>CM054177.1:82575162-82972662 GCA_028829895.1 Sinotaia quadrata
ATGTTACGCTGATATACTGGTACGTCGCCAATTTGGCTCCGCCCCCAACTCAGATTCAGCTGAGATTTAATGTTTATGAATAATATATATAATGATTATAGTTAACGAACAGAGGACAAGACGTACTCATTACATTATCACTTGAACTACGAAAATAACGATAGAACTAACAAACACGCGTTTTAAAATAATAACAAGAAATTTAATAAAAAGAAAAGTTAACAAGATTTAGAAAATTCAGTTCATCCTAAGCCAGTTCATTTCACTAAAGTCACGTTCCGGATGGGAACTTAGCTTATGTATTGAAATGACGTCAGTCTGGTGGACTTGAATTTTGCCAGTCAATAGATCGGCACGTCCCAATTCAGCGGGGACAAGTAGAACGGCCACACAGGCACAACCACACAGGCAAACAGCAGGCAGCTATAAACGAGCAGCCGAGAATACACAATAAAAACCCTGCAACACAAACAATTGCAAAGCCTAAGTGTCCAGTCCAGTGCTCTATTAGTAAATGCTAAATTTGGCATAGGCCTCTGAAAGGAAGAATATTAACATATTCAAAATAAAACATAGTGTATAACATCCTAATAACCATTCACACAAATACAAAGACGTTTTTACCTATATAGCCAGTGTTTTCTCTGCGTAAATACGACCCAGATGTTGGGACGGACTATCCCTTTTCCAGTCGTCACCCTCAGACGATTTTCAGGAAGTAGTGAAGATAAAATTTTCACTGACCTGTCCAATTCTTCAGCTCTAAGATGATTTATGTCCCTCTAACAACTCTAACGCACCTGCTGACCGTACACACTGACCACACATGCTGACCGCTACCGCTCCGCAGACATCAAACACCGGTCAATAAATCTTCCCCATGCACTCTCATTCGTTTCAGGGCTTCCCTTCTCAGTAAACAGGATGCAATACGCACTCGTTACAACAAATGAAAATTTATATAAAATATATATGTGGGAACATTTCCCCATCATACAACAGTCAATAAAATAATGTTTACAGTACTATATCTGAAAATTAAGTTAAATGAAAATGTTATCTTGATAATTCTCAAAACTCTGTCTTTTTCTTGAACTCTCTTATACCGAGTGCTACATCTTCCATTTAAACTCACTTAATAACTTTATATCTAAACTAACTTAACTTATGTATATTACAATGTAAACTAACTTTCTAACTATGATTGTGACTCTCACACATAAATTCATTTAACTCTTGTAAACTGATCACATAATAATTAAAGATTGTCAGTCCTGTGATATTATTCAGTACTGAAGGTGTTAATTTGATTATTTGGTTTGTGTAGCACATGTTCCAACTTTATTAAGTAATTCTACATTCTCTTTCTCCCTTTGTCCCACCCCACTCCCCCAAAAAAAAATTAATGACAAGAAGATATGCCTGTTCTTGAAGTTCTCAGTATATATTTTAAAGTTTGTAAATTGGTTTCAAGTTTGATGTGCATATTAAAGTAATAGTAGAATATAGACTGTTAACTACAAATCTTAGTGAGAACCAAATGCTCTTCATGTAGTGGTGAATTTTTAAACTCTCTAGTAGAACGTGACACTTGCACCCAGACGTGTAAGTGATCTTGATGCTCAGCTGCACTTTCAGCTGCTCCAGATGCTGATTGCCAAAGTATTAGGGAGGCTAAGCATGACTTATGTTGCTGAGCATTTTCAGCAGCTCTTGATGTGGACTTACCATCTTTCTGGGAACTCAAACGCTGAACCACATAAATTGCTTTCTTTTTGCATTCATTAAGACTGGGTTAAAGTTTGAACCCTTAAAAGGACTTAGAATTTTTTTTCTCTTAGTTAAAAGGTTCCACCCGTGCTGTGTGCTTGTGTCTCTGTCGGGGATCCGATGCAAAATGTGAATTTGTTTCCTGTCAGTTGAAAGATTTCCCTCATACTGCAGGCTTGTGTCTCTACAAGAGATGTGCAGTATGAATGTTGGCAGTGCACAGAGGTCAGAGCCATTTATGTTCCACCTTGTCGTGCGGTTTAGCCCTTTACTATTTTCGTAGTTTGGGGGATACTGGCTAGCTCGTTATAGCGCGATGTTATATGGCCTATCTTGATTCTAGGGCACTGAGGTATATTACAGTAAAAGTCTGATCAAAATCCGCCCTATAGTTTTTAGTTATCCCCCAAACAAACAGATAAGCGAAAGAATTTTATTGTATAGAGAAAGAATAAGTATATAGGTAGTTATCACAGTAAATAAAGTAAGATAAACCATCCACGGACCTTATTCACTTGCATCCAATATCAACGCTTTAAAAATAAGAAGTCCTTAAAATGACAAGCACAGATGAATAGTGAATTTAATTTATCTAAGCAATGAACGATTGCAAAACTTTTGAAGGGTGTTCCACCTCTAAGGGATAGAACATATATTAAAAGTATTACCCGAGAATTGCGATTTTTTTTCACGCTGCATACAGATCTGCTAATTTAAGATGGCTTCTAGCTAGTTTTCTCAAACCAGCGCTTGGCCGAATTTAAATAAAATCTTTTTTCCTCTGTGCAGTCCTCTTAGACTTAGAGTGTTGACTATTTAACTTTTGACATTTCCGTCACGGATTAAATGCCATCACGAAGAATGAATGTCAGTAATGTCAGTAACATATAAAGGGAGAAAACTTACGAATAATTATATTATTAGTCATTTTTACTGATGGTTTACTTAAATCATATCATATAATATCGTATCGTATCGTTTCCTTGACGGACGTTAAAAGGTCACAAATATTTTCAATATTCATTATTCCACAACAGTTCTTTCTGCCGGAATTCCTGTGTGCCGCCCAGACTTGCATGAAAGACAGCTGGACACGGGAGATGGAGAGTGCCTGGATTTGTTTCTTACAGATAGTTTTATACTACATGAAGAAGGGGATTGCAGAGCGGACTAAAAATAGAAACATTGCTCAGCATGGATCTTTACCATTGTTTTGAAGTAGTAGAATGCACGATTTCTCATAAACGTTATCCTTTCAGTAAGAAATGCAGTAAACAAGCGAACATATAGTGTCATTTATTTCGTGTAATTTATTTATTTTATTTTATTGAATCAGCATCCCATGGTTGTTGTGTTTTTTCTCTTATCTCACTAAATAAGTTTTCACGGACTTGCGGCTTTAATATTTTTTTGTTACATTTTTCTGTCAAATTCTTGCTGAATCACTACAAAAGAATTCTAGTCCATGAAAAAGACCTTGTATGTGTGCATTAGCCATTTTTCATAGAAATATATCTTTTCGTGTGTATTAAATTTACATCAAAAACCATGTAAGTCTGCATTAACCATTTTTCATGAAAACAGTCGTCGAGGCATATTAAAGGTATATCAAAGTCACTTCTGAATTAGCCATGTTTCATGAAAATACCTATCATGTATATTAAAGATATATCAAAAACCATGTAAGTCTGCATTAGCCATTCTTCCTGGCAATGCACCGCATGTGGATTAATGGTACATCCAAGACCCTGTAAGACTATATTAGCATTCTTCATGAAAATACATGTATATTAAAGATACATCAAGACTTTTAAGTTTATATTAGCCCTTTTCATGAAAATATTAAACGTCATGTATATTAAAGGTAGATCAAAGACCGTGTAAAACTGCTTTAGCGTTTTCATGAAATTATACGTCAGATATATTAAAGGTAGATCAAAGACCTTGTAAAACTGCTTTAGCTTCTTCATGAAATTACGTCATGTATATTAAAGGTTCATCAAAGACATTGTAAAACTCATTAGCTTTTTCATGAAATTACGTCATGTATATTAAAGGTACATCAAAGATATTGTAAATCTTCATTATGCAGCTCTTCAAGTAAAAATACTGCTTGAGGTATGTTAAAAATACATCGCAGTCTTTGGTGTGAATGTTCTATGTGAAAGTAAACGCTGTCACATACACTCTTTACCAAAGAGAAAACGTGAAAGACTAATAACTTGCTTTTATTGGATATAAACTCTCTTACAATATGATTTGTTATATAATACAGTGAAATAATCATCTTGATAAGATACTGACATTATGCATATTCATTGCAGATTGCAAAATAATTATCTTTCTTTTCACAAACTTATAACGTAATTACGTAACTCTGACGTCATACAGCACTTTTTAAACAGACTTCCACTGATGACGAATGAAGCTTTGTGTTTCGAAAAATAAAACAGGAAATAGGCTTTGTCATCAGATAAGGATTCAAATCAATTGATTGTAGCCGCCTGTTTTAGTGTTGTTCGTAACAAGTGCAAGGCACTTAGAGAGTAAAAGAAAAATAAATGTGTACTTGGAAATGGCATTTAATGTATTATACAAATAAAAGAATAATCATGCAATTTTTTAGTTGTTATATATCGTAAAGAAAACTACTGCCTGGGCTAGTTTATAAAAAAATATCAGTAAGAGAGGCGTTTATCTTGCTTACTTACGTCTTACTTTATTTCTCAAACAATTATATGCATAATTCGTTTTTATTTTAATTTAATTCCGAGATTATATATATACTCACTGACAAACACGCCAGTGCAATTATCCAAAAACCTGCTGTCTTTTTAAGGCACCAGTAGCATTTGGCATTCTGACAAATTTACATCACCGTAGTCCCAACTACCACACTTGGGGAAATGAGGCGGCACGGGAGGGAACTGCGCCGGTTCTCCCACCTGGATAACCAGTCCCATGCCAATTTCAGCGTGATATTCGATATGACAGTGCATTAACCAGACACCTGTGACCAGAGATGGCATTTCAATAATAATAGTCACTTACTGTAATAGACAAAGCAGGCCGGCGATTATTCGGGCGATAGACGAAACACACGTTTTATTGCAGAACGAAGAATTGATTAAATAAACTTGTGCATCTAAATAAATACAAGTCGGGATTTAATCTAAAATAGTATTATGATTTATCTTAGTACTGAAAATTAATCCGGATAAACAATACTTTTAATTTAATCAATAAGTTCAAACGTGATTGATAGAAAAATGCATTAAAAATTCATTGAACATATAAAGATACAGTATTTTAAATACAAATATTAGTCATAAAGGAAGTGAAAAGATGAAACAATAAAATAGCAAAATTCCAAGCAAAATATATATCATCCTTTCTAACATCATACATTATCGTGTTTTATCCATCCCTTTTCTAACTGCATTCATTATAGTGTTTTATTCATCCTTTTTCTAACTACATATATTATAGTGTCTATTCATTCGTTTTCTAACTGCATATATTATATTTATTCATCCATTTTCTGACAGCATACTTCAAACTACACGCTTAGCGCTTATCAAATCTCTTTGACACGGCATTCTTGGATACGCTTCATGGAATGTATTTATCCTAGCCATAGTTGTCATAGTCTTGACTGTACATGTATTTATCCTAGCCATAGTTGTCATAGTCTTGACTGTACATGCATTTATCCTAGCCATAGTTGTCATAGTCTTGACTGTACATGTATTTATCCTAGCCATAGTTCTCATAGTCTTGACTGTATATGTATTTATCCTAGCCATAGTTCTCATAGTCTTGACTGTACATGTATTTATCCTAGCCTTAGTTCTCATAGGCTTGACTGTACATGTATTTATCCTAGCCATAGTTCTCATAGGCTTGACTGTATATGTATTTATCCTAGCCATAGTTCTCAAGGCTTGACTGTACATGTATTTATTCTAGCCATAGTTCTCATAGGCTTGACTGTACATGTATTTATCCAAGCCATAGTTCTCATAGGCTTGACTGTACATGTATTTATCCAAGCCATAGTTCTCATAGGCTTGACTGTACATGTATTTATCCTAGCCATAGTTCTCAAGGCTTGACTGTACATGTATTTATCCAAGCCATAGTTCTCATAGGCTTGACTGTACATGTATTTATCCTAGCCTTAGTTCTCATAGGCTTGACTGTACATGTATTTATCCAAGCCATAGTTCTGTTAATTTGATTGTATATGTATTTGTCCAAGCCATAATTCTGTTCAGTTTTAGTGTACGTGTATTTATCCGAGATACAGTTTTGTTAGGTACATGTATTTATCCAAACCATAATTCTGTTAGGTTTTACTGTACGTGCATACATTTTTTACCCGTGTTACTCAAAACTTGCCTGTATGTTTTAGATAAGCTTTATACATACTTGTATATTTTCATAAGGTTTATACAATCCTTGTTACACAACACTTACCTGAATATTTAGAAAAGCTTTATACAACCGGTGTTACACAACACTTACCTGCATATTTATAAACTCTTTATACAACCTGTGTTACACAACACTTGCCTGCATATTTAGAAACTCTTTATACAACACTTGTTACACAACACTTACTTGCATATTTAGAAACTCTTTATACAATCCGTGTTACACAACACTTACCTGCATATTTAGAAACTCTTTATACAATCCGTGTTACACAACACTTACCTTCATATTTAGAAACTATTTATACAACCCATGTTACACAACACTTGCCTTCATATTTAGAAACTATTTATACAATCCTTGTTACACAACACTTACCTTCATATTTAGAAAAGCTTTATACAACCGGTGTTACACAACACTTACCTGCATATTTAGAAAAGCTTTATACAACCGGTGTTACACAACACTTACCTGCATATTTAGAAGCTATTTGTACAACCCGTGTTACACAACACTTGCCTGCATATTTAGAAACTCTTTATACAACCCTTGTTACACAACACTTACCTGCATATTTAGAAACTCTTTATACAATCCGTGTTACACAACACTTACCTGCATATTTAGAAACTCTTTATACAATCTGTGTTACACAACACTTACCTGCATATTTAGAAAACCTAGCCTCTTTATTTAGATAAATTTTATACAACGTATGTACTTGCCTATATATTTATAAAGTTTTACATAACCTGTGTTGCAGAACACTTGCCTGTATATTTTGATATAGATATTGTTTAGACAACCCCAAACTCTACCATACTTACCTGTATAGATTAAAAACATTTATACAACATCTGTATAGTTAAACCTTATATACCTATTTAGATGGACAACTATTTTACTAACCCAACCGATAGCATTCTTAACTGTATAGATTATATCTAATACCTGTAAAGAGGGATAGCGATTATACAATCACAGACTATAGTAATCTTAGTTGTATAGATTAATAACGTTTACACAACATTTAGATAAACCTTACGTACCTGTTTAGATGGATAACTTTTATATAACCCCAACCAAAAGCTGTCTTAACTGTATAACGTTAACGTTTATATAATCCCTAGCGATAACATTTTTAGGTTTCATACCTGTATCGATAGATAATGTTGATACACCCCCTAGCTATAATATTCTTAACTGTATCGATAAATAAGGTTTATACAACCCCTAGCCTATATATTCTTAACTGTATAAATGAATAATATTTATACAACTCCTAGCTATAGCAGTCTTAACTGTATACATGATAACATTTATACAATCCCTACTATGCCATACTGCCTTTATAGATTGATAACATTTATACAATCCCTACTATACCATACCTACCTTTATAGAGTGATAACGTTTATACAATCCCTACTATACCATACCACCTTTATAGATTGATAACATTTATACAATCCCTACTATACCATAATACCTTTATAGAGTGATAACATTTATACAATCCCTACTATACCATAATACCTTTATAGAGTGATAACATTTATACAATCCCTAAATACCATACCTACCTTTATAGACTGATAACGATTACAAATTACTCCAAACTTTTTACCAGTTGAAATGAATAATGTGTATACATTACTAGCTATAGCAT
Organism: Sinotaia quadrata; assembly: GCA_028829895.1. Classification (NCBI taxonomy): domain Eukaryota; kingdom Metazoa; phylum Mollusca; class Gastropoda; order Architaenioglossa; family Viviparidae; genus Sinotaia; species Sinotaia quadrata. The sequence goes on from CM054177.1 coordinate 82,583,042, forward strand.
TCTTACTAAATGGAGAATAGTGTCTATCCTAGCTAGATCATGATAAAATGTATAGCTAGATATAAATTTGTTTGAAGTAAACAATTGATCTAACTACACCTAAGCCTGGTCATACTGTATTGGGCAACGGTGCCTGTAAATCCTTACCTGGATTGTTGGCATGGAAACGAAGGACTGTGTAACCTCCATCTGGAACTGTGACAGTGTCTTTGAGGACAGAATTCTGCAAGGTTCGATTAATTTCACCCCGCCTGTCCATCTCCATAACAGTTTCTAGGGTCGTGTTTGAGCCCAGCTTTTTGGGAGTCAAAATAAGAGGGCAATATTGCAATATGAAAAACTAGTGTGGAAAGTCTACATAGAGCATTTAATAGTACATTTATAGTACTAGTCACAAAATCATGACTAGTTCAATCTAAAATACCCAGTGAAAAAAATCACTAATAGTGTTAAAGCGAGCTGCAATACTAGTGAAAAGAACCTACACTAATGCAGTGTTAAAAGAAATCTCCATGTTTTAGACTTTTTAGAGTACAAGAAATTTTCATCAATGCATATTTTTAATGTAATTATTGAGCAAATAAACAAATTTTATTCGTCCATTTTTTTATAGAATAATATGAGGTATAGGCGAGCAAAATCGCCCATATTTTGACAGTCTCAATCACAACGCTTTTGATGAAACAAGTAATGCTGCAAATTGCAATACTAGCGAATACACCACCCTTTGTATTTGTAATACTAGCGAACACACCACCCTTTGTATTTGTAATACTAGCGAATACACCACCCTTTGTATTTGTAATACTAGCGAATACACCACCCTTTGTATTTGTAATACTAGCGAATACACCACCCTTTTTGTATTTGTAATACTAGCGAATACACCACCCTTGCAACAGTAGCGATAAAAGCAACGATGGTGATATTTGAAACGCATGCACAAAAAAAAAAAGGAACGGCTGAAATTACATAGTTTAGTTGGTCTGTGTAATTCAGCACACAAAAAAAGAAATCTATTTGCACAGTTATGAAAGGACGACAATTTATACCAGATTCCATCACAACAAGGGAAAGCAATGCTACCGATCCTCAAAGGTGACGAATTAAATAACGAGCTGGTTCTAAACAAATATTACTAGCCAGCTAAACTCATTCCCAATGCTCTGTGCCGAATTAAATAAAGAGCTAGTTCTAATATTACTAGCCAGCTAAACTCATTCCCAATGCTCTGTGCCGAATTAAATAACGAATTATTCTAAACAAATATTACTAGCAAGCTAAACTCATTCGCAATGCTCTGTCTGAAAGTTCTGTCACATACACGTTTTACCAAACAACGTGAAGGCCATAACTTGCTCTTATTGGCTTTACACATTCTGGTGGCATTTTTTCGTGTGTCTGAGAGTTTTTGAAAGTCGTGTACTCCCGAAAATGATCAGTGTAAAAAAATTTCTAGTCGTGAAAGAAATGCCTGACTAGCACTAAAAAAAAAAAGGAAAGCCTGTTCTGGGAGGGACAGAGTCGTGTTACTGAAACTTTGACTGGCACCAAAGTTTGATTCTGAAATTGCCGGGATATGTAGAACTGCTTGCTCGTCCGATGCTAGTTGTGCTTGTGTTTAGATTGTAGATATTTGCTTTCAGATCCAAACACAGCTGTCTTATTTTTCTTTGGCTCTTGTAAAAGACATATGTATTGCAAATGACATACATTCATTCTGTTGTTAATATTTTGTAAACAAATTAATACATCACTGCACAATTTTCCTTTACAACGTAGCCTCTTACTCTTTAAAACTCTACTTCCACTCTACTCCCACTCTTATCTCTATCATCGCTTTGACACTATATCAGCTTAAGCTCCTTTTCAACTTAACTTTAAAATGCGGAAGAACAGGACGTAGAGCTTTGCAATAAATCGGCGCTGCAAAAATCTTGTAACGGACACACTTTAAAAGGAAATGACGTGGGGTTTTTTCAAAGTAGCGTCCGCATTCCATTTTTAAATGATCGCGTACTTTATGCAGAGATATGTGTGCAAGCAACCATAGGTGTAATGTTGAATGATATGTCATCACGATACTAATGAGTGATTTTGTTTTCGCGGTCTGCTAAACCTACCAGTGGTCAGGTGTTTCGTCCTGTTTGATTAAATGAATTTACTTAAAATACCCTGTCCATTGCGACGACACGGAAAGAATAACCGTGTAAATGTGTTGGGTGGTTTGCGTCCCAAGGCTTGCCTTCGTCTACCAACACAATTTCGACCACGTCTCCGAGCGCCACCTGCAGGCGATGCACGCACTCGCAGTACACTTCTGAGCAGTTCCGGGTCACTGTATCAGCGTTGCAATATTCGTCCTATGAATAATAAAGAAAGAGAAAAGAAGTTAATGAAAAGTAAACAGAGAAAGAAGCAAAGAAAATCCTAACACATATGTTGATAAATATATATGCAGGGCGAAACTAAAACAAGTCAAACGAGCAAAAATAAAGTAAGACGCGATTGTTGACATACCGAGATTAACTGCCACGTTGTGATAAATACAAACCCAGAGGGTTTTATTTTAAAGAATATATGCAAAGTAATTCTTACCTAGATATGGGCGGGCGGATAACTCATGTATCGTGTCTTTTACGTTTTAATGCCATATTGTAAATGAAACTATTATAAATCCATTTCAGGAGTACCCACTGCTGATAGTCAGTCAACTATCTACTTTTTTTGAAAAGGTTGGTTAGTTGATTACTGAATGGCAGGATAGTTTGTTCGTGTGGCGTTCAGCAAAAGAAGTAAAACACACAATATGTAAAATAAATGCAAATAAAATAACTTCAAAGACCAAGTGAAAACGCATTTTGTCAATCAATACCCTTTGACATGTATAATTTAAGAAGAGAAAAGAAATTAAAAGTCAAGATAGAAAAATTAAAACAGAAAAAAAACCACGATATTCCAACTTTGATTCACAACTAAAATGGTAAATATTTCACGGCTGATTCATAACAAAAGCATTTTGAGAAAAGTTAACTAAAACTTTAAAGTAAAAGGGTTCAAAATTATGAACGAATTCAAATCAACAAACAATTGTTGGCCAGATAAAAAAGGTATGATGAGATAATTATTAAATTGCCTCTGAAGTGTCGTAGGGTTGGCTAAGCGGTGGCGACGACGGTAGAATTAACGAGATGTGGTTCATCTGTGGCGAATCTTGCAGTATCTTGTTTCCAGCCGTGGGATAGAACCGTGGATGGTGGAAGCGCGGATTGTCGATGTAATAGAAGTCCATGCCGACATAAAATATCTTGTCCGGCTCCGCTTGTGTCACCGTGACGTCATCAGGTGTCGCTGACGCCAGCTCTGTCACAGGGATGAGATATTTGTTGCCACGATGATTGAATGGGTTCAACAGCTGTAATTCAAATTAAATCGGATTAACTGGGTTCAAAATTTTATTATTCCTTATATTTAGACTCAATGTCTCTTTCCAATTAATTAATTCAGTGGAATTTTACTGCAAAGTTGTCTCCCCTAGTTTTATTAATAAATTATAGTCCATTTACTGCTGAATCACATTGTGGAATTACTCCTTTATGCAAAAAAGATAAATATACTGTGAGGCGAATCAGTTCCAGGAGATTCATATTTAAATAAAAGAAGGGATTGACCTCATTGCCATTCAGTCAGCTTAAACGGAGAATTCTCTTTTGCACCGGAAGACTGATTTTAACTCTTAGAGTCCTAATGACCCACCCATGATCCAATGAGCGACAAGTTAAAGAAATGGAAGTTAGTATGTTTGTTTTATGAAAATGAAGCGATGGATTGTGTCATTTGCAGAAATGAAACTAGTACTAAGATAAATTCTTATATTTAACCAATCAAGAGACGAGTACTCTCTGTATTAGGATAAAATATTTTTGCAGTGACTTTTTACTTTCTAAATATGATAATGCTGTTTCTGATTGTCATTAGTGTGTACTATTTTTGCTATGTTTTAACACCTTGCTTTACTAACACCTGTTATTTTAACATAGAAAGCTGCAGGAGACGCGCACGCAGAAGTCCTGCGCAAGTTTCCAGACATTGCATGCAAGGAGATGATGGTGCCCGTATGTAGATTTCCATTGCTTGATCTGACTTTTGTAAGATTCAAGAAGTTTCTCTGAATATATAAGTGAGGAATCTGTAGCAGTTCCCTTGAGATAAAAATAAAATATATTACTACTATCCTCCTCAAATCCCCCTCAAATCTAACTACCTACATAAATAAAAATAGTGAAATGTAGAATCCGTTTCTGCAGTCCTTGCGTAGTATTCTTAAATACACGTTTTTAATATTTCAAGACATAATATTTCCAGTATTTAATGACAACTCTTTATTCGTACCGTTTTGTTAAGATCACTTAAAGCATTTCCATTGTGTGGCGTCTGGAGTTGTGATCCTTCATACCGTAAGATGGCTTTGGTCTTGGCATTTTTGAAGGATTCCCCACAATCTGCGAGGCCTTGTGCGCGGATCCAGTAGACACCAATGGGGCGATCAGCGTTTAGCACAAAGTCATACCTGTAAATTTTCCAGTATCAAATCAAACTTGTCACAAGACAACGCTAACTTTCTCTTCTACACTGGATACATCTCAGTTAAAGGCTGTATACAGCCAGCCATGACGCGGTAATCGGACAGCAATGACTGCTTGGAGAAATGTTGGATTTGTTTGTTTGTTCTTCAGTAGATTACAAAAGTGTTCAGAAGGCCTTTCTTGTGATTATGACAATAATGTTTGCTTTTGGAGAATGTGTTTGTTTGATTACGTATTTGTTCTTCAGGAGACTTCAAAATTGTTCAGTAGGTCTTCCCAAAGTCAGGATTACTAGATGTCAACATTGTTCATTTAAATATTTTCAACAGTCCTCAAGACAATATTTAAACAAACACGTAACATAAAGTACTTGATCATAGAGTGAAGAGAACAAAATGAAGTCTTATTGCCATATTCACTACTTGTTTCTCATTGCATAACACCTAAAACGTAATTTGACCAATTTCCTTATCCTTTGTAATTTAATTGAATTTCTTAATGCAAGTTTATAAATTAGTTATATAACACTTTTTAATTATTATTTTTTTCTTAAAATGTTGGTTTTTATTGCATTTAACATTTTGTCCAAATTAAGATTTTTTTTAGTTTTCTTGTGTTCTAGGGTTATGTTTTACTTATTACTGCTCGTCATTTGATGCAGTATGACTTATTAGCAAGATTTTCAATTACGTATTATTTTATTTCAGTTTAATGAAACCTTTTCAATTACGTATTATTTTATTTCAGTTTAATTAAACCTTTTCAATTACGTATTATTTTATTTCAGTTTAATTAAGCCTTTTCAATTACGTATTATTTTATTTCAGTTTAATGAAACCTTTTCAATTACGTATTATTTTATTTCAGTTTAATTAAACCTTTTCAATTACGTATTATTTTATTTCAGTTTAATTAAACCTTTTCAATTACGTATTATTTTACTTCAGTTTAATTAAACTTTTTTAATGATGATGGCGACGACGAGTGTTCTTTTTTCCCTTGTAAGCGCTCTATACGTTTTACAATATTAACACATTAAATACAAAATATCTTCTACGTACCAACTGCATTCAAAGAATAAGATAATATAAACAACTAAGGATGAATTCGCATTCTAAATAATGGAATAAATAAATATATTTACAATAGTAAATAAACGGATATTTACAAATACATAAATAAAATTGATACGTTCAGTTAGAATGAACAATGTTACACAAGGGATAGTTATTCTTGTTGATGAAACAGATGTGTCTTGAGAACCCTCCTGAACATGAACATGGTATCTTTGAGTCTCAGATCTAAAGCCGGCAATTTCCAAGTAGATGGTCCCTTATAGCCAAATAACCGCTGACCATACGCCTTGTGCATGCTGATCAGAGAGTTAAATCATATATACTGCCATTTACGCTTCTAACGCCACATACTAACACACAGCAAACACAAAGTAATACATGAACATTGATTAATACAATTAAAAAGTTATACAAAACAATAACTCATCTGCGCCCATCGTCAGCATATATGCGTTATGGTAATACTGACTGATTTATCTATCAGTAAAAATTGAAAGAAAGAAAGAAAGAAAGAAAGAAAGAAAGAAAGAAAGAAAGAAAGAAAGAAAGGAAAAGAAAGAAAGAAAGAAAGAAAGAAAGAAAGAAAGAAAGAAAGAAAGAAAGAAAGAAAGAAAGAAAGAAGAATTTCTCTCTCTCTCTCTCTCTTTTTTTTTGGGGGGGTGGGTGGGTGGGGATTGAAAGACGATTTCGCTCTCTGCACGAGGTATGCCTCTGTTGAGAGGGTTGAAGATGATAACAGGGGTAGCATGTTGTTGACAGAAAAGGTGTAGATTGGTGAAGAATGGATGAAGAAAGAACATGCGCATTCGTAACTGTTTCAAACTACCCTCGAGCTATCGAGAAACACCACTAACCTCTCTCCTGCAAAGATATTAAACGAGTCCACATCGTATGCTTTAACCGGTGCCCCATCAGATGCAATAATCGTCAGCACGTGATCATCAATAGAAATTCTGATTGGACAGTTGAGGATGCCATTGCTGGCGACACGAAAACGGTAACGACGGTTTGCCTGCACAGTAAAGGTAGCAAACGGCGTGTGTGCCACCTCCTTTGTGACGTAATCTATCACTGGCTCCAGGGACCCTTTTCCTACGGTGAGAAATAAATATAAATAATTAACGCTGAGAAACAGTGGAGGTATTTTGTCTGTAAGGTAATGGATACAAAATAAATATTTCAGACTTTATTTAGCGCATATGTGCTAGTACATCTTAACTAGCCAAGCAGTCCTTGTAAAAGCGTGATTAATTAAAAACTATTTTACATAAAATATTTTTTATTTGTCTGTACAGTTATCTGACTTAAATTACTTTACTTTCAAACAACCAAACTGTAGAAAAAAAAGAGGTAAGAGATTTGCGACGTCAAATAGAGGGGGGTCGAGATTTTTGTGACAAAATGTGACGAGGGGTATGGTTTAAAAAAAAAAAAAGGCAAAACAAGCTTGACGTCATATGTGGACGCCTGCTTACCATTTATGAGGAGAGCGCGTGGTTTGTTGTCTCCCTTCCCGTGGTGTTTGTGGGCGAAGCGCGCGGCAACCATTTCCACCAGCCAATCGTTGACGAGTATCGTGTGCTCTGGGAGATCTTCATCGTACAATCCGTGATGCACCTCGTTGCGTGGTGTCTGACGCACAACAAAATGGCCGAATATGCCGTCCGCACGCTGCAAGCCCGAATGGGAGTGCCAGAAATGAGTACCTGGAGTGCTTGCATTAAATCTGCAGCAGAATGTCACGCTACTGTGATTCCAAACGACGTGACTCGTTTATGCTCTCTTAAATTCATAGGTTTTCTTTTCTGTTACCGAAGAGAATATTACTGTCGCCTGTATAGATATTTGCTTCAAATTCCGATTTACTGAAGTATGCGGATTGCCATGAACTAAATTTTAAAAAAAAAAGAATAACTACAGAAAGATAAATTAGATTTTCCATACTTCTCAGAACCAGTTAAATATTTTATTTTAACGAGTCAACGTGCAATATTTTGTTTGGATTTCGACTTGATTATTACAAACAATTTCTTAAATAGGATTTTAAAGTATATCTACAATTCTACATGAATTCGGAATTGCTATGAATGATTAATGAGCTAATAAACAATACACCGTCAGCAGATACGTGGATATTTGAATAAAATTATTAAGGTTGTCGAACCTTTTACCATGGAGGAAGATGCCAGTAGTTGTCAAACCTTAAACATTGGAGAAAGGTGTCAATAAGTACACGGAAACTAACAGACAACCAACCAACTAGAGATACATAGAGATACATACACACACCCAAACATACACATGTGTGTGTATGAGTGTATGTATGAGTGTGAGTGTGTGTGTGTTTGTGTGTGTGTGTGTAACATGCAAAATTCTAGTACATTGTAATACAACATTGTGCAATATAACAGTACCCGTATGTGTGTGTATATACCTGTATGTAAAATGGGTATGAGCAGGAATAGGGCACTGGGTCACCATGGACACACCGTCCATATACGGCGATTGTCTTTGGTGCTGTCCATGCCAATGTATACTAGTACCTTCTGACCCTTCTAGTTTGTTATAAACTTTGACCTCCACTATATCGCCTTCACAGACCTGTTAAAATCAAATAATAATTATCAGCACACTCACATATACACAAGTATACACAAAACAAAATAAACGGCGACACGCGCACACACACATAACGGCTGACCCATAAAAGTACACATTCACACTAAAGCCGAAGAAATGCATTTTTCCGTTCTAAACTCTTTCATAAGTTATTAATAACTCCCAATCGCCATTTCACTTTTTCGGTTACTTTCCTCGTAAATTTGTGAGTTAAATATATCATTTTTTCTATAACATTTTCTTTGCTTACTTGCTTCAGACTGTTTGCTGATGATGATGATGATCACGATGACGAAGATAATGGGTTCGGGGGGGGGGGGGGGGCGGGGAGTTGGTGATTGTTTATTCACTTAATGCTGGTCATGTGAAGTGAAGTCAACAACATTTTAGTAATGTACGTCATAATGATAAATAACAACAAGAACCCTCTCAAACAAAAATCTCATGACAACCCTCCCTCACCCATCTACCCACACACACAGGTTAATGACATATTCGATTATACTTAGTTAAGATATTTGTTGCAAGGAAAAGCTAAAATATTTTCTCTAATAATATATGTTCATACTTCACTCACTCTCTCTCCTGATTATTTTTCTCGTTTCTATTTCCATTCTCTTTTCTCTGTCGGTCTGTATGTCTGTCTGACTCGGTATCTCTCTTCCCCACCTCGGAAATATGCCTTGAAAACTGATATAGATATGGCTTATAAAATTGCCACTGGCCTTTTGACATTACGTGAAAGTTTGCCTGCCATCTGTTAACAGGAAAACGGGTATCTTGGTCTGTGGCGGCGGAAATGTGCGCGCCTATTACATACATTTGCACTTTTTAATTGAAAGATATTTACGTATTTTAATGTTGCCATTAAATTCAGTCAGACAGTCTTTATGAAGTGTGGATATTATTTGTGACAGCTCTATCTCACAACTTGACCACTTCTTGAAAACTTCAAAGGCCAGGCGTATGTAACTGAGAGGAAAGCGCTACTCGAGAAGAAACCGTGTTACTCGAGAGGAAAAAGCGCTACTCGAGAGAAAACAGCACTACTCGAGAGAAAACAGTGCTACTCGAGAGGAAACAGCACTAGTCGAGAGAAAACAATGCTACTCGAGAGGAAACAGTGCTACTCGAGGAAACAGCACTACTCTAAGAGGAAAGAGAACTACTCGAGAGGAAACAGTGCTACTCGAGAGGAAGCAGCACTACTCGAGAAGAAAGAGAACTACTCGAGATGAAATAGCACTACTCGAGAGGAAACAGCGCTACTTGAAAGGAGACAGTGCTTTTCGAGAGGAAACAGCGCTACTCGAGAGGAAACAGCGCTACTAGACAAAGTTATCACAGGTTGACGCCACAAACCATTGTAATATATGTTGGTACTCTTATGACTGGACATGCAACTCGCGTCACTGCTCTACTGCTGCAACGTCTGTAGAATAATTCAGTTGAGATCATTCTGAGAACACCGCAAACTGATCATGTTACTCCATTCTCTGTTTCCTATTCACAGCATATTCAGACGAAATATCTTCTCTTACATACAGGTCAGTGTAAAACCTCTCGTCCGAGATCTCTGTCTGAGCTCTTGCAAGTGAACGGTCTTTCTAGACGCTTGTGCTCATCATCCCACTCATGCATTGACTACATTTCAAAGGCAAGATCTAAGCCTTATGGTCAGAATGTCCTTGGGTGTCAGGGTTCAAATCTAAGCCTATTGTCAGAATACGCTTGGGTATCAGGGTTCAGCTGTCTGAAGAACTACATCTTGTGTCAGACCCAAAGACCTGGATAGGGATGGAGGCTGTTGTCGAGATACTTGTCCATCAGATAAACGCACTACAGCAACAGATTTTGTCATTATTTTCAATTTCTAAATGTACGTTTGCTAATTATTTTTTTGCGCATTGTCCACTTTATTTCAGTTTCAGGTTTTGCTTAAACGATTTACGCTGTTTCGTGTTGTCATTTGGGCATATCCTTTTATTCGTGTTATGGTATTCTTCGTAAGACTTTTTGTGTATGTGTAGATTTTTGTCATCACTGTAATGTCATGTTATTCATCATCCTTTTCTTCTCCTTTTAGTAGTGCTAGTAGTAGTGCAGGCTGTAGCTGAAAAGAAGTCCAGAGCTGTGTCTAAATATGCTTTTCACAGTGTAATCTAACATATTGGCAGATGAAAATATCAACCTCCATTTCTGAACAATTCACATTACAGTGAACATGTACTCTCTTTAGAAAAAGGAAGTAAGCTATCAAGAGATTACATTAAAAGCCAACAACGATTTTTACTCTGGCGACAGCACAAATTTAGGCATTACTTACATGAATAGCTGGGCCGGGAACCATTCTATTGACGGTTATGAGACCTCGCCTCATTCCGTCCGGCTACACAGTGAGGGCGGTCGCAGTCTGCGGGTTCATGAGGGCAGCGATAGCAGGCCTTGGTGAGCGTGTGGTAATATTCCACGACAAACTTGTAACGGCACATCCGTGGCGCATGACCCTCCAAGCAGGGCCGGGTGCAGTGATGGTGCTTGTAGTCTGCAAGAGAATGCACGCGCCTTGATGTGAAAGTCGTGTGTGTGTGTGTGTGTGTGTGTGTGTGTGTGTGTGTGTGTGTGTGTGTGTGTGTGTGTGTGTGTGTGTGTGTGTGTTGACGATTTATTAAATAAAGATGGTGCGTTCTCTAAAAAAATTTTCAACTGAATAACGAAAGGATTACATAAGAATGGTTGGTCCTGAGATATCCTCCCTCATTCCCCCCCCCCCCCGTAATCTCCATTCAGAATTGGCGAAGGTGAGAAAGAGGGGAAGGGGTAAATGAACAAGGCAGTGTTATTGTTACAGCTTTTGTTAAAATCGTGTCTTGAGTTGTATTGAGTTGTATTACAGACTGACAATGAACTAGCTCTGACAGCTTGAAAGCAAATTAGCATATAGCCCCTTTTAAAAAAAAAATAACATGGAAACATGGCAGAGACTTTAGTTTAACTAAATGGATTCGTGATATTTCTTAAACCAATATTTAGACTTACTGACAAAGTTGCACGTTCTTGGCAACAATAAGGCCAGGAACTACGCAGAGCTTGTTGCCAATATGCTGACTGCTTTCAAAAACCTTGGATGCAACATGAGCATCAAAATGCATTACTTATTCTCACATATGGATCGGTTCCTGAAAATCTGGGATCAATGAGCGACATCACAAGCAAGGAGAGAGATTTCATCAGGATATGAAAGACATGGAGACCAGGTATCAGTGTCGCTGGGATGCAGTCATGATGGCTGATTATATTGTTGGACTCTAAAGATTGACATCCCTACCACTGAGCATTCTAGAAGTTCGAAAAGACGGAAGTTCATGCCCTGAATTTTGAACAATGATGACCTAATATCGAATTTATATGTACTTACCTTTATCAATGTCTACTGTTCAATGTGCACTAATCAACTTTTGTAACATTAATAAATGAAATCAAGCAATTCTGTGATTTCATCCCAGTCTGGTTCCAGGACAATGAATTTTCAGTTAACTGAACTGTCATCTATTCATTTGGTGTACTTCGATTCACTGCAGTATATTTTCTGCAGTTGGACAGTTGTGTCACAACAAAAAAAAAAAAAAAAAAAAAAAAAAAAAAAAAAAAAACAAAACCACCTTCCTTAAAGACTTCAAATCAGAGTCATAATCTCGCCGCCAGTTAGCAACAGTAAATTTCCTGATCTTAAAACATTTCTGTTCATCTATTGTATGAATAAGTATATCATGCGCTTGCATGTTTGTATATTTAAGTGTGTGTAAATATGTTTGTTTATGCATATGGTTTTAGGTGTGTACGTCCTAAACTCAGTTTCCATTACTTACAGTTTTTACACGGAAACGGGAATTGTAATTTAAGCCAAAGGAAATTACTACAGCCAAAAGAAATCAGTATGGCCAAAGGAAATCACTACGGACAAAGGAAATCACTACGGCCAAAGGAAATCATTCTAATTGTGTAAATTTTCTATTGACCTCCGTTTCTTGCTGTGGTTAATGATCTAATGAATTACTATTTCAATTTTGTCTGTTTTGCGAATTCTTATCCTTTACTTTTTACCTATATGCCTACCGTCACCAATCGAATATTTTCGCCGCAATAGCTTCACCTTTTCAGTTGGTGCTCCTCAGTTTATTCATTTGCGTTTTTATCGATACCAGGCTTTAAAGTGCGCGTTCTCGTAAGTCTGAAACCTTCACAACTAAAGTAGGACGTCCTTGGGTCATCGCTCAAGATAACCGGGAAAATTTCCTCACATACTTCATAAAACAGGTACTTGATAACAGCCTTCGAGTTTGCCAAGTCATTTTCAGACACTTAATTAACTTGAAGGCTGTTATCAATGCCTGTTTTATGAAGTATGTGAGGAAATTTTCCCGGTTATCTTGAGCGATGACCCAAGGACGTCCTACTTTAGCTGTGAACTTTCAGCTAGCGCGTGTTACAAAACAAGGTGCTCTTTGCAGACTATAGACACCACCACACTACCACCTCAAAACATTTATATTAAGTCTGTTCTTAAAGCTAGCAAAGGTAAATTCATTACTCTTTTATAGCATCATATATTTCCATCCTCATTCACCTTTAGTGCGTGTCTCCCAGTCATTGTTACCTGACAGACACCTTTAACGCGCGTCTCCAAGTCATTGTTACCTGACAGACACCTTTAACGCGCGTCTCCAAGTCATTGTTACCTGACAGATACCAGTAAAGATCAGGGGAATAATTGTTAAGGCTGCCATTGCCCCTAAATCATTTGCCTACGCTTGGTTACTGGCAAATGAGCAATGATAAGAGATGTATGCTTTGTAAGATATAAGTATCATGTCAGTCAATATTTTCCCTCTAGAGTAGTGCCGTACTCGTTAGACATCAATTTTCCGTTTAGTGTGCACTGTACATAGACTTAGATGCAAATAAAAGACGAAAGCTTAATTAAACAGCTAATTTAATTATTAGAAAGCTTATATCATTTTAGTATGTAAATGATATTCTTTCAAAACTGGGTTCTGACCTGAGTTATGCTAATATGAATGTAAGTCGTGTGTATTTCTGTCTTAAGTGTCAAACTGACCGGCCTGACCTACTAGCATACTAACCTATTATAAAATAAAATAGTCCTGAGCCTGGGGATATCAGCACTTCTAAAGAGGTGCTGAGCACGCACTTTGTGCTAAATAATTGACAGATATTAATACCCGATCAGTTAGTAGAGAGACAATGAGAGACAATGACGACCATTTTTGATTTTGTTGCATAATTATTGCTATCTTTGGCGGGGTGGGGGGTCTTTTGAAATATATATATTTTTGTTTATTAGTTACAAAGAATTGATTGAAAGAGCTCTTTAAAGATCATTCACTTCTCACATACACACACACACAAAAAAAAACCGTTCCGTATTAGATGTGTTTGTGTAAATGTCTACCAGACAAGTCTCCAGCTTGTAATTATAATAATCAGTTTCTTGCTCAGACACAGTAGTGAGCGCCTAACGAACGCAAGTGCATCCCAGTACCAAAGGGCAAGGACATTGTGGCAGTTTTACAATGGCTGAGGCGTGCCAGTTGCTCGACCATAGACCTACATGCATCTAAGTCTATGGATCACCGCGTTACTCCTGCTGCTGGTGACTGGAGGTGATGGTGGTGGGGAGTCATGATGGGATTGTGTGCACGCCCTACTTGTAATCTTGTTGCTCTTGTTTACAAATACACTTACAATGTTTACTCGGCATCACACGTCATTGTGCTCATTAATGATATTAATTATATTGATCTGTGGACCATATTGTTAATGATCTATGTTTAATTTGTGCTAATATTCCTGTGTAGTTTTCGGCAAAAGTGAATTCTATGAAATTTTATAAGTGGATTTTTTTTTATGAACGTTTAAACAAAATACAGTTGGAGAGGGAGGGGGTCATTTTGCTGATGTTTATTTTAGTCATATATTTTTCTCTCTTTTTCCTTAATGTATTTTTTTCTTGCAGTTATGATTCACTAGATTTTCAGTTTGCAGTAAGACCCGCTTTAATTAGATATGAGAATGGCTTGAATTATATCGGGGAGGGCGTTCATCAATCTTATCACCGACATTCACTGCAAAGAGAGCTAAGTTTAAAGTGAAGGCTAAAACATACACTGCAAAGAGAGCTAAGTCTAAAAGTGAAGGCTAAAACATACACTGCAAAGAGAGCTAAGTCTAAAAGTGAAGGCTAAAACATACACTATACAGCAAAATGGGAGATCTTAGATATTTTAAAACTTGCTTCACATACAAAACACTTCCACCCCACCTCCCACCTCTCGATAATTAGAATGCTCACATCGAGTAAATTTAAGCGATAAAGATAACTTGTTCGACCGCTAAACTACCAAATCTATAAATGTAAGCGATAAAGATAACTTATTCGACTGCTAAACTACCAAATCTATAAATGTAAGCGATAAAGATAACTTATTCGACCGCTAAACTACCAAATCTATAAATGTAAGCGATAAAGATAACTTGTTCGACCGCTAAACTACCAAATCTATAAATGTAAGCGATAAAGATAACTTATTCGACTGCTAAACTACCAAATATATAAATGTAAGCGATAAAGATAACTTATTCGACTGCTAAACTACCAAATCTATAAATGTAAGCGATAAAGAAAACTTATTCGACTGCTAAACTACCAAATCTATAAATTGCGAATATTGGACTAGAAAGAAGGTCCGAAAATGACTAAAGGTTTCACGACCAGCTACAGACATGAAACGTGCTCACACCGACACACCCTGAAGACCTTGACTTTTGCATACTGACTGGTCTGTCCGACGAGTACAAATACGACTATTTTTAGCTTTACCATGTACAATGTATCTCATACGCCAAGTACTGTTTGAACATTCGATATGACAGGGAACAAACAATGTGCTTTGGCAGATATTTCGTGTTATGACGATATATTATATAGGCCTATACGCTAGCGAAGCATCCAAGAGCACATCACCCTGCATGGTGTGCCTCATTCCGGATATATTTCGTCGCTTAGTTCGTGTTTATTTATTTATAAGTCGATAGAGATCTGAAATATTTAGCGATGTGACCCACACCATTGTTGCCAATTGTTACTACGACCAATACGATCTAAGAGCCGTTGATAATGTTTTAATAAGCGGGCTCACACCTTGCTATTATTAGCCTTTCTCCAGTTACGCACGTTGTCTCCAATTTTGTTCTAAAGAAAAAGGACAGAAAGCAGAAAACGTGAGCGGGTCATTCAAAGTAAAATCGTGATTTACTTACCTGGTAGGTCGTCAAACACTCCGCTTTCTGCGTGTATACAACTTGCTAATACGGCCGCTAGATATAGGACACAAAGTGTTGACCAACGGCCTTTCGCTTTGCAGCAAGCGATCACTTTCTTCACCTCCATTTTGACTCCACACCTGAACGTGACGCAAAAAGGAAACAGGTACTGCTGCCAGAATATATTCTTATCGAGGACAATAAAATACTGTAATTAGTTCTTTGTCTTGACTATGTGTAGAGTTTGGATCCCAAGCTGCTTCACTGCCAGATACCCTTGGACTTTCTGACTGTAACACTAGTGTCAGCACAGGGGGTGGGCGATCTTTAGTTTCTTCCTGTAAGAAGTAAGGTAGTGGTGCTTTTCATTATTTCATAAATGTGTTTCGACTGAATGGCTTTACTGATAAATGAAGACGAATTACTACTGACTCGATTTGAGACAAGACTTGTAAGAGGTCACTTAGGCAATTCGTTCAGGGGAGGAGGGGTCTATCCATAGAGGACCTCTGCTTAGCCACACGTACAAATCTTTACCAGAAAATAAAGGGAGTCTTTCAGTTCCAATCAGGTACTGAATAGTACACCCTGCCCCAAAGTGGCACAGAATTTGCTAATGATCTTTGGCACTGTCGTACTTGTGTTTGGATGTTCACTTATTTTTTTTCTCCCTCAGCCACATAAAAGACTAAACCAGCTGTGCCCCTAACAGAGGTAATGAATGGCATAAAACTTGCTTCCTTTCGGGAAGAGTAACCGTCCGTATCTAACAGACAACGCATTATCACGTGATCTGAAGAGGCTGAAATCCGTCGCTTGCAACAAATTAAAGATAATGAAGAATGGTGGGGAAAATTATCTCCCTTGTCATAACTTTTCATTCAAAAAGACCAGAATTATTTTGCTAAATACTGCTTCCTTCTGATAAATACAACGCCCGTCTTGCATTAACTGAGTGAAATAATAAATATTCAACAGAGCAAAGATGAATTTTATTATAGAAGTGTATCCTATACCATTACCTTGACTTATTATTACTGGACTAATAGAGCGTAGTCCAATTTGTACTGTGTTGTTTGATATAATTACTAACGTAGTCCAATTTGCACCGTGTTGTTTGATATAATTACTAACGTAGTCCAATTTGCACCGTGTTGTTTGATATAATTACTAACGTAGTCCAATTTGCACCGTGTTGTTTGATATAATTACTAACGTAGTCCACTTTGTACCGTGTTGTTTGATACAATTACTAACGTAGTCCACTTTGTACCGTGTTGTTTGATATAATTACTAACGTAGTCCAATTTGCACCGTGTTGTTTGATATAATTACTAACGTAGTCCAATTTGCACCGTGTTGTTTGATATAATTACTAACGTAGTTCACTTTGTACCGTGTTGTTTGATATAATTACTAACGTAGTCCAATTTGCACCGTGTTGTTTGATATAATTACTAACCTATGATTTAAATTATAGTCTCAATTTAGCTGGGTGGTGGTGGTGGTGGTGGTTTCTGATTCTTTCATTTTCTCGCTTTATTTTCCTTTTTCTATATTTTTATTTATGTCTTCTCTTTTACATCATTATCTTGTGTTGTGTTGTGTTTCTTTTCCCTTTTACCTCTTTCTTTGTTTGATAACTTTTCTTCTTTTACTTACTGGAACCTTTCTTTCTTTCATTCCATTTTCTTCTCTGCTCCTGTTTTTGATTTCCCACTTCCTATATCTCGTGATTCTTTCATTCACTGTTTCGTGGTAATCAGCTTTGAATGACGTGACTGACGTTATGAGTCCACTTTCTCAAAATTGTATTAAATTATTAATGATACATATCTTGACTCATACAAGTATTGTAAACTAATTATATTAAAATTATTAATGATACATATCTTGACTCATACAAGTATTGTAAACTAATTATTAAAATTATTAATGATACATATCTTGACTCATACAAGTATTGTAAACTTTAATTATATTAAAATTATTAATGATACATATCTTGACTCATACAAGTATTGTAAACTTTAATTATATTAAAATTATTAATGATACATATCTTGACTCATACAAGTATTGTAAACTTTAATTATATTAAAATTATTAATGATAGACATATCTTGACTCATAAAAGTATTGTAAACTTTAATTATATTAAAATTATTAATGATAGACATATCTTGACTCATAAAAGTATTGTAAACTTTAATTGTATTAAAGTTATTAATGATAGATATATCTTAACTCATAAAATTATTGTATATAATGATAGATATATCTTAACTCATAAAATTATTGTAAACTTTAATTGTATTAAAGTTATTAATGATAGATATATCTTGACTCATACAAATATTGTAAGCTTTAATTGTATTAAAATGATTAATGATAGATATATCTTAACTCATACAAATATTGTAAGCTTTAAGTGACACTAACGCCACTCATGTTATTGGCTATGGTTATTATTTAATCGTCCAGTGTTGATAGCACAATATTGCCACAGGGGTCTGACCAAAGAAAAAAGGAAAATGGTTAGCCAATTGTACCCATACATGCTTGAATGGTTGACGGAAGAATGAGAAATAATTTGTGATGCCAACGCCACCTAGTTAATGGTTATGATTATTATTAATTAATTAATAATCCGTAACTAATTACAAGTGATGAGAATCTTAATTTATGTTATTAATAATTCTCCAGAAGATTTCACTCGCCTCTCTCACTTGGCGGATATGCAGGCGCTGTAAATATTTTCTCCCTTCAACAACACTAAAGACAAACATTTACTGTCACACAATTTTTCCATAGGTGAAAAACTTCTTACCAAAGGAGAAGATAAATCCGCCTTTTAATCTATAGTTAGTGAGCCCCCTCCACCCAATATCTCTCCAACATACGGTTATCAATATTTGTAAGAAGGTCAATAAATTTAACAGTAAATTTATTAAATCATCAATCAAGTATACAACATTTAAATACAATCAAAAGAGTGTTGACATTTACATCACTTCACAACAGTTTAGTTAATGCTAAACAATCACTCAGTTTAAGTCAGCATGAGATGATTGAATGCATAATTAGTTGTAATTTTATAACGCTTCCCAGTTCGTGCTTTATTACACAAGTTTGCCTGTCTCTAAATTTGTTGGCCGAAACTATGAGCATTAAATTTAGTTAGACTGAAAGGTGAATTTTTTGTTTGTTGTCAGAGTCGGTGAGCATAGAAATTAATTAACCTAATATTTTCATTCTTAAACAGGGTCTATAAATAAATACTGGAACGTAATATTTGCTATTGATGAGAAAATTAAACAAAATGTATTTTGCTTTTTGTTTTAAGTAGTGTTCAACTTTTCTTTTTATTAATTGTTCAGTATCGCTTATCTGTTAGTGTAAAGTAACTTCTTTTGTTTGTTATAGTAAAATAAGTAAATTATAGCTATAGTCTAAATAATGTGTCTTGTTCTCTGTCCATCTATATATCTATTTATGTATCTATCTTATAAAATCTATTTCTCGGTTTAAATAACTAAGTGGGGGCCGTGAGTTAAATTGATGGTGGCGTACCAACATTTTGGCGTAACAGTAGCATATGCTTATATATAACCAGTGGTCCATACTCTGCATCGACAGTTGTAGATGTTTTACATCATGAATAACTGCTAATATTTGGTCAAATTCATTATTACAATGTCACCCCAGAGTACATCGGCGACAATTTGTACCAAGGCAAAATTTCACAAAATTAAATTCCGTGTATGAAATAAACATACCGATATATAATAATTCATATTACAGATTTGAAATATTCTGTTCCTGAAAAATATTTGTCACAAAAAGTGATGTTTCTGAATGTGTGTGATCGTCATTGTGTGGATGTCGTGCTGTGTGATCGTCATTTTATAAGTATATTTCGATACGTGAGAACATTACTGTGTGGACATCATTTGGATATTTCCCAAGAAAAAATTCCTGATTATTTAAAATAATTAAATATATATTTTACTTTGTTAATGTTTGTTTAATTTTATTTAATTTAGAAGAATTAACTTAGAATTTCCTGGTTTTGAGTGGCCTATAACTGTTGGATTAGAGCATCTAGGATATTATATTGTCTATTGCGATTCATTTATAAGTATAAATATTGTTTTTATAAACAACAATAAATAGCAATGTTGATCAAAAATTTAAAATTAAGTTCATTCCTTTGTTCATTTTAATCTAGTTTTAGATATACTACGTGACGAAGTTCCTCCTAAGGCACACTCGGCACTTCGAAACAAAACGAAAAAAAGATAGCATATATTATAATGTAAAATATAATTAAGATATAATTTGAATAATATTTACATATCAAGAATAGGCATTCTAATAGGGACCAAATCTACACGGGACTGGGGTGGATACGGGGGCAATTGTTCACACACTAAATTGTAAATATATACACGTATTTTCCCCTGCAGAACCTGCGTAATTTACTTATAATTTGTCTATGCGAAGGCGCCCTTAGTGTGAAAAAACAGGGAGGGGGGACAAATTAGAATTTCAAATGAAAGTATTGGCAAACACATAGTGACGTCCCTTTGATTGAAATCCTAACTTTCCTGTTAATATCTTCTAGCTCAACAACAACAAATCCATTCTTCTTATTTTTATTTTGCTTGATAAAATAAAGTATTCTGACACACATTATTTGACTAAATTCATTATATTTATTCAAATAAGTAAATTTGTAATCGAAAAGAAAAGAGGCAATTTACTGCTTGCGTATTCTGCATGTCACCAATATCATTTATCACACTTTGGTGACATCATAGGAAAAGTATGTTATAATTTGTGTTTTGTTTTCTCTCTTCCCATTACGTTGTGAACTGTCGGGAAAATACTTGTTGAATTGTGCTTTCAATAATAAATTGACATGACTTTGGTGCCATCTTGTCATCTACTTATTATAATTTTTATACGCTGACTTTAAAAAAAAATCTCTGTTAATTAATTTATACTATTAATACAACATTCCAATAAAAAAAAGTTCCTTTTTAATTTTAGACCATTAGTTTCCATTTGTCTATTACCACTGGTTTGACACCAACGATCTTCCAGATGAAGAATTATCATCAAACTAAAAAAGATGATAATGTTTACACAAGTTTATTTAAATGCGAAATGGATGCATTAAGAAATAACAATAAAATTGTATTATAGGAAATGTATTCTGATCACAGCATTGTATTACATCAACAAATTTTAAATCATACAATATCAATACTTCTTTCAGTGTTTACAGCACGATTTATGTTAATCACAAAGATAAAAATAAATTGATCCTAAAAAGTGGAATTTGGTTATATATCGTCATGTAAAGATTGTATGATCACGTGTAAAAGTAATAGTTTCGTAATGCTACACATTACTAAACTAAACTTTTCGCATTTCGAGTGATCTTTATCAGCACGTGACCATTTTAAATAATACGCTTACAATGGCGATCAACTTCAAAGGAAACGAAATTTGACGACCGTAATTCATATTATTATTAAACACACTAATTTTACACGTGTAATCATACAGTCACATAACAATTTTAGTGTGTGTGCGTGCGTGTGTGTGTGTGTGTGTGTGTGTGTGTGTGTGTGTGTGTGTGTGTGTGTGTGTGTGTAGAAGGATATATCTAGAGGACTCTGTGTGTGATATGCTTTAAATAATTAACAATTTCTGTTAAATTAATCTTATATACCAAATTTGTTTTATCTTCTGAGTATGCCCGCTGTGACAGAGTCAGACAAAATTCTGTGTCGTGAACTCTTAACCCAGTTCTGCAAATTTCAAATTTGAATTCGAATGTAGTTTCTTTGTTAGGGTGTTCCCAACATGCACCTGTATTCGATAGGTAGAGAGAGATTCATTCTACGTTATGTAACTTTTAGGACAATAGCCGACTGTAGTTCGAAGCTATAGCGTCACCATGTGACTGGTCACGTGATGAATTCATGCATTTTCATAAATACACTGACGCGCGGTATTTTACTCACTCATGAGAAGGACAGCCGACAGAGCTCACGAGCACCGCTGCCATCACAAGATTCCGTGTAGTCGATAGAAGCAGTAATACGCAGACCCGTTGTCTTGATGCATTGGCTACAATAGAAGGTAACATGTCTGCTTCTTACTAATTGCATTTCTATTTATGATTTGTTGTATGAATTTATGTATGTGTTCTGTGCAGGAAATATTGTTGCAAATTTCCTCCAAACACGTGGTTTGATAAGAATGGGCTAAACCTAAATGTTTCATTGTACATAAATTAATTGTAATCTTTAACTTTTGATTTATAAACCTTAATTTTTTTGTGCCGCAGAACGTCTGTGCACCTTACGAATTTTCATGATAATTCAAATTCATTTCTTTGCATATAATTTTATTTTTAATTTGTAATAGCGCTCAAGCTTAATTTGAATCACATCTGATTTTTCTTTTGTATGAATTCCGTTTTTGATAACGTAAATGTTTGGAAATTCATATGTTCATATAAATGTTAAAATAACACACATGTGGACTCAATTGTATCTTTTTCTATAAACTAAATATATTGTAAAAGACACAATAGTTGAGGATTAAAACTATACGCATTATTGTCGACCACGTGCGTTTGGATTTGCGAAACATGAAGCAAATCGCTCATAGGAATTATTTATTTCCAGAGCGGGTCTTCGTTTTGGTTCTTGTTACTTCTTTAACTTTGGCTGGGCTACTTGCCTGATACAAGTACCGTCTCCCGCCATTGTATTTTGTTGATACATCATCCAAGTACACTTCCAGTGTAGCTGAACAGTCGAGAAGGTGGCTGTCTAACTGAAGTCTGGTGGCGAGTACCCGACGAGATGTATCGGTTGTGAACCGTGGATTGGAACCATATTGACTGGGGAGCCATGTGCTCAGCAACAACGCCATTCGAGCAAGTTACGTAAAGGCTCGATGTCCTTAAATCTAATATATCAGCAATTCTTCTTATAAACATTTGAACCTTAACATCATTGACTATACGCACCAAATAGTGGCATAGTTTAGGAGATCAAGTTGTGTCTCGACTTAATTAAATTGTTATTGTTTTAAATGTTAAACTATTAAATTCTTTATCTAGTTAAGACCTCTTATCGTAGTAATTTTTATGCACATTTATGGACCAAATTTTACGGTTTGGATGGGGGCGAATGAGCATGAGTGAAATTTCGAATGCATAATTATTTAAGAGAGTTTTAACGGTTTCCAAACCGAGCTTTGTACACAAGTTTATTTGTCTGTGAATCTATCTGTCTCTAACTACAAGACGCATTTTCGGATAGACTGAAGGATAAGCTTGAGCAACCAGTCTGTTTAGGATAACGAGGAGAATTAATTCTATAAATTCCTGAGCAGGGTCCTTAAATAAATACTGGACATGTAACACCCGCCTTAAACAATTATTGTAGGATTTCGCCTGCCTGTTCATTGTGTGTGTGTGATAAAAATTAGCACTGAGATGTTTACATAATTTAAATAAATATTTATATAATGAAAATGAAGCAAAGTATTTATGGGTCAATTCAGTTCACGGTCCGCCTATCTACTATACAGGATTACTAGTTAATGCAGCTAAATATAGAAGTATATAATTTGAGTCCTTCCGCTTTTCTTATGAAGGTCATCAATTTCCTTATCACTGTTTCCTATTCTATTGCATTGATGAGAATGATAATTTTTTCCCACTTGGCTCTTCAAACATGGACATGCAGAGTTGCATTTCTGCATTGCATCAGTGATGACTTATCTCCCGTAGATCGTTCATACGTTTGCCGAGGTGCCCTATTCAGACGTTATACTCTTTTGCTATAGAGTAGCCATTAACTTTGCACTACAACAAACCAGAGTTTCTCCTAGCTTTCAGCTAGACATTAAAATCCTGCTGATTAATTTACAGTCCTTGACAAATATAAATAATAATTAACTTCGATCTAGTTCTCGTGTTAATATGTTACATTATTCTAAACCTGCAAAAGAATAGTGTTTAGTAATGCATCCTATAAAATAATTAAATGGAGAAATAAATACATAAATAACTAAATAGACACACAGCAGGTTTTCTTTCAGTCCACAGAATAGTATATACTATATAGCCTTTCCGAGCTGATTTCTTTTTCTCAAAGACATCTCACACCTAGAGTGTATTTAAAAAAGAATAAATTTGTTAAGACGAGTTCGAGTCAACATCAGCTGTGGTTACATGAATCTCCCAACATTCTTCCTTCTAAAAAATGTGTAAATTGGGTAGTTTCTTGGTTCTTTAAAAATGCGAGAGTGTTTATTCAATTGGGCTTGATGTGCGATTACAGATCATATTCTGATATGCTTGAATTATTTTTTTTTATTTTTTTTTTGGGGGGGGAAGGAGCATAATTAATCGGGAGCTTAGTCCGCTAATGGGTGTGCTGTTACGACGGTACAGTGAAAGCCAACATTGTATGCGAGCTTGAAGTTAAAGTATATATTCTGGTTGTGAAGCAATTTTCAGCTATAAATGTTCAGACTACTGTCAGAACTACTTCCCAGCCAGATTTCAGCCGTTGAATGCGAACAGTTGACATTAATGGCTTGGTGTAGTTGAATTCGCGTTTTAAACTGCGACCAATGGAAATTATGGAATCGATCTAAATGTAACGGTCATATGTCATTCAAATGTTGACAGCATCGTCTCTTGTCATTTATTCGCTATTGATCACTTTCATAGATTTGTAACAGCTATGGCCTTAAGTTCGAGTGAAGGGGAATTTTCTGCTTCAGAAGAGGAAAACAACGTTACTAAAACTATACATGCAAGGACCTAAAAATAACCCCAAACAACCATGTCAATCAACCCCGTTCTTCCTCAACCCTCAGACGAGCAGCGGTTAGGACTCAAAGCGATGGTAAGTTGAGTTCAGCTAGTACTATACACGTATTTTGCATGCATTCATTTTAACAGTTTACAGCACAAAGTACTTTCTCACTCCAGATGTCGATTCATGGTTGCGTTTTTATTTTAATCTGTTTTATATGTATTTGAGAGAAATGCACGTCAGTTACTGTCAAATTGGCATAAACGACAATGATACGCATTACACTCTAGTTTCTAAATGTCTGTAGACATAAATTAACACTTGCATAGATAAAGTAGACATTGCACTCTAGTTTCTAAATGTCTGTAGACATAAGTTAACATTTGCATAGATAGACAAGTGAATTATAGTACAGTATATTTAAGTATAAATAACATAATGATTGTACGATTTATTCTTTGCTCCATATTTACATTCCACTGGATATATTTTTCTCATTATAGCCACAACAAATAAAAATCACCAAGCATATAATTATATCTTCCGAAAATAATTTTTTCATTATTGGTATATATACTCCAAGTGTGTTGCAATTTCATAATGGCAGAACTAGGTAATTATAATATAAATTCTATTTGAAAATAAACACTCAGATATGGTAAAGATAATAGTCTGATTTTTTCCTGTTATTCCCTAATTTGCTCTACTTGTCTGTTTTGTTCAACGGCAAATTCTTTGAAACAGACAGACAGTTCTTCCCACATTCTTGTCAGTCTTGAGGTTGGAGTTTTTTTCTGCCTGAGGTGGTGTGCTGGTTTTCTTCTTCTTAGTGATGACTTCTTTTCCCCACAGGAATTGCGTGGAAACTTTTCATCTTCCTGATGTTTCTGTAGAGTTCCTGTGGGGAAAAGAAGTCGACGTAAAGAATACTGCAACTTGTAATGTAACAAACATATCTATTTAATAAGTTATTTTCTGTTTATTTTCTAATGGCCCCATGGACATTATAGGTATTACACAAACACCTCCACCAGCGCTCCACGAATACTTGTGAAGGGAGCCGGTCCTACTTGAGCACTACAGATAAGAGAACGTCTTATGGTGAAATAATCCACGAAAGCTCCAGTGGTGATGTTAAATTGTTAGCGTAATCACCACCACCACCCCGAGAGGACATGGATGCATCACAGAAGAGAGCCGATGCGGCTGTGTCTGTTGTCATGAATAAAGCCTCATGTAAGCTGTGAACATGGTGTTCTGTGTGGCTCTCGTCAACCAAGTGACGTATTGTCATCCATCATCATCGTGTTTTTCATCTCGCATCCTGTGGTAACTCATAACACTAAACCCGACACCCCATTACATAAACATAACTTTTTAATAATGTATAGTTTTCAAATCATGTAAAAAAACGATATTTGTGCACTATACGTAAAGCATTTCGGCGCATGAATCATAAAATATAGTAAGATTAATTATCAAATCAAAACACATTCATACAAAATTCTATAATCTATTCTCTATATAACTGTATAAGCCTCAAAGGGCATACTACATTTAAAAGTATGTAAAATAGTAAGATATCTTGAAAAGAGCGTAACTATATATGACCTAGCAAAACTGTATAGCGCTGTTTGAAAACAAAGTCTGCGAGTGATCTTTGACCTCCAACGGTCAAGGAGCTCTGAATAAATTAAAATCGACTGCTAAAGCATTACCCACGAAGACAAGGAAAAAGTACTATACAAAGACAAATAAGCAGTTCAATTGAAAAATTAAGTGCGTGCTTGCATATAATATATCTTGAGAATATATAATTTTTCTCACAGTTCCTTGTGTATTTCAGATTTGCTAAAGTACTTTCTTCAGTCAAAATGATACAACACAGGTACACGAAATTGACACAAACAATGAAATTCTTTATAGAGACAAGATTATGAGAGGTTAACACTGGAGGGTTTCACCTGATGAATTTTGTAGTTGATGCGACGTGTGGAGTTCTCGTGTTCTGACGGGCGTCACGCTCCCAATTCCCAAACTCCACAGACTGAGACTCCAGCTTGACCCTCGGTAAACAGTGACACAAAGTTGTCCTATCAGGCGGCTCCAGAATATAGGATTTAGTTTATTTGCAAGATGCCCACAGCCAATTGTCTTCTCCTCATAAACACTTTTTCTAGTAAAGACGGACAGATTGGTGTGATTATTGCCCTTGCGACATTGCGTCGCATGATTAAAACAAAACACTCGGAAGACAGCCCAGCAGGATACAAAGAGGCTTGATGCACTGTCAAGAAATGGGACACATCGTGTGAATATTTCTATAAGACTTTACATTTAATTCTACCCCTCTCTCTCTCTCTCTCTCTCTCTCTCTCTCTCTCTCTCTCTCTCTCTCTCTCTCTCTCTCTCTCTCTCTCTCTCTCTCTCCATGGAGCCATGTCAGTGTACCGCTTTCTGTAGCTCACCTCAAAAGCCGCAATAGACCTTTCATCTTCACGATGCTCTTGTTCATGGTCTGCTTCTGGGGGATCCCCACAGCCTCGCGGTGCGTCTGAGGTGGAGGTCTGGTTATTGGTGGGATGGTTTAAATTATGTTTTAACAGAACTAACGGAGCGTCGGAGTGTGAGAGTTACAATCCGAGAATCTGAGTCCAGCATCCAGGGACCAGCGTAGTGTCCAGGGTCCATTGACCAATGCCCAGCGTTTACGGGAAGTTTATGTGAGCATAGTGCAGTCTAGCTGGAGTGGAATTCAGAGAGATGGTGAAGGACAAGAGGTCTTTGTATCTTTCTGCTTTCGTCATTGGGTGAAACATGCTAAGAGTTTCCTGGTGGAGTTTTACAAAGAAGTCATAATTATTTGCACATGGATTTGTTTTATTGACATTCTGCAAGAATTTGTGTCTGCCTTGCAGGTTTTTAGATTTTTGCCAAGAAGGCAGTGTTTGGTTATTTTTTGCCAAGGAGGCACTGTATTGATATTTTGTTATTTTCTTCAAGGGAGTGTTGTGCACTTATTCTTTGTCTCGCGCGAATTTGGGACATTGCAAATTCATCTATTTACTTTTTTAAGGAAAACGTTATTGGTATTTCCTGAACATTTATTATTTGTGCATGTGTGTTCATCTGTGCACATTCTGATGTCATTGGTCATTTGACTATCTTTATCCTGTGTATTTTATTTAAACATTCGTCTTCTTATTTATATTGACAGACTAAGTTATAAAGTCTTGCTCTGCATGGGATGGTCATAAGACAAACTGAACTTAAGAAATCTATTTCATTTGACTATCTTGTTACTAAAGAAATATTTATGATTAACACCTTCTTTGAAATTGCATGTTTATATATATATATGACATCTTGCTCTGTGTTTGAAATGTGATTGCATGATTCTTCATTTATATGTTGTAAATATTTGACAGTGAACAAGACTCAGAATTTATTTTTGTTAATAATTGTAATTCTTCTTTTTAAACGAGCATACGTTCATATTTGGGGAACAATAATACAGGGGGGGGGTGTCCAAGAGTGGGGGCAAAATAATACTATTAACATCCAACAATGTGCCCCTGATGTTTATCCGTTAAACTTGGTTTAGGGGTAGAGTGTGATGGCCAAAATCTGATGTCGATGTATGATTAATAGAGTCAGTCAGATATCGACTCGATAACACATTTACATCGTAGTGTGTTTAACAGGCTAGCTCGAGATTTACCCCTCTGATATGATAATTAGCTGCCTTAAATGAGTGTTATTCGATATTATCATATCCTATAAATAAGCATTTAATAAAGGCAGAAAGACAGTCTCATTTTCTAACTGTGAATTTCTTTCTCAAACTCAAACAACACCTTCTTATGCTGACTGCCTCATGCCTTTGGAAAGATAACTCGCATAAACTCGAATGTTTGTAAGTGTCACATGATGGTTTATGTAGCCCACACCCTCCCTCTAAAAATAGGCTACATGGAAACCTACCTTCTAGAAAGATTGACCCTTATCCCTGGGCTAGAAACATACCTGAATGTTCCAGACACTCTAAACTAACAAATTGGAGAGCTGCTCAGCTGCATGCAACAAACGTACTAGAAACTCACCTAATATTCGTTATTTGAATGCAGTTGACCATTGAGGCAACATGTATTTTGGCTCCTGGCTTTAATACATTTGAATCATATTACTAACCCTTATTGCTGGTTATCAACACAGCAAGAAACCATTCTCTGCCAAAGGCATGTGGTTTTGCTGCCTAACTATTTATATAAATGTTTATCTCTTATCATTAACTATATTTATATTATTATATTTTCCTTATGATGTTAAAATGTACGATAATCGTGTAAGTAAGAGGGTTCTGTCAGAAAACACATGAGGATGAATTTTTAGCCCATGTGTATTTTGCTGGCAGATCTGCATCTTATCTAAGATGTTGATTCAACAAACACTGAGCTGCAAAACAACACCAGAACAGAACCACTTTGCAATCAGTATTGGCTTTGGGTACTTTGATGAGTATTGAACTGTGAAGCTCACCAGATCAGAATGACCCATTGGCCAGAGTCTGGTTCAAGAGACCACATTTATGTCTGCTAACTACATTAACTGGGACCAACACATCATGCAATCCTAAGTTATGAAATTATAAAGTCAACAACAGCACAGCTTTGGTCAAGATTCAATCAATTCAGTCAAACTTTAATCAAAGTACTTTTAGAGTTCACTCAGAAACATTCAGTGTTCTCTTATAAACTCATTTATAGTTTGCTCATTTGAATGAACCAAATAATTACTACAATGTAATAGAGTCAAGGGCAAATTATGCCTGTCCTACTAAAAATTTTATCTTCAATCATTTATTAAGCTCTTTGATGTTTTCATCTTTTGTATTATACATTTCTTTACACTGGCGATCACAGCTGGGTGATTGTCACAGGAAATGAGGGACAGAAATTATATTATATTTTATTTCATTTTAAAAAACCGCTAACAAAACTAGTTGAAGTAACCCGAGTTTTGTTATTTTTCATATGTAGCATGTAACTTCCAGTAACGGTCACCTAAGATCTCTTTAGTAGACAGACGTTCATGACGCAGTGTGTGTTAATATATCATATTGAATATATATATTAGTTTGTGAAAGATATGTATATTAAACAATTGGGACAATTGCGCATTACGGTCACATGTTGTTTACGAGAGAATAGGCCAGAGCGCATTAGAATTGACCACAGTAAAGCGGACAGCACTAGATATCTGAGGGAAAATTGAGTCACAGGACATAGCTTTGGAAGTTTCTGGAAACCTTCAGTGAAGCTATATAAGAGTCAAAAGGAAGATTTTACTATGAATGTTGAAAACGTCGATCCGTCTGAAGCCAGTCTAACTTCACGTATGAATTATCTCCTGTACAGAGATTTCATAAAGGAAAGCTGCAAAAATCTCTTTCCATCTGTTTTCCATCCGTCTGATGCCATATATTGAGTAACGAGGCAAAATTACTCAGTATAATTTTTGGCAAAGTGGAAAGTTCACTGTCAAGAAAAACCGATGTATGCGATGCTGGTTGTATGCAGTTAACGACACGAGGGACCAATTTGTTCTTCCCCCCTGTCTGAGTTTGGTTTGACACGTCTATCCCGCTATTGAGAAGGCTAGCACCGAGATAATCTTACAGATATCCGGATTTCTACACTCAATGTAATGCGACGACACATCCCACTGGACGACTTCATCCGATAATGCTAAACGTCGTTGGGGTGTCCGTTTCCACGACAACCAAGAAACAACGACAGTTATCGAGGCTGACAACAGTCAGCTAGATTTCAGATTTCTCCCCAGTGATAATCTGAAAGTGGTGCCTAGATTCTGCAGAATCTTCACCTCAATTGCGTCTGTCTTCACTTTGAAGTGCTGCTTATAAGTGACGTGAGATTACGTCATCTCCTTGGAACTCTGACATTAATAGTGAGTAATAATTAGTACGGCTAACGCGCACATACTTAACTCTAGGACTCTAAGAAAATGAACACTATTATATCATTTGTGAAATACGAACTGTAATGTTAAAATTAATGCTTATTCTATATGTGAGCTATTGTTAAAGCGGCCCCATTTGCCGCATAAGAATTGTGTAATTAATCTTTATGTTATATTTTGAATTTCATCATTTTCATCTCCCCTTATTTCCCACAGAGTGTATGACATTGGAAAGTTGAATGAATGATTAATCACTGTGCGAAAGAGTAGTGCCCCTTTTAAATCGGGGAATAAATATCCTGATGTAACCATCTTTCAACTCTCTTGTTATTCATAGTTTTTGAGAGGGACGAAAGAATTTGTACTATTGTTTTGCACTGTTCGTCCATTTATTCACATTCATGATACTCACTCACAACACACACCGCCAATAAAACGTTCCTTGGCATGACATTAATAAACTGGGCCCCACCCAAACATCAATGGTGTATGTCATGTGTGTCTATGTAACAACCTGACGCAACGTAGTACTGGCATACGTCACACGGGCTTTTCTTGGAGGTGCACCGGAGCAGGCCAAAAATAGACTTCACCCCTTGCATCTCTGACTTCAGCTCGGGTCTGCTGTAATGAGCCTTCCACTTTTGTGACAGTGACGTAATTGCATGCATCACACCATAATGGATTACTGACAATAAGAAGGTTCTGTGCATGTTAAAAGTTATGTCAGTCACTATAAACAGATTATGTGCTACACTCAAACGATTGTAGAGAAGAGGTTGTTGTGGTTCAAACCTGATGCCAATAACCTTGCTCAATAGAGTTTTCCTGCCACAATTCATAGATATGCATAAATAGCATGAGACCAGAATTAGGGATTTGTTCACAACAAAACTTTGCCTAAACTCACAGAGGCCTCATCTATTTCCATGAATCAAAAGATAAACCCACTGAATATTCAGACAAGGTAACACATTGATTTCTTAATGCTTATTAACTATATTTTATTAAGAATGTTGTAGCATGATTCTGTGTATTTTATAGTGATTTATATGAATTGTTGCTATTTTCTCCTGATGTGTGGCCAGAGAATAGAGTGACCAAGTTAATATGTGTTTTGTAATTGTAATTATTTATTGAGATGAATAACGATGTTGTGGAATGTTATTTTATCTCCACTGAAGTAAAATGAATTGGACTATTGTAAAATGCTGTGTGCATTCGAAACATTTTGTTTAGCATAATAATTATAACCTACATGTGTGTGGCATATTTTATTCTAATTGTAACATGTATGTGCATGGTTTAAATAATTTTTACTTTCATTGTAAAAATACAAAGTGAGGTCAATTGTAATAGGACACCTATTGTCTGTTGCCACTATATCAGCAAAATATAGGTTCATTGCTCATAGAAATAATTGCTATTGTTTCAGAGCTGGTTTTTGGTTCCATTTTGATTTGGATTTCAGTTTGGGAATTCCAGGTTGGCATTTAAGTTGATGCCAACCTCTAGGGCTATTGAGCTGAAAACCTGATGTCAAGGTGCATTATTCATGCAAGATGAGTTGTGTGAATTCCAAGGTCAGCCAAAGTATTCAACGATGGACTGTTGATGTGTGCTGCCGAAGGACCCCTCCACCAACTGATGATACAGATAAGTGGGCATCTGACAGACTCTGAGATCAGAAATTTGTGTTACAATCTGTATAAACAAAGACCATAATAAGTAGTTCCAATGACCTTCATATTTGTATGCCTTCATTTATAGATTAACTATTTTGTTAAATATTATTTTTTAATATTTTTGTTATAATAATAGAGGTTGACTGTGACAGAGTCAGACAAAATGGTGCTGTGAACTCTTGGCCCAGTTCTGCAAATTTTCAAATTTGAATTCGAATGTAGTTTCTTTGTTAGGGCATTCCCTACATGCATCTGTATTCAAATAACAGAGAGACTCATTCTACGTTATGTAACTTTTAGGACTATAGTCGACTGTAGGTCAAACCCGTAGCGTCATCTCGTGACTGGTCACATGACGGATTCATGCATTTCAATAAATACACTGACACGCAGTAAATTTATTCACTCACGAGAAGGACAGCCAAGAGCTCACAGGCACCGCTACTAGCAAATATTCTGTGCAGTCATTAGAAGAAGTAATACGCAGTCCCATTATCTTGAGGCATTGTCTACTGTAAAAGGTAACACGTCCACTTCTTAAAATACTAATTGCATTTTCTATTTATGATTTGTATATGAATTTATGTATGTGTTCTGTGCAGGAAATATTGTTGCACATCTCCTCCAAAACACGTGGTTCGATAAAAATGGACTAAACCTAAATGTTTCATTGTACATAAATTAATTGTAATCTTTTAAACTTTAATTTGTAAACCCTTAATTCTTTTGTGTCACCAAACGGTTGTGCACATTGTGAATTTTCATATAATTCAAATTCATTTCTTTGCGTGTAATTTCATTGTTTTAAATTGTAAAGCACTCACGCTTGATTTGGATTATATTTGATTTTTGCTTTGTATGAATTCCATTTTTAATAATGTAAAACGTTTGGAAATTCATACATTCATGTAAATGTTAAAATAACACTCATGTGGACTCAATTGTATCTTTTTCTATAAACTAAATATATTGTAAAAGACACAATAGTTGAGGATTAAAACTATACGCATTATTGTCGACCACGTGCGTTTGGATTTGCGAAACATGAAGCAAATCGCTCATAGGAATTATTTATTTCCAGAGTGGGTCTTCGTTTTGGTTCTTGTTACTTCTTTAACTTTGGCTGGGCTACTTGCCTGATACAAGTACCGTCTCCCGCCATTGTATTTTGTTGATACATCGTCCAAGTACACTTCCAGTGTAGCTGAACAATCAAGAGACGATCGGCTACTGTAAACTGTTGGCGAGTACCAGACGAGACGTATCGGTCGTGATCTATGGATTGGACCCATATTGTCTGTGGAACCACACGTTCATCAACGACGCCATTCGAGCAAGTTATGTAAAGGCTCGATGTCCTTAAATCAAATATTATATCAGCAACTTTTCTCATAAACATTTGAACCTTAATATTATTGACTATACGCACCGAAATAGTGGCATAGTTTAAGAAATCCAAAACATTGTTCTTCTTAATCAAATTGTTATCGTTTTAATGTTAAATATTAAATTCTTTATTTGTTAAGACCTCTTATAGTAGTGATTTTTATGCATATTTTAGACCTAATTGTGGTTTGGATGGGGGACAATTGAGCTAAACGTAAATTCGGAATGCATAATTAGTTAAGAGAGTTTTAACGGTTTCCAAGCCGGTTATTGTATGCAAGTTTGTCTGTTCGTGAATCTGTTTGTCTCTACTACAAGACGCATTTTCGTAAGGACTGAAAGATGAATTTGAGCAACCAGTCTGTTTAGGATAACGACGAGAAATTAATTTAAATTGTTAAATTAAAATTCTATAAATTCCTAAGCAGGGTCTATAAATAAAAACTGGACACGTAACATTAACTAATTATTAGTAAGAGGAAGACCCAAAGGAATCGGGCTTATGCGGAGTCAGAGTGAATGATTTGTATGCACAATTAGGCGTTATTAGGATAACATGCCTAATTCACACACTATTACACAGATTCATATGTCACTAGAATTCATATCTAAATCAAGAGAATTAATTTGAGGAGACTGAAGGGTGAGTCTGGCAACCAGTCTTTCATCAGCATAGGTGTAGAATTAAAATTAACATTCTAAACCTCATGCTGAGACAGGGTCTTTAAACTAATGCTGTCCTGTAACATACAGTGTCATAGGACTCAAAATGAACATTCTCTTACAATACCACATGGTCTTGATTATGAACTTAAATATATATATATAAACTCTAATTGTAAATGTTGATTTATTCACTGTATGTAACCATGCTTTTTTATGTTATTTCTTGTTGAATACATTTATTGTTGATACTTAGACCACTCATGTTAGCGTGACTCACTTACATGTTATATGTTGTAGTCTGTCACCTGTATTCACTTACTATCCTGGTTGTATGTATTATTGGCTCGAGCTGTTTTCTAGAACTATCACTCTTCTATTCTACGTTATCTGTCATTCATCTTTCTAATACGTGTGACCAGCCAGAAGGTGTGTTTGGGGGATTAGCCTAAGGTTACAGGCATATCTACGCTAATCTAACGATCATTGAAAGGCTTTCCCCATAAAACCATTAATAGGCATTCACTATCATTCTTCGAAGGAATTTATTTTACAATACATATTTGTATGTTCATAGATATAATACAGGCGCTCTCTATATTTGCACATCAATAATTCTGTCAATACGATGTCTATTCAGTAATATTATTTAGAATGCAGTGACTCATATTCTTGTAAGATTTCTGAAAACTCAGTCCTAAAGTCTTACCTAAAATATCAGTTGATGAATTGTGGAAAGTCCCAAACAGTCTTTCTCAGAAAGAGAAATTGCTTGAATGCTTTCGAGCTTAGAAAAACCCTATGACTAAGAACGGTTCATTCTTCAGAAAGCAAATCTTTTTTAAACAGATTAATATTAATCAAATTAAAATTCCATTTTCAGTATCTTATTTCGAACAGCAAATGTTTTACAGAAGTTTCTGTGCTGTGCTGTGCTTTCTTCTACTGAAACATTTCAACTCAAGTGTATACTCATACTTTGACTTCTATAGGGCAAGTTCTGATTCGATACTACTTTTTTATGGTCCCAGACATTGGCTACAATTTTGGTTACCATTCTACCTCATCTTAAATCAAGCTGTCAGTCACTAATCCTGGTATAGTGTCCTTTCAAAGATTACAGCTGCTCTAGGATTATCCTCACCAGCAGAGACAATTCATTGTTAAAGT
This sequence comes from Sinotaia quadrata, assembly GCA_028829895.1. Lineage (NCBI taxonomy): Eukaryota > Metazoa > Mollusca > Gastropoda > Architaenioglossa > Viviparidae > Sinotaia > Sinotaia quadrata. Next base: position 82,618,411 of record CM054177.1, read on the forward strand.
ACTTTTGTAGAATATAGACTTAATGCAGACTCGTGTCAAATTGTGTGCACTAAACGTTTATTGACACTGACATTTCTTACAGTAATATTGCCATAAGCGTTTTGCACCTATTGTGTCAACACTTTAAGAGGCCAATCGTTTCAGTCCACATTATTGTTACACACTAATGTAAGTGTGTGTGTGTGTGGTGCATTAAATTAAGATTTATACGAGCATATAGTCTCCCTTATTTCATACCATGTAATATTAGAGTGATGATGATAGCGTATAGATCTGTGTGGAATTTAAAATCTCGCATGCTGCATTCCTAAGATCTGGCTATTTCATGATTGTCGGATCTGATGAAGTAAACTATTTAAAGACAATTGATGGAAATTGTTCATTCTTACAGTCACACATCATCCAGCCATCGATTAATTAAGATTAGTTACAAAAGAGGAAGTCACAACATCCAGCCATCGATTAATTAAGATTAATTACAAAAGAGGAAGTCACAACATCCAGCCATCGATTAATTAAGATTAATTACAAAAGAGGAAGTCACAACATCCAGCCATCGATTAATTAAGATTAATTACAAAAGAGGAAGTCACAACATCCAGCCATCGATTAATTAAGATTAATTACAAAAGAGGAAGAGTAAATATGGCATGATCGTTTTTGACAGTTTACCTTTGCGTCAACATTACCTTGTGACCCCCCCAAAAAAATAAATAAATAAATAAAAACTTACTGAATATGGAACCTAATATGATATGGGAAAATAAGAGTTAGATCTCAGCAACTTTACGTTGCTCCTGTCTTTCCAATAGAAGATTTGTGGCAGTTTTGTAGGCGAAGACTTAGTAGCATCAGAAAATTAATGATTCTCTGAACGAAAAAAATACTGATTTTATTTATTTTACACACATATTTAAAAAAACAACATCATTTTACACAGAAATTGAAAATTACGAATAAAGCTGTTTATTTCTTTAAATTGATAATATAATTCCTCCGCTTTCACGCTAGGCGAGGGGGTTTTGGGAGAAAGGGAGGGGTGGTTTGGCCCACTGGCTATGTCAACATAGTTTTTATCTATCATTTCGAATTGGTCAGCTGTCCGCAAAGTTGCTTTTACTGTTTTTCATTACCTCGTGCCTGACCGGTCAAAGTTTTCTAGGTCACTCTGAACTCTTGTTGTTTGGGTGTATCTCTCTCCTTTTTATATTTTTTTATTTCTTAAAAAAAAAATAAACAAAAAACAACCCTTCTTGTCTTTTCCTGTCTCACCCCATCTCATATAATATATATATTCATGTAAAGAGATTTCTGAAAACTCAGTCCTAGATTTCCTATGACATCAGTTGACGAATTGCGGTAAATCCCTGTCTTTCTCAAAAAGTGGAATGTTTTCACGTAATTGAATATATATATATATATATTTATGTAAAGAGATTTCTGAAAACTCAGTCCTAAATTCTTTCCTATGATATCAGTTGATGAATTGCGGGAAATCCCTAACAGTCTTTCTCAAAAAGATATATTCATGTAAAGAGATTTCTGAAAACTCAGTCCTAAATTCTTTCCTATGATATCAGTTGATGAATTGCGGGAAATCCCTAAAAGTCTTTCTCAAAAAGTGGAATGTTTTCACGTAATTGAATATATATATTCATGTAAAGAGATTTCTGAAAACTCAGTCCTAAATTCTTTCCTATGATATCAGTTGACGAATTGCGGGAAATCCCTAAAAGTCTTTCTCAAAAAGTGGAATTACTTGGAATGTTTTCAAGTAATTGAATATATATATTCATGTAAAGAGATTTCTGGAGAAAAAAAAGAGAGAGAGATACACCCGAACAAGAAATCAGAATGACCTAGAAAACTTTGACCGGCCAGGCATGAGGTAATGAGTAAACAGTAAAAGCAACTTTAAGGACAGCTGACCAATTCGAAATGATAGATTAAAACTAGGTTGACATAGCCAGTGGGCCAAACCACCCCCTCCCTTTCCCCCCACAACCTCCTCACCCAGCGCGGAAGCCGAAAGCGCCCCCTACATTAGCAAGCAGCAAGCGAGATTTCTGAAAACTCAAAAAGCATAATTACGTGGAATGTTTCCAGGCTTAGAAAACACCCTATGACTAAAACGACATTCTTCTAAAAAGCAAATATAAATAAATATTAATGAAATTAAAAGTTCATTTTGTGTTAAAATATCAAATGCGGGCATAAGAAATTATTGTTTGAACAGTATATTCTAAATTATTCAGGGAATTTTGAAAGATTTATTTAATGTGCTAATTATTTACAGGGTACAGTTACTAATGCTTCAAGTTCCGACATGTTGGATATTGTATTATATTATTGTAGTGTCGAGTTGTTTCATATCATAAGTTGTGATATTATTAATACGATATGTGGTACCGTATCGTATTATCTTGAAGCTAATACTTTAAAAGTTTAATCATTTGAGGAGAGGCTACTTGAAGTTGGGGTTTTCCAAATAAGACCAGAAATAATACAACAGGAGAATTCAAATCGCAAAGAATTTTTTACAAACATTAAACACTTCATTCGATGCACAATCAATATTAGAAGTCATGTGATTAAGGGTCTGAAATTAAAGCCTCTTTATCAAATGTAATACCTATTTATTAATAAATTTAATTAATACTGAGAGCGTATTTAAGCAAATACAAATCGTAAAAGTAAAATTGTTTTAATATATTTAATCTTACTAACTCCAGTCAACATCATTTTATATCATTGATTATGTGCTGCTTAATTTTAAATTACCTAAAGCATTTTTATTTTTTTTAAAATAAAGTTTATTGCAATTATTTAACAATAAAAGAGAAACTAAGAATATAAGAGAATTAAAGTCAAGGCTTTAACGGAGAAACTTTTAAATGAAATGCTTCGTTTTAACAGACAAATGATGACTGCTTTGTTTTTCTTTTCCAAAACTGGTTGCAGTAGACAAAGCAATTTGCTTGCATTTCATTGGCTTCTTTAATCTTAAAAAATACATGGGCGGATCTCTTTCAAGAATAAAAATCAGTCACTAGACTAAAACCTTCTAGAAGGTTCTACAGTTCTCAAAATACTATAAATATGGAGGACTGAAGGCTAAATCTGAGGGAGAGTTTAAACATCAGCCAAGAAACCAACAAACTATGGGAACACTTTGAGACATGTGCCCACTGTATGACCTCATGTCATGCAGTGTGGCTTTCAACCTGCGACAAAGAAACATTTCTCTCCATGTAACAGCAACTTTGTCCAAGAATGCAGTCTTTTTGCTAGAAGGAAGAAGAAGATTCTATTTGTTTGATGAACATGGGAAACATATATTCGAAGCTATTAACTTGAATTATGTGGTAAAGTCTCATTACGTATACAGAGATTTACTGAGGAGAGTTTGAAAAATCTCTCTCCACCCGTCTTTCATCTCGTTGACCGCCTTGTATTAAGCATTGAGGTAACTTGCTTACATACTACCTGGTGGGGTGATCAATTCAGTCTTCTAGACGGCTCAAGTATGCAATGGGGTTGCATGCGTTAATGATACAAGAGGCCATTTTTCACACACACACACACACACACACACGTCTGAACTTTGTCTGAATTCTCTATCCTGCAGTTGAGGAGACAGCACCTACGTTTTCTTATGGACATGAGGATTTCTGCACTCAATAGGACACGATGATGCACTTCACTAGACAAATTATCCGGTAATGTTAAATGTCTTGGTTTTCCGTCGTCATGGCAACCAAGCAATAATGACAATTACCGAGGTTGGTGACATGTCAACAGAGCACAAATTTTCTTAGCCCCTAGTGGCCGAATCTGAGATGGTGCCTAGACTCCTGCAGGTCTTCACTGACAGGCGATGATGCAGCTTTAACTTTAGCAATTTAACTTTGGGGGAACTCTAGCAATTTAGCAATTTTACTTGAGGGGAACTCTCGCATTTACCCCTCTGTGGTCAGAACGCCAAGCCCATAAATCTGTGTCAGTGTACAACATGGACAGGCCACTGAGACGCTAATTTTGCCTGTGAGAAGACAGGCTCTGAGTTTTGAGTTTTGAAATGTAACTTATTTTTAATAATCACCACTATAAAAAAAAATTGGTAGTTTAAGTTGATATTGTTATTGTGAAATTATTTGTTGAAATAGAATTTTGAGTGACTGGAAAGTTAAGATTTATATTACTATAGTTAAACATGTTAGTTTATGTGTACAACCCTTTCTTGCTATGACTTATATATGCTTGCCAGGTGGTGATGAGTCACCATAGCGATGTAGTTTTAAAAACAAAATAAAAGTAGGGACGTGCTCTGAGATCAAGCTATTAGTTAAGCAAATTGAATATAGGAAGTCGATACCGGCACTAAATGAAAGTGGACAGCCAGAATACTGTCAGCATGTACGTGCAGTGCTGGTTGGGGGGTACTGTGTGCTGGAATATGGTGTTCTAATCAGCTCAGTAAAAATGATGTACAAGAACTTTGCGTATAAAAGGGGATGACGGAGACAGAAACAAACGAGAAATGAGAACAAACACCAGGGATGTAGTGTTTGGTAGAGGGGTAAGAAGACCCTCTAAAATTTCTCCCTGCTTTTGTACCAAGAAAGCTGGGAGACAATCAGCTAGAGAATTCTTGGACACTGGAATAGAGTGCCAGATGTCTACCTTGATGTATTTTGAAGGTGCGCCATCAGGGCCATCACAGATAAAGGTGGGCCAGTCATACGGATGACAGTCATCTCGGGTTCCTCAAAGACTCTGTGCAAAGACTGTGGACAATCAATTATTTTCCATGCAGATATGAATTCTGGTGGGTGTATAATGTTGCTGTGCATGGGAAATATTGCAGCAGGAAACAGTTGCGATTATGTGTGACATATCGCAGAAAACGGCCAGGTTGACTGTTAGTTAATTAATGAGAAGATAAGAGAAATGAAACAAAGTAATGAAACAGTGAGAGTTGAGAAATAGGCCTAACAAGAAACGTAACAGGAGGTGAAACAGTGGCAGCAAGGTCGGCTGTACTTGAGTTCCAGGGAGCGAACCAGTGTCGAGATGTCAACGGCATTTTGTGCATCTTTAAACTCCCCAGCACGAGGAGAAAATGACAATAACTATGTTAGTAGAAAAATATTAACTAGTGTAGGAATCTCAGAGCACATAGACCTAAAACTTAAAACTAAAGCTTAGGACCTTAATTAAAGATTTAAACCTAAAATTAAAAGTAAACCTTAAACTTAAATATACGTTGAACAGTGAAGAGTCACTTAATTAATATTAAGAAATATTAAGATTAATATAAGAAAATATTGATGTGACTATCTTGAGAAGGACTTGCAAGTCGAATGACATTGTTTATTGTTGAACTATTGAATTTTGATATAAGAGCAGTGGCTCCAGAACTTTGAAATAGTGACGGTTATTTTATGTTAAATAATGCCTAACGTAGTTTAGAAATAGTACTGCATGAAGAATCTTGAATTTTGTATTTCTTTTATTCTATTTAATCATTCATCATTCTTTTTTCTTTCTTTCTCCCCCCCCCCCTCCACGGGTGTGAGTTGTGGATGGTTGACTAATCAACGTGTATACTTTGACATTGAGGCTTTTCCTGTCTTTGGTTTTGAAAGAATGGTTGTGGTCATTGTTACACGTTGTGATGTCTGTGCTGTCTACACTTCACTTTCTTTAGAGAGAAGGTGGGATGGCGACACATCCAAACGAGCGATGCATCATCTTCTATTTGGAGCACCTCTATGAGTGACACAACAAAGAATGTCACCCCTCTTCAGATCATTCTTATGAGCAACATTATGATGCAACATTTGCTCTGCCATCTTCTCAAGCATCCCTTATGAGTGTATGAGTGACGTCAGATTACGTCACCTTTCTACAGAGCATCTTGTGAGCCACACTATGACGTGTCATTTTCTCTTCAAAACACCCTTAATGAGTAAAGTTACGATGTTCCATCTTCTCTTCAAAACATCCCTTATGAGAGACACATGAGATTATGTCACTGACCTTCGAACATTGACAGTACTGTGAGTAGTTAAAAATTAGAAGGCAAAAGTGCACCTAGAACTATTAGGTATAAGAATATTTAAAACCTTAGCATATCTAGAACTGTAAATCGTATTTTTTGATCGATCAGGAATTTATTATTATTATTGTTGTTATCATTTTTTGTGTAATATGAACTTCAACATGATAGCTAATGTAGGCCTATTTTTGTATATGAATCATTGTTGATGATAGCGGTGCCATTTACCGCAAATTAATTGTGTATCAATTTTTATTTACATTTTTGATCATCATTTTCATCTCCCCTTATTTCCCACAGAGTGTATGACATTGGAAAGTTGAATGTATGACTAATCACTGTGTGAAAGAGTAGTACCCCGAATTAGATAATAAACGATCTAATTCTTCAACCCTAAACAAATTTGTTATTCTCTGAGTTTTTCGAGAGGGGCGAAAGGATTTGTATTTGTATCGTTTTGCACGTTCGTCTGTTCATCCATTTATTCACTTTCATGATACTTGCTCACCGCATACACAGCCAATAAAACATTCCTTTGCATGACATAATAAAACTGGGCCCCACCTAAGCATCATTTGTGTATGTCATATGTGTCTGTTGGTACCCCCCTAAATACGGATATCTAGGACGGACAACAAGTTGAGGACGTCACTTCCGGTAACTCGTATTGAGCCCCCAGAGGAAACGATTCCTCACAGATAAGACAGACAGACAGATAAGAGGAAAGACAGACTCAAGACCGACGTTAGACGGACGTGACGATAACAATTATAAAATCATACCAGACAAGAATGACAATGAATCTGACACGACACTAATGAAAATTTAACAATAACTTTATATAACAATAAAAGAAAAAGAAAAGAAAATAACAATAAAAGAAGAACAGTTAACAATGTAGTCCAAGTTACAAAATGTAAGTCCTAGCTGATTCAGGGAAATGATAACCCCCCCTTAATGAAGTGATTTTTAATGTCCTTTTCCTTTTCCCAAATCGTTCTTTTTCTACATAAATTCGACCTGTATTTCAGTTCCAATACACTATTAAGCACTTCTGCTCAATGTTTATGTCTCTATACTTAGCTCAAAGCTTGAGCAAAGGTCAATATCATCAGCAGTTGAGCTCTCGCCGCGCAAGCATTCCACAATGGCAGGCCCTTGAATAGCAAGCTGGCTCCGCCCCTTTTCGCTCCGCGTAAACAATCGGCAGAATACGTCTTCTGCAATCTGACCCGGTTCTGGTCCTAGCTTCTGTTTGTAGATACTCTTTGTAGCTACCCTTTCTCTAGTTACTGTTTGTAGATACTCTTCCTCTAGTTACTGTTTCTCTGATTACTGTTTGGTTCTGAAATTTAATTAAGGCAGTGTAAGTAACTGCTTGGCTACAGAATAAAAGTATTTAGGTGCCAGGGCTATTATTTCCCTGAGCACATTGGCACTAATCTGAAAGAAAAGGTGTAGTTAGAATACATAAATCATCCTCACACATCCTATTATTATTTTACTAAGTTTTACAAAATTTAAAGTCAGCCACACATACCTTTCACGTTCCGAAACCGAATGAACCCAACGTCATCTGGTTGGAGTGCAATACACTCAAGGATTAGTCTTTCTGACTTAGAAATTTTCTCACTGTTTCCTTCTAAATGTTACCAGATGAAATCTCTGGGACTGCTCCTGCGTGTTTTAAAACTCAGGTTGTTCTGAGCCAGTAAAGAGAATTGGTTCGACCCGACTTATATAAAGGCTTTCCAGTATTCCTGGTATTTCTTTGAAACTAGCCCTCCCCTCTACTGTTAGCTAAGAGTGGCCCTTTGATCCCCCGGCCGCTTCCTGTATTCTGGCCTATAGCCCAGTGTGAGACTATCCATCCCTCCTATCAGTTAGCTACAAGTGACCTTTGATCCCTAACCGTTTCCTGTGCCCTAGCCCTGGGTGGTCAGGTCTTGTATAACTCTAACGTCCTGCTAATGTCTTGGAGTGGCTGGTCAGTCTTGTAATTAGTGTCTTGGTTAAATACTTTAAACGTATATTTTATGCTATGGTTCCTATACCTCTCATGTATCTACATTTTATTATTTTAATTTTTGAATGTTTATGGAGTGAGCTGGGCTAAGTTTTGCTTTCGCCTGACAGTGTCCATGTAACATCTTGACACGACGTATTACTGGCACATGTCACAACGAGCTTTTCTTGGAGATACATCGGAACAAGCCAAACCCTGACTTCAGTCCTCCTTTGTGTCTCTATGCTTTAGCTTCGTTCACCAACGTCTACACTACGACCATGTTTGTGACAGCCAAAAATGTTTACTTGTCTTTGGATTTGTTTGGGTAGTATAACTGGATTTTTATTATTGCTCTTGTTAATTTGACAATTTCAAGTGAATTTTATTGAAGTGTGTATTTTTATTATCGAGCTGATAAACTGTCCTAATTCACAAATAACATGATCAATAGCAATTGATTGATATCAATCTAGTTCAAGAATTTAAATAAATTTCCTTATTTACTATCCAAATAGAGCGCTCTCAGTCACTTCACATAATTTTAATTCATTGTTTACGTCAACCGTCTGGTGTAAAGATCACCAGAACACAGCATAACACAGTCAATATTCGTTTTGGGAATGTTAGGTTATAAAGTGCAGGTGAAATTCACCTATATTTCAAAACAATAGAAATTAGAACTATGTTTGATGTCATGTCTATAAACGTATTTTGTGGATGTATGCATGTAAAGTATAGATTTATGCATTTGCGTGAATGCAGTTATTTCGCAGTTGAGTGTGAGATAATTAAATTAGAAAGATTGACACTTTATATGATGCATTGTCTCAATTATGATAAGTAGGAAAGAATTTGATCACAGGTTTGCAGATTTCAAGAAACACAGAACCACCTTTCAAATATTTGCTGACCCTTTCTTCAATGTGGAAGATGTCCCTCCTGTGCTTCAAATGGATCTAATTGACAAAAGTGTAATTCTGAACTCAAAGCCAAGTTCAGGGAGGTGAGTGGAAAAGCAGACAAGCTTGGACAGTTTTTGAGAGAATTGCCCCTTACCTTCCCTGAGCTTTCTAGGATCTTCAAGCGGAACAAGTGCCTTTTGGGGAGCACCTATCTGTGTGAATAGCTCTTCTCCACCATGAACTTGAATAAGTCAAAAAAGACAAACTTACTGATGAACATCTTCAAGCCATACTGAGGGTCACAGTGGCTTCCTCCCTGAAGCCAAATGTGTCTGAGCTGTGTAAGAGGAAGTGTTGCCAGGTCTCTGGCAGCAGGGAATAATGATGCGGCCCAGCTTCACCCAGATTCTACTTCCAGTGGCCCCCAGGCAAAATGAGTTTGAGACCCCTGGTCTACAGGAATACACAGTGTGGTGGCCAAGGGGAAGGAATCTTTATTTTCACCTTGAGTTCTCTCTCGTTGCCATTGTTCTTTACCCAAGTCATGATGATAAAGTGACTGGAGGATTTTGTCAACTCAGTGAAAGTTCACTGGACTTCAAGAAATGTTCCCACTAACCTTGGCAAGACATGTAAGCCAATTTAGTTCATGGGTAAAACAGTCTACAGGACATTTTACCTGGGAACAGTAAGTCAGCCTATCCGTGAATGGGTCGTTTTTGCATCCTAGAAGCTGTTCTGATGGAAGGGCAAAAGGGCCATGCCATCGACGTCACATCACTGCAGCAGTGACCCTCAACATCAGCATTGTCACCAAGTGGCGTATTGGAACTGTCTCTAATCCATTGCAAAAGACAGAAGCATGGAGGCCGTGAGATTTTTACACTAGAGATTTGTGTCAAGGAGCAATTTGTGTGACAGGATGTCTGCAGTGAGCAGCATTTGTGAGTAACTCATATTTATAATTAAAATCCTCGTTGCACATAGATTCAGATTAGGAATTTTGAGATACTTTTATTTCAGAACTTTATTTTAATTTACTTAAGAAACATTATTTATGGAACTATTGATTGAAGAACTTTTTAAGTAGACTATTATTAAAATAATGTCATGAGTAATTATTGACAGTGAGAATTACCACTCTATGAAAAAAACTGATTACATCATTTATTCTTTATTTTATATTTTACTTTTCATTATTTATCATTTACTTCCTACCCCAGAGTGTGTGTTTGTCTTGTAGTGATTGAATTAGTCTGTTTGTCGAAAGAATCTCCGTAGATTGCAGTGAGGTGGCAATGTGATACTCTGACAGAGAAGTAGGCAGTCCTCTAATGATTCGACACATCTGTATCACAAGTAGCTACGTCTGCACTGCTGAGCGGAACTGCCGAAGATAGTGATTATGGCTCAACCACTGCCAGCACCTTGCGGCAAAAAGGTGTGCTGGCATACATCAATGCCTCACGATAAGACACGATGTATACCAATGCCTCATGGCGCAAAAGAACAATATTATTATATAGTTATCGTTGTATATCACGGTCGTCAAGGTTACAAGGCTGGACACCAAACCACCATATAATTGATGCTGACTTCATGAGACAGCAGATGTGTTTTATATCTGTAGTTGCCATGAATTTAAATTTTCACTTTTCACCTGGATTAGTTGCTTTCTCATAACAAATATTTAAAATAATAACATTGTGAGGGGGAAGGACAGTGCTTAATCATTCATCTCGAACCATCCTCATAAGTCCTTCACAAGGCACAAATGTGCGTAGAGCAAAATCACTGTCATCATTGTTGATGACATAGAGCATGCCGTTGCTCCCTCAGTCTCTGTACATTACATAGATATGAACTCAGCTGAGATAAACAACGTGTCAGACTAGCATAGAATTAAATAATCATATTTTATTTACTTCCAAGACATTGTTAAAGTTGAAGTTTGATGGCAACACAGTTTCTTACTGACGTCGGTTGTACCATTTTCAGAACTCATATAGTAGAGAATAATGAACTTAACCTAGCAGCCAAAATTCAAAGAAAGGCTTTAATGGCTATAAGCAAACACTGTAAGTGTCAAGAAGTGCATTATGAACTAGTATCAAAGTGTCATGACAGCTTTTGACAATCTGGTAAACAGTTATATTATTACTAGAATTATAATGACATTGAAATAAAATGTACTACACAGTCATTGATTATGCTGCATAATCTATTTACTTTTAATTGGGATTAAGCTAACAGAATATTGAATTGCGATCATTCACTCTTTACAGTAAAATTATATTGCATGACAGGAATTTAACTATAACTGTCATTATCAGCGCCAGAATTAGGTATAGCGCAGAATTCTTGTAGGATTACATTTATACTGGCTGGTAAACTGTCATTATTTTTGCTACTGTCTATCATGCAAATCAGTCAGCGAGTACATTCTCGTGCTAAATGTCCTGGATTGTTACAATTGTAGCACACTCTAGATTGGGGTTGATCTCTGCTGTCTTGTGGCTTATTTGGTTGATGGGGCCTAGTCTCCTCTCAAAAATCTTTTCTTTTCCCGAAACCTTTGCTTTTGAATTTCTCTTTAGTTTTATTAAACGCCTTGTGCTACCTTGAAATTTTCTGTACCGTATTTCATCGGGTTCACTGTTTTGTGGTTACTATGTGCTGTGTCATAATGGTCGTCCCAAATGGTCTCTTTCAGCTAAAAATGTGACGAAGTTTGGTCTATAGTTTTTCCATCACATTTTCTTTGATATACAGCTCTCTAAGTCAGGTACGACTCTTTTCTATCTGCGCCATCGTAACCTATTTCCCGAATAGATAACACAACTCTGCATGATACTGATGGTGGGTGTCACAGGTTTCTTTTTTCCAGCGTCTTTCCACAGTTTATGGTACCATTCGGCTGAAACTTAAATCTCACACGCAATGCCTTCGTAAAGGCTTGGTAATCATTTATTTCCTTTTCGGGCATCGTACGGTACACGTCACGTGACCGTCTGGTACGTAAACAAGATAAATTTATCGCCCGATGTTTCGGCTAAACGTGCGAACTGAGTTAAATGTTTTCACCTCTATCATCAAAATTTTGAAAATTATCTGAACAATATATCTCTTGCTTCTCAAAGATCTTTGTGATATCTAAAACTTTTGTATCTGTACTGAGTGAACTCTTCCCGATCCTGGCCTGAAGTTCAGATAATCAGTGATTTCAACAGCTAAGAGTAATTCTCCCTTTCTAGGTTATACTGCCTTTCTTTTTCTTCAGCTTCTTGTTTTAGTTTATCTATCCATTTTTTTTCTTGGCTTCTAATTTGAATACTCTATCTTTTTTTTTCCTTTATCATCTTTCCAAGCTTTAGCTGCTTTATCCATGAATTCATTAATCTGATCCCATTTGTAACCTCAATCATCTGTAATTTCTCTTATCCATTCCCTTGTTAGATTCTGAGTGTCATCCTCTCTTCCATTTTAAGGCCCTCTCTTTTTAAAGGCTAGGTGAATATTTGGTTTAAAAAAGCCTTTAGCACTGACAACCACAATACAAATCAATATACCAACTTTCACACATATATAGAAATCTTAATATTTTTTCATGTGTAATTTATCATATGATGCAATACTCTCCTATCTCTTAGTGTACTCATAAATTTAATACCCATTTCAATAACCGGCATCCTCAAACATGGGTCTATAACTTGACCACTCTTAATTATAGTGCAAAATACTGACCTCAAAGATTCTTATTTTTATTCCCATTCTTATCTCCAACCAGACATAACAGGCCAAGCATTATTGAAAATTGTTCATGCTTCTTTATGTTATTTTTTTCTTAGTTTTTAGTTGTGCATGAACAAACAGGGAAAAGAACTGATTTGAGTAAACGAATCAGATATTTAATTAATTGTTTTGCTTGTCTAAATACATATGAAACACTTGAACTAGTGTATTGGAATGTTTGATTTATTATAAACTTATGGAATATTTAATTACGATTTATGTTAATTAACTTGCTAATTACTAATAACCTTTTTACATCTTGTATTTGATGAGGTAGAGTTGTAATGTTCTAGGTGTGTTTTAGCATACAAAGTTTATTAATGGGGCAGCAACGCTAATGAAAGAATACTCCAGAACGTAGTCAAGATAAATGTAACCTGGGGCATAATGACAATCATAACCTGCTTCCAAATCATATTTCCCTACACGTGGAGAGGATCCAGGATGGATTAACTCCCCAATTAGCAATCGGGTACCTGAACTGGAAGTGAGTTACAATATGTATCTATTTACAGACTTTACAATCTAAATCTCTCCGTCTATCAATTTAAACATCTATTTTCCTTTGATTTAACTTAACGTATTGGAAAACTGATTCCGAGTTCAAGATCAATTATTTATCTTGTTAATCTGGACCAAACAATTATAATAGAATAGCTCTGTCTTTAAGACAAACCGCTTAATTGCAAAACCCATAATTATAACTGTTAAATTAAAAATGGGAGAATGACGTCAGATATTCTACCCTCATACAAAGGAGTCAGAAACGCTTACAATGTCTTTCGGTTTAGCCTTGACATTTTGCAGTCCTGACACAGCAGGTGGTGTCAAAGTAAGAAGTATTATTTTATTTGCGGGTGCACGTGAATCTGGAAGAGTGTAAACCGTATTCATTTAAAGTTATGTGAATATAATGTAAAAAGTAAAATTCTCAGTATTAAGGGTTGTAGAATGTTTAGTACTTCTTTAGTTTGTATTTGGTAATAAGTAATAATTCATCTGAGATGATTACATATTCCTCCTTTACAAACAAGGAATTCCCACTAAATTGACTAATTAAAGCTCTCCCAGTGATATTAAGGCTTACAATTTGCCTGCAGTCTTGGATGTCAAGAGTAGTCTTAGTTCTCAGTAGAAATTGTTCACGTCTTACGTCATATACTTATAGTAAATTTACTGAAGCATTAATTTTGTATTATTTACAATTTTACTACTGTATATTTCTTTACCAAATCAATAGTGTTAAATCTAATGCAAAATCACCGTCATGTGTTGACTGACATCTTTTGTGCAGTGTATCACAGTTGGTGTACTAACGACCATTAGCCTCCAAGAATGACGTCATAACTTAGTTATGCCTTGCAACCTGATGGCCGTGTCATATTGCGCAAAATCGTCCAGGTAGGAAATACTCTCCGTAATTCACTACCAAACAGAAACAATGTCTCAGCTTCAGATGACAGCCTGCACCTTTGTTTACGAGCCAAATGTGCAACCTAAATATCTGAATCTGGAGCATAATTACTGTATCTGCATGGTAAATAGAACTTGTCTCGGGGTGGCCTTTACCCAGCTCACGTTTCCTAGGACTGAATAAACATTCCAGCGCTCGATGAATTTTTCTTTGCAAGGGCTATCGAAATAATATGAGAAGTGCTACAATGTTTGTCTACCTGTGATGTTTTGCTGGGAGATGGGCAAGATGCTAATTCTCCATCACCCCAGGACACCCATAACCTTAGGCTAATCCACAAAACACACCTTCTGGCTGGCCACACGTGATAGAAAGATGAATAATAGATAATGTAGAATAGAAGAGTGATAGTTGTAGAAGATAGCTCGAGCCTCCGATACATACAGCCAGAATAGTAAGTAAATACATGTGACAGACTACAACATATAATATGCAAAAGAGTCATACTAACATGAATGTATTCAACAAGAAAGGACATGACAGCATTGTTACTCATAGCAAATAGTTAAACAGTACAATTAGAGATTACATATATTTAAGTTCATAATCATGACCATGTGGTGTAAGAGAATGTTATTTGAGTCCTACAACACTGTGATAGTCACTTGGTTCTTTACTATGAGCAAACTATAAATGAGATTATAATAGAACACTGAATGTTTCTGATTGAACTCATAAAGTACTTTGATTAGAGTTCGAGTGAATTTGACTGTATCTTGACTGAATCTGTGCGGTTGTTAATTTTATAATTACATAACGTAGGATAGCCTGACGCGTCAACTAGGGTCCCAGTGAATGTCATTAGCAGAAGTGCATATGGTCCATTGAACCAGTCTTTGGCACCTGGGTTGTTCTGCTCTTGTGTTTCTTCCTGAGGCAATACTCATCCAAGTCAACATCCAAGATAAAGTGGTTCCATTCTGCCTTTGTTCACAGCTCAGCTCTCAATGAATCAATGCCTTAGATAATGTGCCAATCTGCCAGTAAAATACACATGGGCTAAGAATTTGTCATTATGTGTTCTCTGAAAGAACACTCTTACTTACATGGTCATCATACATTTTAATATCATAAGCGAAATATAACAATATAAAATATCATTAATGTGAAGAGATAAACATGAATATAGTATTTGTTAGGCAAGCAAAACCACATACTTTTGGCAGTAACATGAACAGAGGATGGTTTCCTGCTGCGTTGATAACTGGTAATAAGTGTTAGTAATGTGATTCTAACTTGTTAAGGCCAGGAGACAAAGTACATGATGCCTCAATGGTCAACTACATTCAACTAATGATTTATAGCTGCACTTTCATTGACTAGTTTAGAGTAAGTGTCTGGAACATTCAGGTTTGTTTGCTGCCTGAGGGTAAGGGTCAGCCTTAGGTAGGTATGCATTGCCAAGACTGTGGGAGCAGAATGTTTACTGATGTGCTTAAGTGCTTCACAAGTGAGAGGGTGTTCACTAAGAGGTGGAGCGGTCAGGATGCCGACACCATTTGCAATAAGCCACTGGCATTGATCCAAATATCATGTGCACATTAAGCCTGCAGCCCCTAGAATATATGACTACCTAGGTTTCCATTAATTTAACAACAGCTGAGCTGTAAACAAACTTTCAAATGCACATTCGGCTTGACATGATCAAACAAGACATGAGACGTCCTCTATGAATTAGACATTGAAGATTACAGTACATAGGCAAAGTTGTACATAGTTTAGTTAAAAAACAAAGCTGTACAGTGTTAAATACAAAAACGAAGCAGTACATAATTAAATACAGAATCTCAGTTGTAATTAATTGAGTAAATATGCATAGTTGTACACAGTTCAGTACATAGACAAATACTTAATTGAGTAAATAGGCATAGTTGTACACAGTTCAGTACATAGACAAAGATATACTAAGTTCAGTGCATAGGCAAAATTATAGTAAGCATGTAGACTAAGTTGTACATAATTATATTGGTGTATATAGGGAAAGTTGTACACACCTGAATATATAGGCAAATTTGCTTTTACGTATTTATTCACTTGTACATATTTATGCATTAATATGCCCTTTATGCATTACATAGATAAATGTGTAGACAAATTTGTGCGTAATTAAGCATATTGTACCCTACTGGGCATATTTATGCACTTTAACATATTTGAACATGGTTAAATATGTAGGCAATGTACATAGTTGAGTGCGCATATTTGAGTATATTTTAGTCTTAGCCTGTTGATTGCTTGGTATGCCAGCTTATTCTTCGTTATCGGTGGGAGGGGGGGTTGGGCTTTTTAATGTGTTCCGAAAAGGTTATATTTTCGTCGAAGGTTATTCCGAGGAATTTGGTGGATTTGGTGTATTGGATTATACTATTCTTGATTTTGAGTGTCGGTTTTATTTTATTTCTATTTGTGGAAAAGTCCATCGCTTTTGTCTTGTCTGGCATTAGATCTAGTCCCCAGGTCTCCATCCATGTTTCTAGGTGATCAAGCGTTTTTTGTAGCTGTTTTTTTAAGATCAATTCGTCTTTGTTTGCGTTATACAGTGTCGAGTTGTCCGCGAATTGAGTGAGTATTGTGCCAGTTTTAGTGGTTATCGTGTCCCTGTCGCAGGTAGCAATGTTGAATAGCGTGGGGCTTAGCGAGCCTCCCATTTGGGGTGCCATGTGTGTTGTTGGAGTGAGGGGCAGAGGGGGTGCTGTTGACTATTACTTGGAAGGTTCTGTCAGTTAGAAAGTTCTTTACGTATCTATAAGCGTTTCCTTCGATGCCTAGGTGGAAAGCTTTGCATAGTATTGTGGGGTGCCATATGTTATCGAATGCTTGTGAGATGTCGAGATATATTGCTATTGGGTGTTTCCCTATCATTCTGTCTATCATTATATTGTCTATTAGTCTGTTAGTCGCGTCTATTGTTGATCGTTTTTGTCGAAATCCAAATTGATTGGGTGACAGTTTGTTGTTTATTTCTAGATGGGTTGTTATTCGTTTGTTTACGATCGTTTCTAATGTTTTTGCTAAGGTGGGTAGGAGGATATTGGTCTGTATGAGTTTGTGTCGTTTTTGTCTTTGTTCGGTTTAATGATTGGCACTATTCTAGAGTGTTTCCATTTTGGGGGGATGACGCCATTTATCCAAATGTGGTTGTATAGCTGGGTAAAGTTATTGATTATGTTGTCCGTCAGTCGTCTTAGCATTTGGTACGGTATCTTATCGTCTCCCGGTGCTGTATTTTTTTTTGTCTGTATGGTATATTTTACTTCACTTTTTGTGATTGGGTCGTTGAGGTGGGGGGTGGGGGTGGTTGGGAATTCTTTCTTGTTCGTCGACTTTTCGTTTAAGTTTTTCTAATTGGGCTTGTTTTGCTTTGTTTGTTTTGCTTGTATTTATTTCGAATTGTCTCGCTAATGCGTTTGCCTTTTCTATGTCTGTGTATGCCACAGCTGGGAGCGGGTCCCCCTGACTTACTGAGAGTGGGGGGATGGGGGATTTTTTGATTTGTCTCTGAGTTAATTGGTTTATTTTTTCCATACATTCTGTATGTTGTTTTCTTTATTTAGTTTGCTACATGCTTGTTGCCAGCTAATTCTTTTGGCGTTTTTAATTTTTGATTTATATTCTTCATTCTTTTCATAGTATGTCTTTTTTATTTCTTTGTTGTTTGGTTGTTTTTTTATTTGTCGTAGTAGTTTTTTCCTATTGTTCTTAAGTTTTTCAAGTTCTTGGCTCAACCACGGTGTAAGTGAGGGGCGTTTGTTTGGGGGGGGGGGGAGTGTTTGCGGAAAGGCTGTTGTTGTTGTTGTTGTCACGTTTTCTTTGCTCCTGGTTGGGCGTGGTTTAAGGTTTTCATCAGCGATGTTCTCACCTTTGGAGGCGCTCAACCAGGGCTTCGCATCCTTTCTGCCCATACGTTGGGGTCCGGGTTTGTCAATTCTTTTTCTTCTACATTAGTTAGTTCTGTTTTGAATTTGACCCAGTCCCCTTTGGCTAGGTGCCAGGTCGGGATAAAGTTGTTTATTTGTGGGTGTTCTTTGTGTCCGTAGCATACTATTTCGATGGGGGGGGGGGGGTGGTCGCTTGTGTAATTGTCGTCGATGGTTTGGATGGTAGATTCTAGTGAGAGGTTTAGAGTTTGGATGGCTAAGTCGGGTGTTGTGTGTAGTCGGACGGGTATTGGGGGTGGCAGGTACGTCAGTTCGTTGTCATTTATCCAGTCAAGGAGTAGTTTCCCTTGTTGGTTTTGTAGCCCCTTGCTCCAACATGGATGATGTGCATTGAAGTCTCCTACTATCGTGTGTTTTACGTGCATTTTTATTTTGTTTAGGGTGTCTCTGTTTAGTGTTCCCGGCGGTGTGTTATATGTTAGTAATATGTAGGCGTTGAGTTGAGTTAATTAGGGAAATCGTTAGGTGTGTGTTTTCGTTTTCCGTTTGTATTGCGTTTATATGGTTTTTGATGTTGCAAGTCCCCCTTTGTAAGTGGTTTTCATCCTGTCTTTCGTCTTTGTTGAGTTTCCCTGGAAGGTGTCGTAATTGGGGACTGTTATTGATGCGTTTGGTCTTGTCCGTGTTTCCTGTAGGCATATAATGTCCGGGTCGGTGTCCGTTATTAGTTTGCGTAGTAATGTCATTTTGGAGTGCATGCCATTTACGTTCCAGGATATTATCTTTAGTGGTTGTTTTACCCGTTTATTAGTTATAGTATCCATATCTGTTTCTTGTTACTATTTGGTGGGTGTTGTTTACGATAGTACTCTAACGTAGCCATAGTGATGGCATTGCTTGGAATATGTGGTTGGATGGGAAAAAAGGGTGTGTGGGTGGGAGTGGTTGTGCGGCCAAGTCGACGTTAGTACTTGGAAATTGTATTGGGATAGAAGGGTTGGTGTGTGTGTGTGTGTGGGGGGGGTGAGTATGATTATTTTGTATACGCGTTTGGGGTGGTGTCTTGGTGGTGGCCTGTTGTGTCTTGGTGTATATTTTTTTTTGTTTCTGGTTCCTAGGTCTAAATGGTGTCGCATTTGGGTTAAGGTTTTTTATTCTGTCCCTGCGAGAGTCTGGGTAGTCGGGGTGTGTTTCCCCTCTTGTTTGATTGTACTCTCGTTGTCTTTCTGTAGCAGTGACAGTGGAGGGTGTTGGGTGGGCTGGGGTGAGTGGGTGGTTTGAAGGGGGGGGGGAGTATGCGTGCTGCTCACAGGAGTTAGCTGGGGTGGGGTGGAGGGGGAGTTTAGTGCCGGATTATTTGGGGTGGGGGGTAGGGGGGATAGTTGGGGGGGTCCTTGCTTCGGAGTTGGTTTATCCTGAATGTGTGAGGTGCCAGAAGTATACCCGTATTATGTAAGAATTCATGACCTATAATCCTAACTCCCTTCATTTGTGGATGTGGGTCAGCGTTGTTTACGTCAAACCAATTCCACTCAGATTTGAATTGTGAAATTCAAATCAAAATTTGATTTAAGAATTTGAAAAATTATCAAAATTAATTAATATTAATTTAATTAATTTTGTAATTAGCATTTTCCCGTCATATTATGTTCCCCAAGGCTCCAATCACTACAGAAATCACTTCCTCTCTTACATTCTACAGTATCTAGATTTCTAATCTGATATCCTGGAATTTTTTTATTTTATGATTCTAGCACTTGGAACAGAGACATCGATGATTGTTGCTGTTACGTTAGACTTACAGAGAACTAAACTGTCTGGTCTTCACACTAATACCATTCGACCCGTTCTTATCTCAAAGTCTCATAGTGTTTTGACTTCTTCTGCCTCGGTGACTGTTCCTGTTTGGTGCATCCATGCTCTTTCTTGGCTTTTTCCTCCATAGTTCTCACACATGTTTCTATTAATGAATTTAGCCCCTTCGTTTTGTCTTTTTGTATATTCTGTTCCACCCAGAAACTAACATCCAGATAGGATATGTTCTGTTTTTTTCACCTATGTCTATGATAAATTATGCCTATGAATGTGATAATATATATATATATATATATATATATATATATATATATATATATATATATATGATCATTTCACTCCTGATGTCTTTGCTAGGATAAACTGAACGATTGTCTAGCGTTAATCGAGCATTGTTGTGAAGTGAAGTAAATGTCAATGCTCTTTTGATTGTATTTGTTATAAGTATATTTGATAACCGTATGTTGGAGAAGAAAGTGGGTGGATGGGGGATCATAAAATATAGATTAAAAACGGGTTTGTCTTCTCCTTTAGTAAGAGTTTTTCACCTAAGGAAATATAGTGTGACGGTAAATGTTTGTCTTTAATGTTGTGGAAGAGAGAAACCGTTTACAGCGCCCCCATATCCGCCAAGTGAGAGAGCCGAGTGATGTCTTCTGGAAAATTATTAATAACATAAATTAAGATTCTCATCACTTGTAATTAGTTATGGGCGATTAATTAATAATAATAACCATTAACTAGGTGGCGTTGGTGTCACAGAAGGAAAAGGAATGGAAAATAGCTAGCACCCAGGCAAAAATAAAAACAGAGACGAAGGAAAACAATTATACAGGCTGAACCAGACATCAACCGACAAACGGACATCGGGGACAGCGACAACAACTATGACAGCAACACCAGTAAGGAGGACAAGAGATTGAACATCCCGGGCGTATGTACACACTGCCTATTGACTTAGTGTGCTACTAAACTGGGCTCTGTAAGACACACACACACACACCCGTCCACCCTTCCCCACCAACATCGGGATCAGTGACAATGACAACACCTGCGACAAAAGCAACCACCACGATATTAGCCCACGGACTACAAGACTAATTTTTGTTTCTAAGGACAAACATGGGCGCCACGGAAACACCGGCCATCACTTATCATCACCACTCTATAACCTTTCTTTCAACTACACTCCACATTGTCTTTCATCATCTTCAGTCCTCTCAATAGCGGCACGCCTCGTGCCAAGCTGCGAAAAATGACGACTGCTAGTAACTGCTATCATCCAAATTTCATCATCATCAGCGAAAAAGGTCATTTTCTTTGGTCAGCCTCAATTGTAACTCGAATTCTGGTCAGCTTACTTAGCAGTGAATTTGGTGTAATTGTGCTTTGCATTTTACTTGTGAAAAGTTGTTGTTTCTTAGGAGCGAATTTTTGAGAAATTCGTCTCGGAGTTCGTGCGCAAAAGAGTGTTCCTTAGAAATTAATTTGGTATAATTCCTCTTGGAATGTCGTACATGTAGGTGTTTTTCATAGGGATTTAGAGGAGGGTGAATTGACCAGGAACTGTCCAAAGACGTGTTCAGGGTGAGGTCAATTACGAATCACATCTTATGTTAGAAGTTGACTCTACTGTCCTGTTAGTTAAAAGTACTAGAGTTAACACGAGTGACCACTCAATTATCATGTTGGCTCCAAGGTTATGCTCTACCCATAGGGAATTGTGTTAACCAAAGTAACTGTAACTTGTAATAACCTGTGCGGAAGTTGGATGTGTGAATGAGCCTTCATTCATTGTTTAATATTTATTTTACATTGAAATTCGGACAAAGATTAATTCTTACATTGCGTAATCTACATTTGCAAAATTTTGTTTTATTCACTATTATTATATTTTACTATTTGTTCTTTCTTGAGTCTAATTAAATAATTGAATTTCACATTGTTCATTGTCTAATCTGTAGTGCGACTACACTTTGTGTTTGTGATGTTCTCGTGAATTGTGCGCGAGTTTTGAACATTTGAGTAATTTTGCTTTCCATAAACCTTTCCTATTTAGCAAAGACAAGAGTGGGGTTGGGTCTAGAGACACGTCAATATAAATAGGCAGAGGAAGAAGATATTTGTACCCCATAAACCAGAGATTCAAGTTATTAAAGAAAGAAATAATTTTATACCGGAAAAATCCCTTTTCGCACCGGGACGATCGCGAGGGTTATCAATGAAGAGGAAGGGAGGGAGGGATGAATGGATGGATACATAGATAGATAGATAGAGACAGACAGACAGACAGACAGATAGATAGAAAGATAGATAGACAGACAGACAGGCAGGCAGGCAGGCAGGCAGGTAGGTAGGTAGGTAGGTAGGTAGGTAGATAGATAGATAGATAGATAGATAGATAGATAGATAGATAGATAGATAGATAGATAGATAGATAGATAGATAGATAGATAGATAGATAGATAGATAGATAGATAGATAGATAGATAGATAGATAGATAGATAGATAGATGGATGCATGAATGGATAGATGGATGGATACATTCATACACATATTTACATAAATGTATTATACGCTGGTAAAGAGCAGATACCTGAAGTAAATTTATTAATCAGAGACAATTAATATTCACAATGACAATAATTATGCAAAATCTATTAAAAGACAAATATACAGCATTGACTGACACAAGCTCTTCGAACATGTCATACATATATTCTGAATGAAAAATATAAGTACAACGAATGACTCATCTATTTATTTTAAGTAATGATTGGTGAATTTTGCTTGTCATGAATGCAACAGGTTGCTGACATGATTCCCGTGTTTTCATTTTCACTATCAAAAATCCATAACATTTTCTGTGTACTTGCTGAAATTTTCCTTTAAATTAGAAGACGTTACATATGTTATAATGCAAGCAAAATGCCAAAATAAATTCTAAAGAAAATTTTATTACATATGTCAGAAAATTTCTGAGATATTAACATACACGCAAATTGTTTAATAAGTAAATATATATATAATATATTTAATAAGTAAATATATATGACAATTAGTAGAATTCACTTTCTTCTCTAAAAGAAACATTTCAATAATTCGATAAAGTTCTGATTAGACTTCACTCTAAAACACGTATTTGATTTCATATATAAGTAAAATAAAATCTACTTCCTGTAATTATTTCTTAGTTTCCATTCAACCTTATCAAAGACTATCTTTTTCAAATCATTTCTGTCTAGCTTATATAATTTCCTTTACAATGTACTGCCTTACATTATTTCTATTTATTATTAGTTTACATAAAAGCTTATTTTAACTTATGTTTAGATTATGTAATTTCCTTTCAAGAAAATGCATTACGAAACCATGCAGTCACTTTATTCTTTACGCCCACAACAAACGAACCCACTTTACTAGCAATATCAACAACCACCCTCTTGATTGCATTCCAGATTTCTTTAAAAAAGTTCCGCAACGATTCTAAAATGTTGTCAACTAGACTACGAAAATCATCTAAAACTGTTGTTGCCAGGGCAACAAGGGTTCTGAATGCATCCATTTCATAACCGTATTCTTTCATGGCTTTGTCAAAGTCACTTCTATTGGAGAAGTTCTTCTGTTCGGGTTTAGAAGGAGCTAAACCTTTCACCGTTTTGTTAATATCATCGACCTTGTATTCAACAGATTTCTTCACCGATTCAGTTGTTTTGTCCATTTCTTCTTTAAGCTGTTTCTCGTCCTTGTCTTTCAGTTGTTTTGTTCTTTTTTCTAGTTCTGCTTGTATGTTCGCTGGTAATTTCTGGGTCAATTCAGACACCATAGAACGCAATGGAGAAGTGTTTGTTGCCATGACGGTGAAACTATGGCGCTTTGGTTTAATATGTAGGTACCAGCTTTCTGAAAGTGAATTAAAACCAGCCACAGTAAAGTAATTTCTTATCATATCTGTCAATTGTTTTTAATTAGTAATTTGCATTTATATTCTGTTATGAATTGAAGTTTCTTTTTAGCTTTGACGATAAGACATGCCATATGTATAAATAAACAATTCTCAATTCATTTAATTAATTTATTCAAGCTACCATAATACTTAAATATCTGAAAGTATTTAGATATTTAATGAACATTTACAATGTATCTAAAATGTAATAAATTACTATTACTTTACGTATATAATTAACATTTACAATATAGCTAGAATTTAACAAATTATTATTCATTTAGGTTTTTAATGAACATTTACAATTTAGCTAGAATTTAACAAATTACTATTCATTTAGGTATTTAATGAACATGTACAATTCAACTAGAATTAAGTAAATAGGTATTGCATAGGAAATATCATAACGATATTTAATTTAGTGACCACAAACACTTTATTTTATTATGATTTTAAATAAATTAATTAATCGGATGCTTTACAGAATCGTAGATGAATGTATT
Organism: Sinotaia quadrata; assembly: GCA_028829895.1. Taxonomy (NCBI): domain Eukaryota; kingdom Metazoa; phylum Mollusca; class Gastropoda; order Architaenioglossa; family Viviparidae; genus Sinotaia; species Sinotaia quadrata. The sequence goes on from CM054177.1 coordinate 82,642,791, forward strand.
CCTTAATCTTTATTATGAATAAAGAGCATTTATTTATGACCAGACTAGTTATTTTTAAAAATGGAGAAAAAATGCTTACACGCGCGAGCACGGTTAGGCATCGTTGTTTAAAATATATTGTTTGTGTTTGTTCTAGTTAACTAAAGTATAAAGACAGAAGATAGTGAAACTGAGCACTTATTCTCACCTGGACTGTTTAGTTTATCCAACTTATAAATATCCGCCTGAACTTCTTTAAAGCTTTCCGCAAAGCGATGCAACGCTAGAAACGTTAAGTCGATCAAGTGTTCTTTAAGCGAGTCTCGCGTCGGTGTTATCTTCTCCTGAAAGCTGTCAGTAAAAAGACACGCCTCTAGCATATTCTGATTGGTTAACAAACAGATTTCTATTTTTAGGAATATATATCCTGCTCAGGTTGAGTAACATTTCTTAAAAGATCCTGAATGAGCCCTTTTGCACAATTGAAAAATCAAGCAGACTGATAGGCAAGAGTCTCTTATATTAACGAAAGAGTTCCTCTTTTTCACTAGACAGAAACATTTGCATTGTGGATCAAATTATCACGTACATGTAAGTAGCATTACGTCGTTTTCATCTATTACTTTTTCTAATTTTAATTCTCTCAGATCAATTGTGTTCTACTTCAATATGTGAAGTCAGCATTAACATTTGTGATAATTTACTTTAGTGCAACTGTAAATATATGTTGAGGCTTTAATGCAAGAATTGCTTCGTCTTAGTGTTCTTTTTTAATTTTATCACAAAATGAAAGCATTGACTTAATTTATGAGAATATTTTATCGGAGAATTACTTTATCTTGGTGTGTACTGGTTTTATCATTTATAAACTGAGGAAAATATGGACATTTCAGATATGCAAGCAAAATTATGTTGTAAACGTAAGCATAAGATTGAATGAAAGAAAACAATAATGTAAATACAAATATTATATGAGTACATCACAGGTGTTTAATATTTTTTAATTTGCTTATATATTGCAGATGTATTTGCGCATGAGAAATCTCGTTTAATTTATTTTGTGGTGTTACATGATTACTTCAATATATAAATATCATATAATATATGTGTTGAGTAAATACTGACTCATTTAAAATAATTGCAAAGTAACACCTAATATATACAAATTCAATGTTTCCTTTGGTTTTGTGTATACGCCTGAAGAACATAATAACATATATATAAACAAAAAGAATTCATTCAGCATATTATATGCGAAAAAATTATATTTGTTATACGCCACTATTCAATACATTTGCGAACTTTACTTTCTATATAAATTCAAATATTTAAACTGTTCTTGAATTCATATTATATTATATTATATTATATTATATTATATTATATTATATTATATTATATTATATTATATTATATTATATTATATTATATTATATTATATTATATTATATTATATTATGATGTCGTATCATTTTGAATGGTATGATATTATTAAAACGATATAATGTGGTACCAATTAAAGATAATTCTCGTAAAGTTTTAATTATTTGAGGGACGGGTATTTGAAGTTTGGGATTTGAAAATAAGACTAAAATTAACGAAATAATACAAGGCATTACATAGTATTCCCTATTTAAATTATTTCAGTGAAAAATAAAATGGCCACAAGAGAATTCAAATCGCAGACAACCACTACAACCACCACAACCACCATTACTGCTGATCGTCCACCTACCCTTGTACTGCGTCATCGTCTAACTAGGGTACGCGATGAAGTTGTATCTGCTCTCCAAAAAGGTTTTGAATCAGTGAAAAAATCATTGGAAAACAAATCTGCCAGTGAACTGACTAAACTTGTCGATTCCAAATGTGCGGATTTCAAAAAAGAATTTACTTTGAAGGTTGATGGAGTCAAAGCAGACGTGCAAAGTTATGCACCAACTAAACCTATTGAAGAAAAATTTAAATCTGATTCCGAATTTCAGAAAGCTATGGAACAGTATGAAAAGGATCTTGAAGACTTTCGTACTCTTGTGGCCTTATATGGATATATCCTGGAGAAATTCGGAGAGATTTTCGCCACATTCCTTGAGATATTCAAAATTACTTTGCAAGATCTATGGTCAGAAATGCGCAAGGATCATTCCAAGATAAATTCGCTGCACTTATCAAATGTGTACAGTGGAATGGAAAAGAACTTCCTGAAGGAAATTGATGACCTTTTTGGAATGATGCCCAAAAATAATTAGTGGTAGTTAACTATTTAAGGACTTCTTAAAATTTTATTTCTTAAAGTTAGTTATTAAGAGTGAGTTCTTATTTTTATATGTTGTAACTTGATTATATTTCCCGTTTATTTATATCACCCTGCTGATTAAAACCTATAATAAACTAAAGCATTTTTGGTTGTGGGTGAATAAATAATGAATTGATAATTTTTATTATATCTATTTCATTAACGTTAATTTGCATAGAGTTTTATTTCCATACATTTTGAATGAAAAAGATCTAAGTATATTAAAACATTTCCTAGAATAAGTGAAGAAGATAAAAGGTTATCAATTAATAAAGATAAATAAAAGGAGGCTCTCATTGCAATGTTATCCTCTTTATGCACTCGTGCACATACGTACTCAAACAGATTTACAAATCACCAGCAGAAATATCAACAGCAAACGTAAATATACTCGCTTGAAATCGTACACATACAAATCACCAGCACCAGAAATATCAGCAACAAACGTAAATATACAAGCATTAAATGTTTTGTGAATGTAACATTTTTTGTGAGCATATTATTTAGCAGTGCGTGTTTCTAAAACTGGCAGAAGTAATGATTGCCAACAAGGGAAAAATAAAATCTGTTTGGTAAAATGTATGAACATTTATTTAACGTGTATCATCATTATTATTGAATTGCACCAATATATATAATAAAGTGAATATACTTAAAAGGATAAACTTCTCCTCGGTCAGTTTTTGAATATATTTTGTACAGTTATTAATATGTGAATGTGTGTATGAATGATAAGTTTGAGAGATTTTAAAATAATCTCGCACTAATTAGTACGTTTATGTAGCCAATACTCCGAAATTACAAAACTTTTTTTTTCGTGTTTAAGTTTGAATGCGAAATATATTACGTGCGATATAAAATAGCAAACATTATTTTTTCAGAAACAGTAGTCTTTTTTCTCCTTTGCTTAATTTTCTGCTTCATAATGCAACAGGGTACACATTTCCATCATGTTCTTGGAGTAAGCAAACTCCACCTCTATCATTACTAGCATCACTCTTCACTACAATTTTTTTTTGTCAGATCAGGCATTCGCAGAACTGCATCAGAAGTCAAACGTGCTTTTAACATTTAAAATGTTTGCTCACAATATTCTGCTCGCACTACAATGTTTGATAATTTTTAATCATGCAAAGGTTTTGTGATGATGCTAAACTCAGGTACGAATTTTCGATAGTAGTTGCAGTGACCTGAGAATGATCGCACTACAGTTTTTGTTTGGGGACATTAAGCATTTTCTAATTGTTCTCTACCTTTGTTTTGTCTGGTGTAATAATGCCTCGATTAATTGTGTGACCTAGGAAATTCAGAGTCTTATACCCAATACAACATTCTGTGGATCTAGCAGTCAGTGCCATCTCTCTTAGTCTTTTCAGAACATCTGTCAGTAAAAATAATGTTGTTACCCCTTAAGATGGGCAATACAAATTACACAACAATTGAGGTCAATTGCCTCGTTGACTCATTATCCCCAAGAGGAAGGTTCTCACATATAAGACGGACATACTGACAGATGGACATACACGAAGACGGACAGATGGACAGTCAGATGGACAGACAGACATGAAGGCTTACACGACAGACATGATGATCATGATTATATAATTCATTTCGTGTAAAATTCATTTAGATGGTAAGAAATGACACAAGACATATGAAAATTATAAAAAATATTTATTAAAAAAGAAAAAGATTAAACAACTAAGGAAAATAAAACAACAATCAATTACTAAATCTACAGAGTATAGTTCCAGTAATGTCTATAAGAGAAAAGTTTAGCCTTCCCTAGCTAGTTAGATTTTTCCTGACCAAGTTCATATAGTTTCTTCTTAGTTCTCTAATATCAAAGTTTTTGCACAAAGTTTCCAATAGTTCTTTATTGTTTCTACATGGTTCTCTAACCGTTCTCACACTCCTGGCCAAATGTTCTATTTTCACTTATCTAGTTACACCGGTGGAGTCTAGAATTGTCACTGGCTGAGTCTATGTAGAGTTCCCCTCCTAAGCGACATAATATGGCATTCATACAAACTAACAGCTAATACACTTCAGCAAACTGATGCCACCATCATGAAGCAATGCTACCAAGATGCAAAGCCTCCAAACATATGGCAAAATCCTGCAATTTATAAATACCCTGAAATAAACATATATTAATAATACATGTCAAATTATCATGATTACATTTTACACTAAATTATTAATCACAAAATTTTATAAAATGCAACTCTACCTTCATTCAGCAAAACCAAGGATCCGAGTCATCTGTATCAGTGCCTATGGATTTCCTTAAAATTTTATATGCTCTTTATTCCAAGCCTTTTGGTTTATCACTCAAACAGACATTCATATTTACAATAAGTCAAAATCTGGGCTCTGCTACACACATGACATGTGTCTTTACTGTGGGGAAAAGCATGTGGCTTGGGTTTACTCCCCTATTTAAAGGCTATTCAGTTGACATAAAGGCAGGGCTGCATCCAAGCTTTCATTCACACATAGGATTAACAATGGACTTCTGATTTTCCATCCTATTGAACTGGCACATATCAAAAACACCCATCTCCCTTCCCCTCTTTCATTCAGGCACACTTATGATCATCTCTCCATATGAGTGTTTATTGTAATGGACTGGTCAAATTTCTGTTTGACCATGGTCAAACAAGTTCAGATTTGTCTTACGGATGATACAATAGCTATGACATAAGTGTGTATATGCTCCTTTAAGGCTCCATTTAGCATCTACATTTAGATTTTATTTACTTACACATTTCTTATATCTAAATTTTATTCTTTCTATATTTCTTTTTAATATTTATTGAGGAGAGGCGAGATTTATAAATATTCTGACAACCCCTTCCCTTTGAGACCATCACTTAGTGAAACGAGTAATGTCTTAACCATAAATCTTGAACAATCAAGAGATAAATCTCGAATTCATCACTACAGCAATATTAACAATATGGTGGACTACACCACACAGTATTTACAACCCTTTCTACTGCAACTGGTAGCACAATTGCTACTTAGAACAAACATCAGAAAAAATAGCCATACTAATTGTCACAGTCTGATAAAAATGTCCGACTTGGTGACCTACTTGCCTGTTTACTTCAAATTTTGAATTTGAAACCCTTGGCTCCTTTGTTCAAAGCTCTCCCTTTTCGAGACGCTTCTAGAACAGGTCAAGATGTTACATAACTTTAGGCCAGTGTCCAGCACCTTCGAGATCAACAACATACCACGTGAGCGGTCACGTGATGCGTTCAATGCAGTTTCATAAAATATGATCATAGGCGCGGAAACAGTCACTCACTCCCAGACCGGCAGACGCACAAGGCAGCTATAATTTTAGCTCCGTCCCGCCGCCATACCAGAGTCGTACGAGAGAAGATGAACCCGCGCTAGAGCAGTAAAATCTACTTTTAAGAGGTAACAATAACACGTCTACTTCTTACAGTATCTATTGCATTTGTTGATTGTATTTTGTAATTGAATTGATGTATGTATTTTGTACAGCTTAGCGCTATTTTAGCCAAAGCACGTGTTTCGATGTAAAGGGACAAATCTAAAAGTTATTGTATATAAATTATTGTAACTTTTTCTTATCTTTAATTTATATAAATCTTAAATTCCCTAGTGCCGCCAGAATGTCTGTGCACGTGGTGAATTCTTCTTTGTAATTCAAATTGTTCTTGCATATAATTTTTCGTGTAAAATTGTAAAGCATTCATGCTTCATTTTGAATTAATCCTTTGTGTGAATTCTAATTTTTAATGCTGTAAATATTTGAGAATTCATACGTTCGTGTAATGTTATATGTAACACACACGTGAACCACAATGTATATTTAAATATAACCATATTTGAATTGTAAACGACACGATAGTCAAAGATTCTAAATTCAGAACCTTAAACAAAGAAACATGTGCTTGGGTTTTGCGAATATAGACGCAAATAGTTACAGAGCCCAAATCCTTTGTTTCAGCCGGGTTCTTATGTTATCCCTCTCTACCTTCGTACTTCTTGAGTCGTACACCGACTCTGGTGTCTTCATGACCCATACGTGAACTATGCAGAAGTACCTCGTGTTAACTACGGTTAACGATTCGTCGCAAGTACATTAGCGATGCAGTAATTGAGTGGACATTGACTGTTATGCTATGCAGTACTGACGATGAGCCAAAGTGATGTGGACCAGTTCTAACCAGTTGAACCCCACGTGCGACCAAGAGTGTAGTTAAGTATATCTACTAGGGTCCAGAATCAAGTGACTATTTGGCAAGATAATTCTCGTTAAAACAAATAACAAAGACGGTAGAACAAGAGATAAGGCTTGTATAGAATCATAGACGTCGTGCTCGTGATTAATCGTTGCTGTTAATTGTTAAACTTATTAAATCTTATTTCATTTTTGTTAAGAACCTCTTTTTGTAGCAATTTGTATGCATATAGACCAAAAGACGCGGATTGGATGGGGGCTGTCTGAGCTAAACGAATGACGTAATGAAAGCATATGAATCTAAGAGAGTTTTTAACGATTTCCAATCTAGGTAATGTACGCAAATTATCAGTTTCGTAAATCTGTGATCTAGACTACAAAGATGCATTTTTAATTTAGTCGAATGATGATTTGAGCAACCAGTCTGTTTAGGTTAAACGAGAGGGAATTAATTTAAATAGTAAATTAACGTTCTATAATTTCCTAAGCAGGGTCTTTAAATAAATACTGGAAACGTAACACTAATTTATAAAATCTATACAACACATGGGTGCGTTCACCTTTCAATGTACAACAACGATACCTACTTTACTAAAATGTTACATGATCAAAAGTCATCAAAGTCAACAACACAGCTTCTACTTGACAGGTTATTGCAAACCTCTACATAATACAGAGCTTCTTACAATTGAAGTGCGAATTAAATGAAATGCTACAAATACTTTATGCCATCGTAAAGATTATCAAAAATTTATCACTCACACTTTCTGTCGTCACTAATGAGTCAGGTTCTTGCGGCAATGTCAGCAAAGTTCTTTCCATGTCAAACTGTAAAGTTATCCTCACTGGGAAATACAAATTGTCTCCACTGTATCACCTGTTCTATCGATTCAACCTCATCTTACTTGGATGAACTAACTCACTCTGTATTATTTCTGTCAGACTATCAAAAACCAAGGTAAGAGTTTTTCAACTTTAATTTCTATCATACTCTCTCACACAGTAACCCCTATTATATATATAAAATGTCGAGCCGCAAAGGGGACTCCACTAGACAATTCTGGCACTGAGTCTAAACTGATGCTAAACGGATACCTCTGTGCTAACCTACTTTCGTTCTAACATAAATTCCTTCTAAACTACCTAGAGTTATATAACACTTAAACTATCAAAAAATACTATATTAAATACTCTTTAAATACAATGCTCTCTTATAATATAATTTACAAGATAAACTATCAAATAAAATAATTAACTATATTCCTTTGATAGGGGAAAACCATGTACAACACATACATAAATCATAGAATACACTAAGAAAACAATATAAACTAACTTACAAAATTAAACCATATATACAAACTACTTCCATCTAACTATTAGAATAACTAAACATTAACTTTGCTTGATAAATTCATAATATAATAACTGGCGATCAGAAATGTACACACTAACACAGTACTAAACATAATACTATACGTTAACTACCGCAGGGCACAATACCGCGCCACGCCAGTCAAAACTGGCGCTGGCGGCGAATGATCTAGTTTGCCGCAGGCATCAAAACAAGCGCTATACACACACACTCTCACCCTTCCACAGTCCTATCATTCCCGACAGCAGTCTACGCATGCTCCAATGCACATACACAGTACACAGTCAGGTGAGAGAGAGAGAGAGTCCCCTTCCTTCGAGCTACACCCTTCTCCTCTACTCTGGGGTTCGATACCCCCAAATCCTCTACAATTCTACATCATTTCGGTCAACCTCTGCATCAATGCCTGAATGAATGGGTGTTGCTGTCGTATCACTCACCGTGTACTCGTCACCAAGTATATCTGGGTATGCCGCGGGTGCAATCACATGCTAAATGGCCAGGCTACTCACATTTAAAATATACTCTATTTTGAAATCTGTTTCTACCTCTCCCGGACTTACTTAGTGGGTGGGGCTTAACATCTTTTCTAACCATTCTTCTGTCATGATAACTACTGTCTTCTCTCTATTCTTGATCACGATCCTTCTGTCATAGGTTCAATACTTTCCTAGCAGTTTTATTTGCAATATTTGGGGTGGCTGTTGATTACTAACTGCATCACTACATTTTACCAATACAGTGTCAGTCTCTGTACAGCTCCCTGCTTGCTAACTAGGTCAGTGTTTTGAACTGTCACAGTGTCACTGGGTTTTAAAGTAACAGTAACCTGCAACCTTTTACTGTCTTTCTCAGCTTTCTTAACATCCTTATTTCTGCCTTCTTAACATGCTTAGATTAGGGACTGTCACCTACTACTTTATCAGTTTTTTCATCCTGACTATCAACTTCAATCCCATAACCAGCCTAAGTCTGGGTTTCCTTCCCCTACCTCTTTGATCCTTATCTTTTCTAATTGTCTCCAGTCTAGGTTATCTTTCTTTTCGAACTCTAGCTTTTCTAGTCTGTCACATTCTAACTCTTCCTCTCTCAATCTTTTAATTTTTAAGGTTCAAGCCCGTATTATTTTTAGAATGATCTATCTCCATTTCATCTTCTAGATAATTAAAATTCCTACATATCAATCAAAATAAATCATAAATGCATATCAGAGCATTTCAATCAAAACATTTCTTAAATATTGTCTAGGATTGTGTAAACGTATTTTCTAGGATCTAAAATAAAAATTGTTTTCTTATTTTATCAAATTTTATCTCCCGCTCTTTCTAGATCCCGCTATGAATATTGCCTATTCATAAAATGTTCATTCCTGGACGACTGCCCACAACATGTTGGTACCCCGTAAGATGGACGATACGAAATACACAGCAATTTGAGGTCAATCGCTCCGTTGATTCGATAGCCCCCAGAGGAAGGTCCCCACATATAAGACGGATAAACGGACGGACACATGGACAGACAGATGGACAGACATTCAGACATGAAGACGGACACAATGACAGACACGATGATTACGATTAAATGAATTTTACATGAAATGAAGTTGGTAAGAAATGGCATAAGACAAATGAAAATTAATAAAATATTTATTTTTTAAAAAAAGATTAAACAACTAAGGAAAATAAAACAACAATCAATTACTATACCCGTATAGTACAGTTCCCATAAGTCTATCAGAGAAAAATTTAACCTTCCCTAGCTAGTTAGATCTGGGCGAGATTTATAAATATCCTGACAAATAAATGGTCATCCCATGTCTCAGTAGCTAACAGTAGGCATCCATAAAGTTATACATACCTTTATCACTCAGTGCTTCTCAAACGTATGCATCGCTTGTGCTCTGCTCCCTCAAGCAGAATATGGTCACAACAATTCCAGTACTTTCAATGTACCCGAATTTTCCAGAATGTACCCAGTGTACTTTGCTCTGATACATCAAATGTGTGTAGCATACTCCATACACTTACACATGCCACGACTGACATTTCTCGTGTCTCCCGGTCACTCAGGTTTATACTGGTAAACACATAGACTTGAAACGCTCAGTGCTCAAGACTCAAATGGTGAAATTTGAAATTGAGAGTCAAAAGTCAAAAGGCACTTGCTCAGTGCAAAATATAATCAGGGAGCAAGCCTAAGTTTCCTGTTCATCAACTCCATTCTATTGGACACTCCATTCTTAAACTTACAAATTTTGCAACAGTATTCATTATCCTCATGCATGCACATGATAAAATAAACCCAGTGTATCAAACAATGTCATATATAATACACCACATTGGTGCAGATTAGTTCAAACATTTGTAGTAATAAAAGTTAACACACATAGAACATCTCTACATAAACACAAGTATAATAATTATATCATAGTACAATACATGAAAAGATTCTAACTTCATTCTCTCTCAATCAGTCAGTTAAACTCACCAATCAAGCTAACAACTGCGAAAAAAAAGATAGCATATATGATAATGTAATTAAGATATATTTGGAATAATATTTACATATCAAGAATAGGCATTCTAATAGGCGCCAAATCTACACGGGGTTGGGGTGGACATGGGGACAATTGTTCACACACTAAATTGTAAATGTATACACGTATTTTCTTTCACTTGCAGAACTTGAGTAATTTACTTATAATTTGTCTATGCGAAGGCGCCCTTAGTGTGAAAATACAAGGGATGGGGGACAATCTTAGAATTTCAAATGAAAATATTGGCAATACCTAGTGACGTCCCTTTGATTGAAATCGAACCTTCCTGTTAATATCTTCTAGCTCAGCAACAACAAATCCATTCTTCTTATTTCTATTTTGCTTGATAAAATAAAGTATTCTGACACACATTATTTGACTAAATTCATTATATTTATTCAAATAAGTAAATTTGTTATCGTAAAGAAAAGAGGCAATTTACTGCTTGCGTATTCTGCATGTCATCAATACCATTTATCACACTTTGATGGCATCATAGAAATAGTATGTTATAATTTGTGTTTTGTTTTCTTTCTTCCCATTACGTTGTGAACTGTCGGGGAAATACTTGTTGAATTGTGCTTTCAATAATAAACCGACATGACTTTGGTGCCATCTTGTCATTCACTTATTATAATTTTTATACGCTGACTAAAAAAAAAATTCTCTGTTAATTAATTTATACTAATAATACAACATTCCGATAAAAAAAAGTTACTTTTTAATTTTAGACCATTAGTTTCCATTTCTTTATTACCACTGATTTGACACCAACGATCTTCCAGATGAAGAATCATCATCAAACTAAAAAAGACTGATAATGTTCACACAAGTTTATTTAAATGCGAAATGGATGCATTAAGAAATAACAATAAAATTGTATTATAGGAATTTATTCTGATCACAGCATTGTATTATATCAACAAATTTTCAATCATACAATATCAATACTTCTTTCAGTGTTTACAGCACGGTTTATGTTAATCACAAAGATAAAAATAAATTGATCCTAAAAAGTGGAATTTGATTTATATATCGTCACGTAAATCTTGTATGATCACGTGTCAAGTAATAGTTTCATAATGCTACACATTACTAAACTAAACTTTTCGCATTTCGAGTGATCTTTATCAGCACGTGACCATTTTAAATAACACGTTTACAATGGTGATCAACTTCAAAGGAAGCGAAATTTGTCGACCGTAATTCAAATTATTATTAAACACACTAATTTTACACGTGTAATCATACAGTCACATAACAATTTTAATGTGTGTGTGCGTGCGTGCGTGCGTGGGTACATATGTGTGTATGTGCTTATGGAGGAGGGGGGACACTACATCTAAACTAAGCTTGGATCCGATCGTAAGTACGTGAACTTGTGAACCAAAATCCTTGAGCGGTATTTATTTAATTTGTGACCAGCACACTGATTAGAAATGTACGGAAGTGAACTACAAGAGGCACATGCAGCGAGAGGGGAACAGATGTATACCGGTTTATTTTAACTATAAATCTGCTTCGCAGCTGACTCTCTTATGTTATGTTATGGCATTTTCCATCTATGTTACGTTGCCATTACATTATTAGCGTCTATTTTCAATTCTTTGTGTTTGGATGTTTCCATTACATTTGCTAGAGCCTGTTTTCATTTACGATGCGTTTTGGGTCTGTTTCCATTACATTATTGTGACAGAGTCAGACAAAAATTCTGTGACGTGAACTCTTAACCCAGTTCTGCAAATTTTCAAATTTGAATTCAATGTAGTTTCTTTGTTAGGGCATTCCCTACATGCATCTGTATTCAAATAACAGAGAGACTCACTCTACGTTATGTAAATTTTAGGGCAATAGTCGACTGGATGTCGAACCCGTAGCGTCACCTCGTGACTGGTCACTTGATGGATTCATGCATTTCAATAAATACACTAACGCGCGGTAATTTTATTCACTCACGAGAAGACAGCCGACCGAGCTCACAGGCATCGCTGTTATCAGATATTCCGTGCAGTCGTTAGAAGAAGTAATACGCAGACCCGTTATCTTGAGGCATTGTCTACTGTGAAAGGTAACAAGTCCACTTCTTAAAATACTAATTGCATTTTCTATTTATGATTTGTATATGAATTTATGTATGTGTTCTGTGCAGGAAATATTGCAAATCTCCTCCAAAACACGTGGTTCGATAAAAATGGGCTAAACCTAAATGTTTCATTGTACATAAATTAATTGTAATCTTTTAAACTTTAATTTATAAACGCTTAATTCTTTTGTGCCACAGAACATCTGTGCACGTTGTGAATTTTCATATAATTCAAATTCATTTCTTTGCGTGTAATTTCATTGTTTTAAATTGTAAAGCACTCACGCTTGATTTGGATTATATTTGATATTCCTTTGTATGAATTCCATTTTTAATAATGTAAAACGTTTGGAAATTCATACGTTCATGTAAATGTTAAAATAACACTCATGTGGACTCAATTGTATCTTTTTCTATAAACTAAATATATTGTAAAAGACACAATAGTCGAGGATTAAAACTATACGCATTATTGTCGACCACGTGCGTTTGGATTTGCGAAACATGAAGCAAATCGCTCATAGGAATTATTTATTTCCAGAGTGGGTCTTCGTTTTGGTTCTTGTTACTTCTTTAACTTTGGCTGGGCTACTTGCCTGATACAAGTACTGTTTTCCCGCCATTGTATTTTGATGATACTTCATCCAAGTACACCTCCAGTGTAGCTGAACAATCAAGAGACGACTGGCTACTGTAAACTGTTGGCGAGTACCAGACGAGACGTATCGGTCGTGATCCGTGGATTGGACCATATTGACGGTGGAACCAGGCGTTCATCAACGACGCCATTCGAGCAAGTTATGTAAAGGCTCGATGTCCTTAAATCAAATATTATATCAGCAACTTTTCTCATAAACATTTGAACCTTAATATTATTGACTATACGCACCGAAATAGTGGCATAGTTTAAGAAATCCAAAACATTGTTCTTCTTAATCAAATTGTTATCGTTTTAATGTTAAATATTAAATTCTTTATTTGTTAAGACCTCTTATAGTAGTGATTTTTATGCATATTTTAGACCTAATTGTGGTTTGGATGGGGGACGATTGAGCTAAATGTAATTTCTGAATGCATAATTAGTTAAGAGAGTTTTAACAGTTTCCAAGCCGGCTATTGTACACAAGTTTGTCTGTTCGTGAATCTGTTTGTCTCTACTACAAGACGCATTTTCGTAAGGACTGAAAGATGAATTTGAGCAACCAGTCTGTTTAGGTTTAGGATAACGAGGAGAAATTAATTTAAATTGTTAAATTAAAATTCTATAAATTCCTAAGCAGGGTCTATAAATAAAAACTGGACATGTAACAATTATGTATGTGTCTATTTCCATTACATTTCATTACGTTGTGTTTGGTTCTATTTCCATTACATTATGTTATGACCTGTTTTCAGTATATTGCGTTGGGTATGTTTCCATTACAATACGTTATAGCTTGCTTCTGTGTTTTGAGTTTGGGTCTTTCTTTCATTACATTTCGCCTGGGTCTGTTTCCATTACATTGCGTTGGCCTGTTTCCATTACGTTTACATCAGTTGCAGAATACACAAGCAGGCACACAAATACATGCATGGTTTACTGTCGACATGACCTCTATCCTCATTGTCGTAGTGACCATCATAACGGCCTCGACTCTGCCTCTTTGATTTTTGCCAGGTTTACCAAAGAAATCCTACCTGAAGCCTGCTTTATCTGTCTACAAACAATCACGCTCTTGGTCAGTGTTAACGAGGCACGCAATTGCAGGATTGCTTCAACTGGTCCTAATTACTTCCAACGCCGCTATCGGCCTGCGTCCCTCAACGCTCTCTATCGGCCCAAGTGCGAAATGTCTTTCGCGCGCTACTTTTCTGATGCCGTGTAGGGTTATCTCCCTTAGGAAGTGTTTCTAATGAGGTTGAGACAGTGGTCTCCCCGGTGACGTTTACTCGCCTTTAAAAGGTTATCGTTCTTTGACACTGAAGCTTCTTTCGTTCTGCGTAATCTTGGAAACTAATTCCAAAAAATAAAATAAAAGGAAATGTGGCGATCTGAAGGAATTCTACAGATCGTCTTTAGAAACAAACCAGAGGTCCACTTTATAACACCCTTGACCTCTTAGTTAATGTTCTGTGAATGAGGCGGTCAGGAAAACATTAAAAACAATTATAGGTATAATATCGGCCCAAATTTTCTTTAGCCTTTCTTCTCTCTTTAAAAAAAAAAATTAGACTGATTTCTCGCATTGAGTGGCCAACTCAAGCGAACTAGAAGGAGAGAAAAGCAGATACAGATATCATAAATGGATTCAGGTACCATTTCTAAATTCAGCAATTTACTAAAGTGTGTGTGTGTAGAAGGATATATCTAGAGGACTATGTGGGTGAAATGCTTTATATAATTAACATTTTCTGTTAAATTAATCTTATATGCCAATTTTATCTTCTGAGAATGCCCGCCTTAAACAATTATTGTAGGATTTCGCCTGCCTGTTCAGTGTGTGTGTGTGTGTGTGAAAAAAAAATTAACACTGAGATGTATACATAATTTAAATAAATATTTATATAATGAAAATGAAGCAAAGTATTTATGGGTCAATTCAGTTCACGGCCCGCCTATCTACTATACTGGATTACTAGTTAATGCAGCTAAATATAGAAGTATATAATTTGAGTCCTTCCACTTTTCTTATGAAGGTCATCGATTTCCTTATCACTGTTTCCGGGCAATGATATTTTCTTCCCACTTGGCTCTTCAAATATGGACATGCAGAGTTGCATCAGTGATGACTTATCTCCCGTAGATCGTCCATACGTTTGCCGAGGTGCCCTATTCAGACATTATACTCTTTTGCTATAGAGTAGCCATTAACTTTGCACTACAACAAGCCAGAGTTTCTCCTAGCTTTCAGCTAGAGTCTTTAAAATATTCCCATGAAATAGCACCTCTTCCTGTTTGTTTCGATCACAAATTTGTTTATACCTGCAGCATACATTATTAATACACACACACACACACGCGCGCACGCACACATACACACACACACACACACACACACATTTAACCCCGTTCGAGAATCGAACCACGATCCCAATGAGCAGTCGCTTACTTCCACTTAACATATAATGTGACTTACTTTCCTATGACTTATTTCCTTTGACTTTTTTCCGCTCAAAAGTCACAAGTTTTGCTAGGAAAAATGTCACAGGAAAGAAAGTCACAGAAAAGCAGTCACAGAAAAAATGTGTATGAATCTGACGTATTGTCACTAAACAAGTACGCATTTACACATCTAAGCAAGTATGAGTATCAAATAAATAAATAAATTTAAAAAATAATTTTGCGTTCTTTTCATATCTCGAGAAAAATCACATAATAACTCAAATTAGTTTAAATGTTTAATACATGCAATAATTTTGGGAACTAAACTAAACATAAGGCAGAAATGCAATCTTGTCATTATAACATTCAATGCAATATAAACATTTTTAGATAGTTGTATGGTAGGTGAGTTTTATTAATATTGCATGCCACCGTTCAAATTTATAGTTTATTAGAATTTACAGATATGCCGACCGTTTGAATCAATTAATCCATATTTAAACTTTATAATCGCCGACTAGTACAAGAACAATAGAACACTATTAATATTACAGCTAATACAGTTCAAATTTTTAATCTCGATCGGGAAATAATTTCCAGAAGTGAAAAGAAACTGACATATTGACATAAAATGAAACTAAATAAAAAGACATCAATGAAATCATATTTCAAGCAGTCACATCACACTAAAATGACTAACATTTGTTGGTAATATATGTTAAGTGATTTTTAAGAACATTTTATACTATAGTTACCAATCTCAGGTAATAAACAAGAAAAGTACTTTAAAAATAAGTAAAGCAAACACAACCGACAATGACTGTCTTGTTTAAAACATAAAATAAAACAAAGAAAATATATCAGTATTATCAAGAACACATAATTACATAAAACAAATACCAGGTTAATTTATGAGCGAAAAGTTACAAAATAAACCAACGCAACATGAAAATTCAAAAAGCGATTTCACTAAGCATACAAGTAACTGGAGGTGCTACGATAGCATTCTGTCTGGGTGTGGACTAACCTCTGCTGATTTATCTTATTCAAATTAATTAAGGAAAATATATTCAAAAAGTATTACAGCAGACAACGACAGTGTATGTTTATTATAATTATTTGTTAACAAGTTGTCTGCTGCAAGTTTCTAGAGGTTACACTCAGGGCCGTTTCTACAGCATTATAGGCCCACGGACAAAGCAGTGCACTGGAGCACCTACATACACAACCACTCAGAAATAAAAATTGACAGCAAGTCACAACATACATAAATTAACATGGGGCCCCGGGAAACTGCACAGCATACCCATGCGTTAAGTCGGCACTGCTTGTGACCACTCTAGTGACAAGATTGATAGCATCGCACTAGTAAATCAAGCACTCCAATGTAAAAATAATTATGTGTATAATGATGAGAAATTAGTTTATAGAGAAAGAGTAATAGATCCCACAGCTGATTCAAGCAATATAGAAAAATACTCACTTCTGGAATGCATATAGTTCGAATATTATTACAGAATATACGCACACAGTTCTCTCTTAGACCTGAGTTCAAACAATGAGATTCCACCAGCATTGGCAGGAACATGGCATATTTTATTCTAAATGAGACACGCGTAATTTTATTTACACAATGAGACAATAGGTGCATATACTTCTGTTCCAAAACGGAACATCAACTAAATAAAGTACATGGCATAAGGGGGAGGAAAAAATATAATTGGAGTAAATTTAAGAAAGGTATGCAGTTTTAATTTTCAAGGGATAAAGGAAGCGAGTTATGGAGTGCAGATTGTGTGTTTCGATAGCAATTTTACGTCACCACTGGAGCTTGACTTGATCTTTTCGTCATCAGACTTATCTGGAGTGCCGCAGTGGGACCTAACACCGTCTCGTACTTGTGTTCGAGGTAGAAGAGGAAGGGCTGGCGGAAAGGGAAGAAAAAATAATGTCGCAACAGTCTGGCGCACACCCTCAACTGACCTCCGTAGGTGGACTTAAAAGGAGTGCAAAATGCGGAGATTTTCTTAACGAGAAAATGTTATTCTACATTTTGCTCTTGCTTTGTTTGTTTGTTTTATTTAAATCAAAATTTGTATGGCAAACTCTTGAATTTATGGTTATCAATTATCAACTTGCACAAATGAATATGTATAGTTTACCTTCTTGGTTGTTACAGTTCATAAATATACTAAAGTTTTATACTCATCTTACTAGTAAAGAGTAAAATTATTTTTCTAATATCATTTATCTCCCTGCAGAGCAGGGGACTCAAAAATTCAAGGTTTTACGGAGGATGTTAAACATAAAGTTGGGAAATTTGAAATACCAATCAAGACAATGTTCAACTATACTAAGGTGGTTTATTCAATTAATAAAATAAGGTATAAATATATATTTTACTTTCCTTTTAACGAAATAATTCCTTTATTTTTAAAAATAAATACATATTTGTCTTTTAGTTGTATAAACTATTATTGTCGAAATGGAAAATTTTTGTATTAAATATAAAATATTGTACGTTAAAATGTAATAGTCTCCCTTTACGAAGTGCGTTCGTAGCCTTATGAAAGCAATCAAGAAAATTAGTATTAATGTACGTTATAAGTATGATTTTAGAAGTTTCGATTTACTATTCCGACTCTAAAATTTACTGCATATTCCATTAGAATTTTAAAAAAAATGAAATCTTAGTGACGCTCGGCTGCTGCAGTGGCGCGAATAATATGTCGTACTATACTTACAATTAATATTAGGCCTACCGTTCATTACTATCAAATAATGCATGTATCTGTAAAGCAGTTTTTGGTTCACTCTACACTAATTCCCCCCCAGGAGTTAATTCGCAATTAACGGAGGGCGGTGCAGGGTGTGCGCCAAACCGGAGTGACCTACTTTACCCCTTTCCGTTAGCCTTCCCGTCCTCCACCCAACACAAGTATAGGTCACTGGGGCACTCCAGATCAGATAACGTCTGCTATTTTAAAACACACTTAATTCGCAAAAGTGAAAACTTCCACAATGACTAAAGGTGAAAATGTAAATGTGTATGTTGTCTGTAAGGTGTAGGTAATTTTTGTGGATGTGCGTTTGATATATCCGGATTAGTTGGGCGTGTATAATGTTAAAATTCAACTCGAAAAGAATTCTAGAGATAATCGTACAAACACATTCTACATGTACTTCTACTAATAAACTCGGGGCATCTTTCATCTCACCCAAACTTTATTAAAAACTGTACTAGATTTTTCTTATTTGTCTTATAAAGATTTATGGGGTAGTAGTTTCGATGAACGGAGACAGGTGAAAAGTGAAATGAAATGGTTTCACTAAACAACGATAAAAAAATAATAATTTTGTAGGCACAAATATATGTTTTAAAATTTTTAATTATTTTTTATTCATGTTTTTAATTTCAAGGACTGGTATTATTTAAAGAATTTAGATTATTGCAAATTTACTCCCTTTATAAAATAATACCACTATTTTGTCTTTAGGAAAATTATAAAGACAGTAAATAATATATCATCAATGGGGTTGTGATTTTTTATTATTGTTGTTATACGTTCCTGAAATGATTTAGAAAGAAATGTCAGCGCTGCTACTCTTACCAAGTGCAACAGTCTGAATCTAAGATGAAAAGTACTAATATAATGACAAAGTTTGTATTTGCAAATTTTAGAAAGGTGTGATCATTACAACAGACCAAGCTGTTATCATTAGAATGTAAAAATTTTGTTAAGGCCCTAGTCAACAAAGGCAGATTATTTTTGTTTTTTAAATTTTAAGTGATACAAGCAGCAAATGAAAAATAATAATAAACAATATCAATGAAATGACAGAAAAACAAAAATATATTCACACTGCATAAGAGCTATACTCCATGCAAAAATACTCAAGATTCTATGTATCTCAGAGAATAGAGACTAAAGAAAATCAAATCTGGTACTGAGGGGGATGTCAGAGGTCTTACAAAATTTAATTTTCTGTAACTGAGTAACTTTAAAAATACAAAATTATTGTGCAAATTAAAAACCATAAACAACTTCATGCCTTCATAGTTCAAGGATTTTTTTTTAGCGTATATTTTAATAAAATAATTAAATATTTAGTCTTGTAAAAGTTCTAAGCACTTTACATACACTAATTACACATAATATACACACACAAGATCTTTTTATACAAACTACTTAAATACACAAAAAATAAGTAAACATAATGTAACAAAACAAAATGAATTCCAAATGCAAAATTTAACAACTATATTTACAAGAAAAATATAAATAAATTTAACTTACAAATGCAGCTTTAACAAAAGTTATAGAAAAGGTATTGCTTTGACAAAAAGTGATACAGGACACAATGCTTGAAATGAAAAGTGATAAGACACAATGCTTGGAATGAAAAGTGGTACAGAAAAGACAAATATTGGAAGAAAAACTACCACAGAAAACACAATCACAGAAGATTCAATGCTTTGAACATGTTCCACAGAAGAGACAATGCATTGGTCAAAATGTGATGTAGAAGAGACAATGTTTTGATCAAAATGTGATATAAAGGATCAATGCTTTGATCAAAATATGATGTAGAAGAGACAATGCTTTGATCAAAATATCATGTAGAAGAGTATTTTAACTTCTGTTGCTTAAAATGTACTAATAATAAAAACAGCACTGAGATGTTATTTCAATTTTTAAAAACTTTTTTTAACCCTCTGCATGATTCAAACAGGGATCTGCCTTAGCCAGGGGCTAAGTAAAATTTGGAGTCAGAATCGAGCATCTTACCAACTCCAACTCCACCAAAATCTACCCACTCCATGACTCCACAACCCTGTTATTGTCTTTCTATTTGTTCAACCATCTGTCTTGTATTTTAAATAACATTAATCCTGTCTGGTCAGAAAAAATAAGCTCTGGAGGTATGATAAGTATAAAAATGGCCACACAAGTCCTGGCAATGCAGCATCTGTCAATGAAGGAAAGCCACAGCTTCTGAATATTGAATAGCCGTAGTTCATCACAACTAGTATACAATGGTTTTGCTTCATGGTTCAAGGGATCTGATCATATTAACTTCATTCTCTTAAGCAGTGAGTCTATTAAAGGCATTTTCCCTATAGGTATTGGGCAGTACAATTCTGATGGCATTGACAACAAGAGCACAAAATGATGAACACCTAATATCAATTGCCATTTTTTTTTTGCGTCAAAGAAATTTAGCTAAATAATTTTTTGGTCTAAAATATTCAGTGGAAAAAAGTTACTTTATGGTGAGAAGATTAATAACTTCATTTTATGAAAAGAGAATAATAAATGAATGAACAGAGGTTGTGGAGTCCCACTACAACACAGTCAACAGCTACACAAAGCCATAATTCTATATAAATTTGCATGAGTTTGCTTTTGCTTCTACAACTACAAGAACTGTTATGCTAACAAAGAAATAACATGGAATATGCTGGACTTTAGTCAATATGATAGAAAACCATTCTGATCAAGCCAATAACAAGGAATATGCACAATTCAAGTAATTACATGGAACTGATGATTATTAAAATCAGCAGCTGAGGGCAAAATAGACAACAAACAAAAGTCTATAGTAATTTCACAATTTTAAATTTTGTTTCTAAAATATTGCACACATCAGTTTGGGAATCACAAGTCATATTTGATTTTGTATTGAGCAAAGAGATATATAAAACATGTTTTCAGAGTACTACATGGAAACCCATCAAATAGGATGCACTTTTATTTTGAATGCAGATCTTTTAGCACTAATACTTTTATGAGCATAACCTTTCCTTTTTTGAGTTGCATTACAGAATGGAGTATGGACAACAAATCTACTAATGTGGTTTCATTTAATATAAATGGAAAAGGATTTCGATCATATTTAAACACATCTTTTGACTGCTGTATGTGACTTGCTGTTGATGGATTGCTGTACTTCTTAAAATGAATCCTAGCAGAACACCCACCAGTAAAAATTATTTTATCAATTTGTTGTTTCATTTCTAATTTTTAAAAAAAACAACCACTTTTCAGTTTTCATTTTGACTAAGCAAAGCTGCATTTACATGAAAAACCATTTTAACAATAAAGTCATTATAAAGTCTAGGACAAGAAATTGCCTTGATTATCGAAGAGATTATGCAATTTAGGAAAAAAACTGATTCATGCTTAAAAATTTCAATTTAATATAATATAATATAAATTAATAGTTACAAATCCAATTGATTATAAAATATATAGAATCTATAATCACACAGTTTAACAAGCTTTATTATGCACAACAATTATATCACTGACTTTCAGGGAAGTAAAAGGAATTGTCATTTCAATGCTCAGTTCTTTAATTGTTCAACAAAATGAATAACACATTTATTTTGTCTTCTTTCTTTTATTTTAAAAAGCAGTTCTCACATAATTAAGTCATGCAACTAATATTTACAAAAAGGAAAAAATCATTGTTTTTTTATACATAGAAAAATAAGCATGATACACAAAATGTTCTGAAATCAACACCACATACATTTCTCATGACATTCTTATTCAGACTTGTCAAAACATGCATCCATGGTAAATAATATTCTAAAGATTTTTTTTTATATATTCTGTTTCAATCACTCTGTTCAATAGAAGATGATCTGTTAAGATAATGTGATGCTGCAGAGTTTTTCTTTCCGAGGCTAGTCACATCTATCAAAGAGAAGTTACTATGTTTTCCCTCTAACTTCACGCCACAAATTCACAACTTTTTCACGATGACCCCACACAATTTTGTGACCGTATGTTGCATACCATCTGCAAATAAAGATGTGCGAAAATTAATTTACTTATAAACATAAAATTGAAATTAAAAGTACTAAACAATTCTAATAAAATATAAAACGTTTCAATACTTTTAAAAAATATGAATAATTTTTACAGTCTTCAAAAGACAAAATGTTACCTTTTGATAAATCATTCTGACAGACCTGTCAAAATCCCAATGAAGACTTTTGTTAAAGATTTAATGTAATTATGCTTATGTCTGAAATATATGTGGAAGGGTGAGTGTGTGCATAGTGCTTGTTTTGCCTGGCAGCAAAGGTCATCAGCTGCCAGTTTGAACTGTGTGGCGCAGTATTGTGCCCCTTGCCTCTGCTGTAGTAATGTATACTGCAGTGTCACTGTATACGTGTTTACCACCATTTATTTTGTTATTAATTTATTAACCAAAGTTAATGTTTATCTATTCTAATAGGTAGTGGGATGTAGTTTGTATTTATATAATTTTGTAAGTTAGTTTATATTGTTTTCTTAGTGTATTCTATGATTTATGTAGGTGTACATGGTTTCCTCCTATAAGAGGAATATAGTTATTCATTTTATTTGATAATTTATCTTGTAAATTATATTGTAAGGAAGTATTGTATTTAAAGAGTATTTAATGTAGTATTTTTTGGTAGTTAAAGTATTATATAATTCTAAGTAGTTCAAAAGATATTTATATTAGAACAAATGTACGTTAGCACAGAAGAATCAGTTTAGCATCAGTTTTAGCCTCTGTGCCAGAATTGCCTAGTGGAGTCTTCTTTGCAGCTCGGACTTTTAAGTTATATTGTAGGTTACTGTGTGTGAGAGGGTGGACTTGGAAGAGTGGTTGAGAGATGAAGAGAAGGCTTGTTTTCATGCAACTATGTAGCCGGAGCGAGAGGAAGAGTTGTCTTTGAAAGGTTTGTTCTGATGCCACTCTATATGCTGAGAGAGAGAAAGAGGTAGAATATTTGGTGGTGTATAAAGATTACATGGAAAAGTAAACACATGTTGCGAGTTACCCTCTTTTGGCTGTGGTTGCCATACCGTGTATTGCATTCATCATCATCATTGTATCTCCTCGCATAATAACACCACCACACCCATCACATATAATTATCTTCAACTAAAACACTAAAGGACAAAATCTGTTCACAAGCAGAGATGTAGGCAAAATTTCTTTTGTTTACTGAAGGGTGTAACTCATAAGTTTCTTATACCAGCAAGCCACACCACACAGTAGCATACAAAAATCAACCAGCACTAATATATTTTTTCCAGTCTGAAACTAATAATTAAACTGTACATAAACATTAGAATACATACAATTGCATTGTTTTACATCTGAACATTGCAATCTGATGACAGAAACTCACTAGTGGTAACAAAACAGCAAATACAATGGAACGGTTAGGAGATGGGAGGCGGACAGTCAGCGCAGACAAAGCAAATACCATGTTAATTTATATTTTAAAGCATAGACTTTATCTCATCATTAAAATTCTTTAAAAACTTACTATTTTGAAAATTCACTAAGTATTGATTCTCATTAGTTATAGTAATATTTCTTTATTTTTACCAACCACAGTTACAATTGTCAATAACACCTGGTTAAAATAAGCATAAATTTGTATTTATGCCACTCATTACTAGCTTTGATATTAATCAAAATCATGAGAAATTAAAACTTTTCAAAAACAAAAAATATCTCTTAAGTTAGGAAGAACCAGCTCTATTGGAAATGAATGACATTTACACCATATAACTATCATGGTGAAAGAAGTCAATTTACAATAATGGTTGCTTAATCTTTCATGCTATTTTTAACACAATTTTTTAAAATGGGAAAAAAACATGTTTTACACATTTTTTATGTTCTGCCACCCTAAAGTAAAAACTGAATATCCTACAGGGCTAAATTTTTGTGTATCTCATGTATCCAATGCTGCCATGAAGCCTGATTATTTTCTCAGGCAATAGGTTATTTACTTTGTGAACGTTAGATTCTCAAAAATGAGAAAAAACAAACTGTGCAAAGGCACTTTAAGCCAAAATTAAAAATGAATGAAATTAATGCTTTTTTGCTTACTTTGAGTTCCATTTTGATCTGTTTAAGTAATTATAATGAAATAGCAATCAAAATAGCTGTCATTTTTATAAAATGCACTTATCAATTTCTTATGTTTTAAAATTTATGATGGTTTTAAAAGAGGGGTGAGGGTTGATTGAAACCAACTGGCAGGTTGATTACAAACATCTACACACCAAATAAATTCAACAGTTGTAGATCAACAAAACAGAGTCTTGTTGACAGAGCCCATCTTGTCTGAAGAATTTTCCAGTGTTCAGGGGCAACTTCTCATATTCTCTGTTTTGGAAGAATCTCAAAATTAGAGTAGAAGACGTGGCATTCTTTAACAATCTAGATCATCAGAATTAGATCAACGGAAAATATTCTGAATTCTTGTTTTTTAGAAACAAGCTGGGATTTTAGAGTTGTTTGGTTGGTATTTAGAGTTCTGATTTTAGCTTTAAATTGACTTGAGAATATCTTTCAGCTTAAGAATGACAACTTCGTTATCAGCAACTATTTCTTTCAAAGTGGAGCATTGTGTAATGACACTGAGAGCTTCAAAATCAACTGTTGAGTCATTAGTAACTTCCTTGTAACAGCAGTGATTGAGGCTGATAATGGAGACAGAAAGTTGACAAACTCCTGTCTCATCCTGCACTGGTACTTGAGAAAAGGAAGAACTGGCATTTGGGGTAGTTGGTAGAACTTCAGGTTGATTAAAATTGATAGCCATAGGATCCACTATTGTGAAGATATTCGGCATAAGCTGACCAAAAGATTCATCAGAGCATGGCAAATGTGAAATAGATTGAATTGTTGAAGCAAATTTTTCTATTTCATCTGATAGGATTGGAATGGTTGGCATGTCCATAAATACTTGCAATGCATCAGCACCCCTACAGTCAATTTTCTGTTGTTGCAGAGTTGACTTTGGTCCTGAACTTCTTCAGCATTTAATTCAGTCCATTCAAAGTAACTGTATTAAATTGTGTACAAAGAACTTGCAGCCAAGTTTAAGTGAAGTGCTGGACCTGAATTATTTTCCTTTTCTTCAGAAGACAAAGAAAGAAGAAAGTCCTTGGGTAGTAATAGTATGAATACTACCCAAAGTAAACTAAGTCCAACTCTTTATTAAGAAAATCTTCAAGTCTAGCATTGCTGTGCCATTTCAAGCTGTACAAGGTAGGTCTGTATCAAACTACTAACAGTGGAGCAAGAATTGGGTGGCAATGCCTGATCTTGACAACATAGCTTAGAAAGTGTCTGCAAATCTTTCAATGAAATACCAGACTCTTGACATACAAGGTGTAGTTGCAGCAGCAGTCTATTATTTAGTACTCTTGGAAACTGATAAATTGGCAAGAGGTCTACCTTTTTCTCATGGTTGTATCTGTTGCAATATGGTGTTGTACTGTTCATCACCTGAAACAAAATGCAATTTTAAATAAACAGGAAATAAAAAC
The DNA here is from genome assembly GCA_028829895.1 of Sinotaia quadrata. NCBI lineage: Eukaryota > Metazoa > Mollusca > Gastropoda > Architaenioglossa > Viviparidae > Sinotaia > Sinotaia quadrata. The sequence goes on from CM054177.1 coordinate 82,668,704, forward strand.
AGAATAATAAAATGTTCCCACAAAGTTGAATTAATAAATTAGTGAAATAAAAACATGAGTATTATGGTATTCTGAAACATGGTCCCTCCAAGTCTTGGCCAAGCTAAATTAACCCTAACAATAATTTAACCTTTTTCCAACTCTGAAAAAGATACCATGGTGGGGTATAGTCTCCCCAAAACTAAATAATTAATGCATATTTGAGGCTGTTGCTATTGATGCTACCCATTATGATTAATAAAATGGCTGTCATTTGTGAGTCATCATAACTTTGTTAATAAACCAGTTTAATGTGGGGGAAAACAATCTAGGATTATGTGTGAACATTGTCTAAGAGAGATTATCAAAAATTTTAATAAAAATTACAGCAGATATTATAAATAATAATTGTTTAGTAGGCCTATACTTATCTACTCTCACTCACGTCCATGATGATCTCAATCACATTACTGTCAGTATAGTTATGGATATGATCTTTATTTCTGATAAATAGCTTTAAAAAATCATTCATATAATTAATTAAAACCTTTTTACAACTGCAAGAGCTGAAATGTAGTGAATTACTTACGTAGCACAGAAACAAGCACAGCTGACAACTCCATGATGATCACATGTTCAGGCCTATCTTTGTGTATGCTTGGGGTTCACACTTTTCCTCTCCATGGGTTCCACTAACGCCACTTTGTCATGCTATATACCATTTTAAAGAAGAGATTTTCTATGTTCTAATATATTACATATATATAAATTATATTTTCAAAAATAACTGTGCAAAAAGTAATTCAAAATTGGCTTTTTTCAATCAAATTTTAGGTACAATAAAAATAAAAATACAGATTTGTAACTACATTCATTTTGCCTTAGTTTGATGAAAGATACATTCTGATTGGACAACCATAGCGGAACTGGTATTAGTATTTCCAGGCTTACTAAAATAAGGATGGGAAACATAGAGACTGAGAAAATGGCCATTGCCCTCGAAATATGCCAAACAGAACAAATTTAATGCAATCTTGCATGCTTCCACTCACTCTCTCACAAAAACAAATACATCAATGAAAAGTTGGAAGATAGTTTTATGCAACAAAATATTTCACAAGCATGATAAATACAGAACATTAACAAAGCACTTATGACAAAAGGGTACATTTTTCAGAATTTAGTAGCTGTCTGCTATCATCATATAGAGGCTGGTTCTATCTAATTAAGTACCATTACTATATTTAAAAACAAAACAAAAAACACAGAGTGATGTGTAAACTCCCTATGATAAAAATTACCAAGAAAAGATTACTAATGTCTCTTCAATATTACTGGATTATTCTTTCACAATTATAAAAAGAATTTTTTCCAAATCTATGAAAGAGTTATCTTACCTAAGTAATATATGGTTAAGGCTGTTCTAGCTTAGTACTACACTTTTAAAAAAAATGATTTCTCACTGACATTATCTTTGCCTCCATCCCTCCCTTCTATAATGCCTGTAGTCCTCAGGTCCAACATACTTACATGCCAAAAAGTACTCCACCAAGGTGAGCAGCATGATCAAATACACGCCACCCTAGTACAAGACCAACTGTGTCCAGTAGTACAATAAACTTCAAGGCCTGTTAAGAGTTAACAAAATTATGTAGTTAGAAAATGAAATAACTATTTAAACTGAGAGATTTTTATTTCAAATTAATTAAAATATGAAGTGCAGAATCGACTGAAGTTAATTAACAGAGTGTTTAGTCTTTACCCAAAGACATTAATAAACAATGATTTCTTTCTTATAGTTTCTTTCTATTGTGTGCAATTTAGCAATTTAAAATTGATGGTGTCATATATAAAAAAAAAAAAACACATTCAACACGTCTTTCAGATCCATCACTGATAAAATCTAAAAACAAAGTATATTATTAAATGAAGTATTAAGAACTAATATGAGATTTTATATGAAATGGACATATGGTTTAAAAAATGTACAGTAATACAATAATATTAAAACAATGTTTTACTACACAGTAGTTGATTTTACTATTCAACAACAATTTTATTCTGAATCTGCAAGCTGGAATAAAATTTTCTAAATAAAACTTATTTCAGGATCATCCAGCAACATTAACATTACTAAACTATGAAATGTGTTATCCATTTGGGATAAGTATTACCTATGGCTAATTATTTCATTATGATTCCTGGAAAGTTTGCAGGTATAAATGGATTAAGAAGACAGTAATGAATCCAACTGTAGAAAATGAGTTGCAGAAATTACTTTGATTTAATAAACATGGGAGGCATAGTGTTACAAGAATTGATTTTGCTTGATTTCTGATGTTCCCCAGACCATTATCACCTCTTGCATTTGGATTATATATCTTTCAATAGTTACATTTTATGATATTACATGAAAATAAAATAGTCAAATTATTTAAACTCAAGTCCCATATACTCACTGATCCTGCAGAAAATGAGTGGGGAATCAACTCTCCAACGAAGGCTATGCTGAGACGAGCATCTGGGTGTGTCACGCATACAGCGCCAAGCAAACACATGATAGCACCCGACTAAAAAATAAATAAATATGTTTTAAGATAAAAAGAAAAAGAAATATAAGTGATTCTAGTGCCAAAATGTAAATGTTATATAGGGAGCTAGAAAATGTCATAGTGCCTACCATAACGTGTAAGCAAAGTCATTTATAAAATTTATAGATTCTAGAATCTGAATAGGAGATACTCTTGCCTTTTAAGATCACTTTTATGACACAAATGAGACATAACACCAAATAGTCATTTCAGTTTACTATAAATTGCCTTCAAAACATGCATTCACTTTACCAAATCACTAACAAAATGCAACTGAAGCATTCAAGTGATATGTAAATAATTAATCAAATGCATCCAAAATGCAAATTATTATATCTAGTAGCAGCAGTCACTTCTGAGAAAATCAGCAGTAGCTAAGTATCAGAAGGCTCACAAAAAGTAACTATGATTGTTAAAGTATTTCTGTATTATTCCATGGCATAAAAACCTCTATATCAGATATTGGAACTATTAAAGAAAATAAATTGTATAATTAACTGAAAAATAACTGCCTCAAACTTTTCACTTTTTAAATTTGTAGATTATTCAAAACACAGTGACAGAAAATATATAATTAGTAGGTAATTTGTCCCCTTAATAATAGATCTCTCAGATTTTAGGTTACTAACTTATGGAGTTTGACAATAAACTTTCTAAATGGTACACATAAATCAAGTTTGACTTTTTTCAGCTAAGATGCTCCCAGTGAACAATTTTCAAAACACCTCCATACACTTTCTTCAAAACTAATGACTACAATAAAAAAAATTCTGAAAACAAAACAAACAAGCTTTAAAAGAAGAGAAATGAAAAGAAAGAAACTAACTTTAAAGGAAGAGAAATTGATTTTTATTTTCATAAATAGTAAACTGTTCTATGATATATTTAGCAAATTTGCATGAAAAAAATGCATAATGCCTTGAAAAGTGGTGACAGTGGGATTGCCTATTAATAAATTGTCTTTTGTGTTCCAAACAGGTTGGCATTTTTATTTGTTAAACATTCTTCTACAATTTAAAATGTAATGTTGAAAGTATCAATACATAAAAAGTTAAACATAATAATGCTTTTAGTCATCCATTATAACTTATTTTACTCTAGAATTTTTCAATTTCTGATATGTTGCATAAGTAACAAAATGCTTTTGATAGATGTTCTTATGATGTTTCTGTGTTTCATTTGTCTGCTTTATAGTCTAACAGCTTTTGTAAACATAAGATTATGATGAAACTATCTTAGACTAAACTAATATCATCCGTGATGCTGATAAAATACATTTTAATGAACAATCCATTGGCAATACTTACATAAAACAATATTAACTATACAAAATTAAATATTTCACCAATCTATTTATTAAGAGAAAACTAAGTGCAATTATATATTAAATGCTTAGACAGATCTATCCTATATTTCCCTTTCACTTTTTCTTAAGTTCTCTTACTCAGTACAATAAAAATTCTCATTTCTAAACAATGTGAGGCAATGATGTTAATTTTATTTTTTAAATGAGTATGAACAGAAAAACAAGTAGTACTTACAGCACCTAATGAAGGTGCAATAGAGCCACGACGGAAGATTTTGTTTGCAAGACTGGCCAAAGAGGACAGGGTAGCTGTAGCAACAATAATGTTCCAAAGTGATTGATAAGTATCTACTAGAACAAGCACCAGGAGATTATTTAATGATAAATGATACAATATTTATAGCAAAAAAATGTAAAAAGAAAAAAATAAAGAGAGTAAATTAATGTAAAACATAAAGTAAATAATTAATACCAACTACTTAATACAAAGAAAAAGGATAAGAAAAAATATCTAATATTATCTCTTTTAACATTAGGACAAAAAACACTTTAGAAAATATGCCAAGCAATGCGCAATGCTACAGTTCATCCAAGTAGGAAAACTGAGAGAAAATGAATTGCACAATAGAAAAACTACTGTATATTTCAGGAACTGTTCTAATCAAACAGCATAACTTGGTAATTCTTTTATTAAAAACCAACGAGAAAAGTGAGATGTTGATGCCAATATGTTCTGGCCTGGATTATAAAAGCTTAATTCTAATTTATAAAAATAAGATTTGTTTGATTTTGTATTTCAAACTTCACAAGAGAATTATTCCTTAAAACAAAATCAAAATAATAATTATGATGACTAATTATTTATTCTTGAAATAGCTTTAAGTGCTTACAATCATGGCTGCTGAGTTCAATATGCACAAGTTAGGGAGTAGATGAGGATTATTTGAGAAAAATCTCAATGACAAAGTTAGGGTTTGAACCCAAAACTTTATTGTGAGGCAAATACCTAACCTCACTATTACACATTAATGAAAACTTAAAACTTCGACTTTTCACTATGATAAACTCAAACCATATCATTATCTGCAAATACAAAGAGAGAGGGTAAAAAAAAAAATTCATTTTTAAAACAGTAAAGTGATTTTTTTCCCCAGAATACTTAACAAGTGTTTACAACAACAGGAAAATATTGGCTTGAATATTCTGTAGGTCTCCTATTGTTGTGGACACTTGGGAATGTATGATGGAAAAATTGAGCAACACAATGACTTAAGTGATGAAGCTGTCATGATTATCACTTGGCAAGAAAAAAAAAATCCAGGTTTTGTGCACCAGATTAATTATTATTCTGAATGAGTATGAAAATTCTGAATTAATAACATGGTTAAATTGTTCACTACAATTTTAACATCATAATGCTAAAGTTAACCCCAGCCCACATGCAAAAGTATAAATTTAAAATATACAAATAAACAATTAATAAAATAATTACATGAGAACTGTATTTAGTAATAATTTGCAAATGGTAAATGTGAAGATGTATGTAAATAAATAAATATTAAAAGAATAATATTTCACACTTACAGAAATTTGAAAAAGGACAGCAACAAATTATAGACATTAAAGCAGAAATTAAAGAAAAACATTTTTTAATCCAATACTGAGATAATATGAAATAAAACCAAGAAAGTTAAAATTTAAACACAAAACTATTAATAAGGCAAAAATAAGACATACACAGTTATTAGAACAGCAATAATAAAATAGAAAAATTTCAACAATTATAACAAATAAATTGTATATACTGACCAGCACTCAAATAGACAGCAAGCCATTGTTCTTTACCAAACAAGTTGATTGATATAGATGTGAAAGACCACAGAACATACATATTGGCTGCAATGTGCCACAAGTTGAAATGGCTGAATGCTGACAACAACATTGATATTGATGGATTTCCTGGCATTGAAAAACTATCATTGTGAATGTAGAAAACATGCCTACGTTACATTATGAACTAATAATAATAATTTAAAAAATAATAAAAAATAATGGATAATTCTTAATTAAACTGTAGACATTGTTGGTATGATATAATAAAAACAGCACTTTATAAATAAGCAAATGTAGTCTATCATCTGAACTATTCATGCATTCACATTCCGTAGACTGTAAAAGTAACCATGATTGTGAAAGTGCTTCTGGTTATTCCATGGCATAAAAATCTATATATCATATACTTGGAAAGATACTATAATTCTTAGAGGAAAAAACTTTCATCAAAAGAAGACCAAGCAGATCAATCAAAATTCTATACTTCTCTATGATCTGTTATAAAAATGAAACACATCTATTTTGTAAATTGATCTTTGTTTCACAAAGATTTTGGAATTATCACACTTTTGTGGATTCACATTATTTTCAAATAATACAAATTTTAAAAAAATAATTATGGTGATTTTAATAATATAGTATATACATCAACTGTAAACAATAATGTAGCAATGGATTTTGTAAAAGTACATACTACAGCTAATAATAATTCCACCCTAACCCTATAAATGCAAGAAAGAATATATTATATGCAATTTTAAGCATTTTAGAAACTATGAAAGCCATAATTTGGGACGAAAAAAATTTCAGTGCAGAGTACATTTACATATCAGCATAATTATATTTCTTGTTTCTTGTACCTCATATGGTGACCTAAATATCTCATTATGTAGTAAATTTTGACACATCTGTTTTCTCTGGATTATTTTTTTTCTCCATGTACATTGGTCATGTAATATTTACCTGGGCAATCAATCTGAATAACATTTGATTTGTGCTTCATTTGTCTGACATAGTATCAATCTTTATTCTATAGCTTTTTGTTAAAAATAAAAATTTAAATATATGACAGCCTATTTATTCAAATCGATTTGAAGTCTTTCAGTTTTATATATTTGTAATTAGCTAAAAACAGATTCCAGCCAAGGACATTTTAAAAAAATAAACAGAAATAAAGAAAAGGCAAAGTAATTTTGTTAACCAGATCAAGAAAATTAATACAACCAACTGATTACAATAATATATGAATATTTTTCTAACCTGGCAAGCAGGCAAAGTAGCGCATCAAGAATGGGTGTAAATTAGGGGATTTCCAAGCAAGGAAAACAGCAAAGTTAAGGGCGATGATACTAAGCACCATTTTCTTCCCATCAGACATGCTGTTCCACCAGGCATTTATCTGCAGGTCAAACAATTCTGAATTTATTCTGTATTAAAAGAAAATCTTGATAAATTACCAGAGTGATACATTATCTTCTACTTGACTTGTATGTCCTCTGGACAGGTTGAACAAAACCTAAACTGTATGAGTGCTGGAAAATATTTAGTCAATAAGTAAACCTGCATGCTACACTCAAAAACAGACATTAGGAATCTGTCCATCTCCCTGTGTTCCTTCCTCAAACAATCAAAAACAACAACAAAACAAAACTCAATATTTTTTAACTTACTTGTGGACATGTAAGTGAATAATTTTAAAAATTTTTTTAAAGCAACTGTGTGGAGGAATAAATTTGCTTATCCCTATTTCTAGACCTAACTGTTAAATAAATTGTTAAATTGTTGAAGTGACCTGACCTTGGGCACTCCTTATGATGGCAGTTTTGTGAGAGTTGGAGTAAACTCGAGGATATGCTAGAAATTGCTGATGCAATCCAAACCAGTTCCAACTGGATGAGTAGTTTTTATTATCCAATGGTTAAGATTTACTTGAATGAGATCAGCCAATAGGCTGAGTTCAAAAGTTTACCTACTGTAGAAAATTCTATTGTGTAATCACTTTGAATTTGGTGTGGCATTAAGTCCGACCATGAAAGGCAGTCGTTAGCTTAATGGCAAGTTAAATGACTGATTGAGAGAGAAAGGACTTAAAATATTTCGTGCATTTTGCTACTGATATGATATACTTGTATTTTACGTAGAGATGTATTACGTGAGTAGACTATTATTTCAACATAATTTTTCAACAAGATGTTCATATATAGTATGCTAAACACTTGTCATTGTTTCTAGTGAATGCAATCATAAAACTGATATGCTTTATTTATTATGCTGTGTGAGTGTATCGGGGTAATAAATACTGTGGCAGGAAACTGTAAATTGAGAATTGAATCTAAGAGAGTTTCCTGCAACAGTATTTATTTAGTTTAATTTAATTTAATTTAGTGTTTGTTCCCTGATTATATTTTACAGGGGATAAGTAGCTTTCCTTGTTTTACCTGAATCTCCTAGTTTACTGATTATAAACTGTTACGATTGTAGTAGATCCAAGAAGTATCTACCACAGTGTGTAAGTGTAAGAATACTCTGCACTCTGTTGATATATGGTGGCAAAGTATGCTGACTACATTGAGCAATTTCTGGTACAAGGAATTTACTGGAAATTGCTACAATTGTTGTTCTGCCTGAGGGAGCTAATACAGCAGAGCACCAAATGGCCTCAAAAGAATAGTCATTGGTCTACAATGTAGAAGGAAAACATGTGGAATTGACAGTAATAACGTGAACAATAAACGTGTGACTATGTTACGAAAAGCATACGAAAAGACTATTGTGGCTTTGCCTACCAAGGTTACAAAGAAACTATTATTGCTTGTCTCTAATAAACCCCAATTCTGCCCTCTGATAATAACTATCCTGTGATTTGTATTGACACTAATCTGTTGAATTGTGTTTTAGGATAGAAGACTGTATAGGTATTAAAATTATATGAATGTGGTTTCGTGAAAATATTGATGTCAAGTAATCTTTTTCATTGTATTTGTTATATGTATATTTGAATGTTAATTTAATAAATTTATTGTTAAATTTATTGACCTTCTTACACATATTGATAACCTTATGTTGGAGAAGAAAGGGGGCTTGCTAAATATAGATTAAAAGACGTATTTATCTTCTCCTTTAGTAAGAAGTTTTCTACAAACGGAAATATTGTGATGGTAAATGTTTTTCTTTAATGTTGTGGAAGAGAGAAAACGTTTATAGTGCCTGCATATCCACCAATTGAGAGAGACAAGTGGTGTCTGCTGGAGAATTATTAATAACATAAAATAGGATTATCATCGCTTGTAATTAATAATAATCATAACCATTAACTAGGTGATATTGGTATCACAAACTTTCTCATTCTTCCATCAACCATTCAAGCATATATGAGTACAAATGGCTATATATTTTCCCATTTTTCTTTGATCACACACCTATGGCAATATTGTGTTATCAACATATTTAGCTCACGCAATATTACAATCACTTAATATAAAATTCATCAGCAATGGATAAGTTTGTAAAATTATCTTCTGACTCCAAGCAGTCACAATTTTTTTTTACCTGTCCCATCAGACAGGTTGGTTATGCTTTCTACTTATCCAACAGCTATTATTATCTGTTATTAGTGGTAAGGCAGTCAATCAGTGGTACATCCTAACTATCAATTAAAAATATTTGTAAAAAAAAACAAAAAAACCTTAATACTTTATTTAGTGATATTTTTATTATTATTTTTTAATTTGATTTATTTTTACTAGTGTTAGAACATATCTGCTATTTCTGGGAGGAAATATCTGTTTAGTTTTGCACAGACAAAATTCTGAAAATATGATTTTATCTATTTCTCCTAATGGGTCTATGATATGCATATATTTAAAGCAATTTAAATTTAAATTTTAAGAGCACAGATTTTCTTTCTGTCTGAGCAACTTTAGCAACCTTTCTCAACCATTTTACACTGGAGAAACCCTTGAAATAATATTCAGGTCTCAGGGAATCCCTGCATAAAAATTGCTATATCTATGATATGCATTTTTTTTTAATTCACAATCTCTTAGGAGCTGCCTAACAATCTTTTGCAGAACCCTGACAGAAAGTCTGGACCATAGATCAAGCCCACAACTTTGAAAGAAAGTTATCAAATTGGTGATGGAGTCAGTAAACTTTTTTCAACTGATTTCCACATAATAACTAGTTAGATATATTAAGGACAGTTAACAAAAGACATATATGCTGTATAAAAATGAGTAAAACTACTGAGACTCTACTTGCATTTGCTCTGAGGCCTATCTCTTTTTGATAAGCTGGTTCAAATATCTGACCCATCTGCTTTTCCAAGCTTTTAATCACTTTTTTGGCACGAGATCGTATTGATTCATATTGCCAGATCATTGCTCCAGCAAAACTTGAACCACAGATCTGAAACATTAGTATAAATAACAATAAATGGTATGGTAATATATTTAGTCTTCAAGAAAGTATGCAAGAATAACTTAACAAGCAACACATTTATTAAAACTCACAAGAAGTTATTTACAGAATTTAAAATACAAAAAAAAACCCCAACTATTCCTATATAAAAATTATTATACTGAGATTCTTGGGATTAAATGAAATGGCTGTCATAATAAAATTTTTATTTCTCTAACATCTGAAATTTGTATTTTAAATTTAAAGTGAGAAATCTTTTCATAAAAAGAAGATAAATGCCTTTTCAACCTTTATTCTTTCAAAGAATATAATAATAAAAAGTGTTGATAGATCAAAGTTCCCATTAGTTCCCATTACCCCATTCTAGAAGGAAAACACTGCACTTCATGAATGTCATGTTGCTTCATTTTAGTACCATAACAGTTTAATGAAAATTGAAATGACAAACACAAATCCAAAAGAAATCACTAAAATTAAACTCTCAAGGGGAAAAAAAAGGCACATAGCTGTTCATGTGCTGTTTGGACCAGTAATAAATATCTTTGAAATTGGATAAGTTACAATTAATGATACAGTCAGTTAGTTGTGACTATGACATCTTCATATTAATGTAAAATTTAGAAGTAACATAAATATTTAATGTAAGTGTTGAATATGTTTGATGCATAATACTAAATACTCTTGACTAGCTTAAGCATGAAATACCACTTTCATGTTTTTAATGATTTGAAATTAGTTTTCTATGCTTTTAGAATGTCTTGGAATATATTGGAGGACATAGTTACAGTCAAATTTTTAGTGGTTGTGGTAATGCAATGTGATAAAATATTTTTTTTAATTATTTTTTTTAAAAGTATTTGGTTTTTAGTAATTACTAATTACCTAATAATTAGAAATTTAATAAAACGTTGCATATAAAATTACTCTGACTTTTATTCATCTTTAGTGTATGTTACTTTTTGCACTATTGTATTTGTACATTTGTGCTTTTGATTTTATCCACTGTAATAGACTAATACAAATAGCCTTGCATTGGCTCTTTAAAACTATAAAAGATAGTGTTGAGTTCTTAGTTTAGGAATCAAGAATGTGTGCAACTTCAGGAATAATGTATATCCCAGTGCAATGACCATAAATGGTTGTGAGTTCTTGGATTCATGAAATTTGTTTTATAATTAGAAACTCCTAGACCTAGTAGGTGAGGTCAACACTAGACAATAACATGAAATGTTGAGTCAGACAATAAATACAGCTATTATCCAGAATTATTTTATGCACCCAGCACCATTTACAAGTTGTCTGACAAGCTTGTTAACTATAAACATATATATTCATTAAAATAATATAGTTGTTTAGCTCCAGCTTTTCACTCTTGCTGCAAATACTGAGTTGAGAACATAAAGTTTTATGTGCATAGACCAGAGTCCATTTTGGTAGTTTGTTGAAACAAAAATATAATTTAAGACTCACTAAACATAGAGTGCCATAGTAATTGGTATAGGTCCATTCCAGATCTGATGAAACAAACACATAAATAAGACTAAAGAATATAGTGTTATAGAAGCCTAGTCCATTTTGATGGTATAATGAAATTAGGATAAATAAGAGCCACTGAACACAAAGTGTTAGGTGTACAGGTCCAAACCCAAGATCTGATGGAACAAACATAAATAAGACTGAAAGAAAAGAGCGTTATGTGTAGAGGCTCGAGTTAATTTTGATGGTTTGAAGAAATAAACGTAAATACTACTGTAAAAGCAGGTTTGGGGGATTTCCTCCCCTCCAAGTTACTTGTTTCACAGGTTTCCTGTTAAAGGTTTGGCCTTGTTCTGGATCCCAATGAAGATATATTGATGAATCATTTGGGTTTTGGACAATCTGTGAAATCCAGATGCCAAAATAAATGGGTCTATAGGATCCCTGTCAGAAGTATGCAGAGGTACTGACCAACCTTCTTCACTATCAAATTCAAAGGAAAAGACTACTCTATCAACATTAACATCATTCAGCAAAAATAAAAACAAAGCAAGTGATCACTATGGACACTGTTAATTGTATCAAATTGTTATAACAAAAGCCTTAATTGAACAAACCCCAGAAATTATCAGAAGAAATTAAAACATAGCAATCTCTTCAGTAATTAATGATATTCAACCAAATTACTAATACTATTAATTGAGTATAAAGTGTAAATGGCAACTATTACTACTTTTTACTAGTTTAATAAATATTTATTGTTACTGAATGACTTGTGGTCATTTAACATGACTTAATTATGACAGTGGAGGTTATGGGCAACATGTTAAGTGTTATATAATTCTAAGAATAATTCATTTTAAAAAACAGATATATAAAAAATTTTCCCTCATGTAGATAATAACATTTCTGAGATATTTTCATGGAATAATGTGAATGCAACCACCATTCTAGGGATTCAACTGTGATATAATCTTAGCAATAATTTTCATTTATTCAAATTTATATACTTCAATTAAAAACATTTTCTTAATATTATTTCTTTTCATGCAGTTCATACAAGTACTCATGTCATCAGCCAAATCAAAATAATGCTTCACTAATTTAAAGTGATTTTGCACATTTGTAAATGAAGTCTGACTATGTTTATTATATATTTATTTTTCATATGTGTGATACTTCTGTCTGAACAATCTACATGATTCTCAAACAATTTTTCATTAATTTCATATTCTCAGTTTTATGTTTACAGTGACTTAGCAATTTCAGTTTATGCAAGCATTAAAATGTTCAATTCTTTATATACATATCAATGCTGAAGGGTAGAAAAATAAAATAAAGAGCAGAAGAGTAAACACAATATCAAGAAAAGCTGATTTTACTACTCATGCAACTTACAAATACTGTGAAGGCAAAAGGACCCAGTAGACCAGGGCTGCTCGTATCAGACAGACTGCGTCTTTCACTCTTGAACTGTGACCGTAATGTGCGCCATAACATAACACCTTGTCGGTGGCCAGTTTTTGTTATTCTCTGACCCGCTAATTGAGAGTTTGATGGTATCAATCTTAGTCCATGATATAGTCTGAGACTGGTAGTCAGTCCATTAAAAGGAGGTGCAACAAAAACATCTATGTTGGAAAATGTTGGACTCTTAGTGCCAGATCTAGGTGGGGGGGGGAAAGAAGAAATGCAGTAACCATTGAAAAATACATCATTAATTCATCACCATCTCCTTAGTAAATTATTATCATATGATAAATTTTCACACAACACCAAGTAAGCATCTACAATGACTGATTTGTTACATGTTATATTATATAATTAATTAAATTAGCTTACAACAAAATAATATTTATGATGATTGTCTGTATAGAATTAGAATTAGAAAAAGAAATAAATACTTAAAATATTGAATTTCATTTGTAATTCACTGACATAAGACATTAAGTATCAACTGTCATAGCATGTTTACAAATATGTAATTACTAATACTATATGTAATAACACTAAAATATGTAATTCAAAATACATAAAAATAAATTACAGATATAAAAGAATTTTCCTGCATGCTAAACTTTAATTTCTAAGAGACTAATTTAATGGTTCTATCATCAACAGTAACTATCTGTCAGAAGAAAAGATACAGAGGTCCCTTTGGGAGAAACAAACATGACTTCAGTTTATTGTTGTAGTTACTGATAGTGATACCCAAAATTTAACATAAATTTATCACACTTCTCTAGTGAGATGGTCAAAATGATTTGATTTAGACAGCTAAATTTATACACTTGAGTACCATCAGACACAAGTGGTGAGACATAAGATGGCAATTTAAAACACTGGATAGTGGCTGGGTAAACACAAACTAAAAGAAATGGTCTGAGAGCAGTGAACTATGAAACAATGAAGAAAGATAGGCTGCAGATGAGTAATGTTTTAACATTTACTGACACAATTATTTTCCTTACAGACAAATGTGATCTGAACCAAGACAAAGCAGTACCATGGATGAAAAAGACATGCTAGAGAAGGTAAAACAATATATCATAGATGACATGTTGAAGGCTGAAGAGACATAAAAAGAGAAAGGTAAGAGAAATAAAATCTCTTCTCTATCCAAAGAACAGAGAATGTCTTTAACAACTTTTAAAATGGCAGTTTTAATGATATAAATTATAATACAGCCAATAAGCTGAGTGAACTTTTTTTCCCCAAGATTTATTATATAAATGAGATTAAAAACTTATCAATATTTTTACAACATCTGTTAAAATGTGGTTATATATTCATGTTAACATATACTGACACCACAATTATTCTGACAATATTGAAAAGTAGGATGTATATTTTCTTCCTTATACTGACACCCACAATTATTCTGACAATATTGAAAAGTAGGATGTATATTTTCTTCCTTAAACTGTTCTAAAACCAGTATTTAAACTTTCTTGAATTGTAGTAATCAATTATAATGTAAACATACTAAATACAAATATCTCTGGGTTCCTCTCACCTTTACCCCACTTCCACATAAAATTAGCAAAATCAAGAAGTGTCTTCCAGTTCCACCATATCTCAATAAGTCAAACAATAATCTCATTCTCAATAGGTCAAATTTCACCCACTGATCATCCATTCATAATTTATGAATTAAGCACATGACAATGTTTATAGCAGAAAAACACTCATAATTGATTATGTTAATTGTTATATTTTTTATGTTGCACGGATGTATTGGGCTAATGAATACAGTTGCAGGAATTGTAAGCTGGGAATGATTGTAAGAAAGAATGGAGAATAGAGGTGATTAAACTTGGTAACTTAGCACTGTTCTCTGATATAATGTTTCAGAAAGGAGCAAGCCTTTTTTTTTTCCTTCTCTTCCTGTACACTTGTGGTGGATTCAATTTCAAGGAGTTTCCATCCTACAGTGTGGCAGTTGTGATGATTCACTACACCCTGTTTGTGTGCATCAGCAAGTGTGTCCAACTCCACTGTGGAACTTTCTAGCAAGGAGTGCTAGAAGTTCATTACTGTGATTGCTCAAGATGTGTAGATTAATCTAAGGGATCTACAGTGTTGGAACATTCTATGATGTGCCTTGCAGAACAGGTGGAAGATTGACTATTCCATTGTGAGCAATAAACTTGTGACATTGTTATGAAAGTGTGTGAAGAATTGTTGCAGCTTACGTCATTGAACAAGTTATGTACAACTACAAACTATTATCACATCACTCTATGATCATCTATGACTCCATTTCGTCTATGATAAAAAAAGCCCTGTGACTTATGTGGATACTATTACTAATCTGACTGCTGAATTATGTGTTAGAATATAAGACTGAATAAGTATTGGAATTACTTGAACATTGTATAATGGAATATTTATGTCAAATAACTTTCTCATTGTATTTGTATATATTTGATTGTCAATTTAATAAAGTGATTGTTAAATTTACTAACTTTCTTGCAAATATTATTAAACTATAGGTTGGAGTAATACTAATAGGAGATGGATGGGGGGTTCATTATATATATATATATATATAAAGACAGATTTTTATTACTCCTTTAGTAAAACGTTTTCACCTACGAAAGTACTGTGTGGACAGTAAAAGTAAAACGTCTGATTTATAATTGTGGAAGACAGAAGATTTTTACTACGCTCGTATATAATCCACCAAGTGAGACTGAGAGACGAGTGGTGTCTCCTGGGAGAATTATTAATAAACAAATTAAAGATTTATCCATCACTGGAAATTAGTTATGGATGATTAATATTAATAATAATATTATTATTAATAATAATAATCAGTAAATGGGGGGGGATGTTACACTGTGGAATATAATTATAAATAGTGTATTCTAAAATGTGTAAAAAGCCGATATAATAATAATTTATCAGAATTATATTAAAAAATATCTGGTACTTTTGGTAGTCAAAAACTAAAATATGAATATAAAATAAATACATGTAGTTTATTTTTTATTTTTAAGAGAACTTTAAGATTCTCGAAGACCAGAATTTAAACTTCACTGTATTATAGAGTCTGTATTATTTTTTTAATATTTACCACATACAAAAAAAAAAATTGTATTGATAATTATGAGATAATCTCGGAGTTTCCTACATCATAGGCCAACCCTAAAGCCTGAAATAATACAAGGTTGTAACTGCAAATAAACTAATAATACTCTGTCTTGGCCATTGAGTGTTATTAAAAGACTAAGTACGAAATAGTGTTCGACAATATTTATCATTAAAAATAAAAGTAATATTAGATAAACAAAATTCTTTCTTCACCTGAAGAAATGATGTAATGTCTGACGACAACATGAACGAAAGCAGACGTACGCTGCCATCTCAATTGTTATAATATAAAATTGCATGATCGTGAATCAACAGTAAATAATTAAAATAATTAAAGATAGTTTATGCCTTTTCACAGTTATACAATATTTTTTATCTTTAATTTAATAAACTACAAATATTAATTATTTTAAGTAATGCGCTGACAATATTGTTTATGATATTGGAAAATCTATTTTCATTTTATATTAACCAGCAAAAGATGGCTGACACGTTGCAGACGCGACCCGTTAATCAACGGGTTATCCGCGATCGACTGTCACTATGGGAAGCAAAGACGAATCCCACAGCGCCACTTACATCTAAGCAAAAAGATTCTCTTATGGAACTAACTACAATTGCTGCAGAGAGACCCTTGCCTCCCGGGGTATGTTAGATAAGGTATTATAAGGATGGTGTTAACATATCTCCAGACGTGTTTGTAAACAACAACACTAATAGGCCCTACTCGCTTGTACAAGTTGTAGTATATGTTTATTGTTTGTAAAGTATTCACAATTATTATTAATTAATAATGCCTCATTATAGTTTGAAATGAATTACACTTATGTGATATTTTTGTTTTAATGTTGTTAATATGGTATTATTTTTCAGCCTTTTTATTATTATATAAATTTAATAATTTAGTTTTAAACTGAAAAGTAGTTATTAATTATTATTTTTAATACATTTGCATATTTTAAAAATCCATCTAAATATCTAATATTTTAAAATAATATAGTATTTCTTTTTAATGTTTCTATTTATGTGATAAATTTCAGAATCTTTTGATACCATATAATGTTACTAATTATCAAAATCACTTTATCAGTAGGCCTATTTGATACATCTAAATAAGAAGTTAGGGGTTTGTATTATCTTGGGTGGCCATAAATTCAGGTTTTTATTTATGAACACCTGAAGTCTTGGTATTTTTTTTTTAGCATTTACAAAGAAACAACATCACATGCACTGATGCAGCAAGGTGCTTAGATTAGTTCTATTTTCAGCACTATGAGTATGACTATAAATATAATGCTTTAAATAAATGAAAAGCTTTAACTCACTTTTGAATTTAAGGTAAGATAGGGTCAGTTGTTAAACAAATTGACAATGTGTAATATATTCTGATGTATGTTTTAACATTCTTTCATGAAATTAAATAATTTTATAGCTTGACTGGTTTGCAAAGAATCCAAAAACTTATACAATGATTAGATGATTAGGATCATTGAAGTTTATGCTGATAACAAATATATAAATTTATAACTCTGAAATGAAGTAAAAATCTGTTTTTAAAATTTATTTCCCTTATGATTATTGAAAGTTGAAGTAAATTTTTTTCATAATATAAATATATCAAAAACATTTGTCCGTTGGTGGTCTTGATGGCAGTTTACTGTTATAATGTAGTTGAAATTTTCAAATACAGTTACTTATTTGATCTTTAATTTTATTTTAAATAATTAGTTTCCTAAATTTTAATACAGCTTCCAGAAGATGATGCACCATTGCTTTCTATGCGTGAGGCAATACTGACTTTTGGATCTGACCGTGAAGATTCACTGGACCTCTTTATTCAGCAGTCACTGCCTGGTGGTCAGAAAATAGAAAATGCACAGCAGGTTTGTCTGTAATGTTAAAAATTAAGAAATACTTATTTTTTTAAATGCCTTTCAACAGTTTTAATATGTCGGAATACATTTCTGAGGAATAAAAAAAATCAGCAACTTGGTAGATTGTAGTTGTAAATTTACATTCTGCATATCATGTTGTTTTACTTGTTCCATAAGAGTAGTGGTATTGTTATGAATAGGGGATATGTTCCTGAAGGGTGAAAACCAGTTGTTTTTAACATGTTAGTTATACAGTGTGAACATGTGTTTACTAAAGCACAAAGTCCAGATCATAATCATTTTAACAGATTAAGCTAAAACAAAAATAATATAATAATAATAATAATAATAATAATAATATAATTCATTCAGTAAGTCACATTGAAAAAAAAAATTCTTCTGACTTAAGGTACCCAGTGTGAGTAAATGTTCCTTTAATATTCATTCATAGTTTTGAGTTATCTCCTAGCTAATTCAGTAATTTAGTTTTAATTATTTGATAAGCAAGTGCTCCATTTCAGTCATTACAATTTTATTTTGTTATGACAGTTTTCAGTATCTTTTTGGCCTATCATATCCAGATTTATTTTAAGAGAATAGGAGAAAGAATTCTGAATACCTGCAAGGTCTTGTTTGATATTAACTATGACCATAAGAAATTTGAATAAATCAAACCATGTGTAGTGTATGTTACTGAACAATATTGAAATTTCAATGTAAGCTTTCCTTTGATGTCATGTGGAAAATGCATAATTTTAAATCAATTAAATATATTGCAGGGTTTTGGATATACTTAATTCTGAATTTATATGTTGCAAATCTTAATCATTGTATTGCAAAGTATTACTATGTGTATGTTACTATGTATCAAAGAGAGAGAATACTATATATTGCTTTACAAGCTCTTGGTTTGCAAATAAATTGTTTCAGTTTTTTTCTTGGTTCTCACAATTGGATGACTCTATAGAACAGGCAGAAGAAGAACAATACAGGTCAGCCTTTTATATTTATTTTATTTACCATTATAATGTGATATGTTTCATATCTTAAAAATAAAATTTATAATATTTTCTTAATATTATATATTTTTATTTCATGTAATTTTATTTTGTATTACTATAATTATAAATGCTATCAGATATCTAAAATATTAGAATACTAGTGTATTGGGCACTGTATCAGCCATTATATTCTTAATACACATTTTATAGTCATATGCCTGAAACAATTTACTTCTGTATACATTTTTAAATGAAAATTTGTAATATTTAATTTTAAGCATTTTTCACATAAAGTATAAATAAAATTTGCTGATCTAATCTTTGGTTTTAATTCCTATATATTTATTAGTTTGTACAAAAACCATCAGAAGATTATCAAATCTTTTGAAGCATAAATTGCTTGCAGAATTGTCTTGGTTTATTTTGTTAAATCAAATTCATAAATTCCACTTTAGGCATTGGGAGTAGATCTGTGAATCCATATTTTAAGAGCATTTATTATTTGATCATTTGTTATCACTTTTTCCCCCAGTTGTCAAGTTTAATCCATTTAGTTTCAAAGACTTAGATAAGGAAAACAGATTCTGTGTATATCATTAATTGTTAATGCTATTTGGATTTACTTTTTATATAATAAAAATTTAAAATACAGATTGGATAATTCATTACTTCCTTTCTAGTTCATCCATTTACCAATTATGTGTGTGTGTGTGTCCTCTAAACTGTATCAATAGTTCCATTCTACAAATTGACATGTCATTTAGATCACTGTTAATGATTTTTGTTTACATTATAATAAGCTGACTTAATGAGAATAGTCTTACTAGCATTAAAATAAACACATAGTATAATAAATAATAC
Source organism: Sinotaia quadrata (assembly GCA_028829895.1). NCBI lineage: Eukaryota > Metazoa > Mollusca > Gastropoda > Architaenioglossa > Viviparidae > Sinotaia > Sinotaia quadrata. Next base: position 82,688,640 of record CM054177.1, read on the forward strand.
ACTGGAAAATGAAATATATTTGATTTATCAAGATGCTTTACCAACTGAAATTTCACCTCATTGTTCCTCTAACTGTAAGAATTAGACATAATGATACAGTTGAATTAAACCACAGATTCATATACTTTGGCATTGCCTAAATGCTATAAACTCACTTACAAAAAGTGAATAATATACATTTGAAAAAATTGAGGACTGAAAAGACTGATTGTACGTATACTATTTAAACTTACAAATATTAAATGAAAGATTATAACATTGTGCAGGCCTTATCTTGAATCTTTGCGAGGATACCAGACTCAGTGTGATACAGTGCTAGAGGAGGTGACGAAATGTGTTGACTTCTTGCAGCAATTGCACCACCAATATATTAATGTATCCACCAAGACCAATGCTTTGCATGATGAATGCGAACATTTGTTAGCAGAACAGGTAACTTATCAGTTTAAAGTCAAACTCATATAAGAAAGAATGTAGTTAAATTCACACTTCAAAAATATACCTTTTCTCTTTTCTTTTGTTTTCTTTTTTTGTTGTTTAGAATGTATTTAATTCAAACTTTATAAATTAAAGTCATATCTGGGTCTTGGTAATTTCTTTTAGGTAAGAGCCGTAGTATGTATATCTTCGATTATGATTGTACTATATCATGTTTGATATAGATGGGAGGGACAATAATCGATAGCTGGAGAAATATTAATCATTTATTGTTAGGAGTAGTATGAAATGGCTAGCTGGAGAATTAACCATTCATTGTGTGGAGAATTAATAGTTGGAAAATTGTTAACCATTCAATGAGGGAACAGCATGAAATAGCTGGCTTAGTAATTATTAACTATGTATTGCTAGGAACAGCATGAAATAGCTAGCTTAGTAATTATTAACTATGTATTGCTAGGAACAGCATGAAATAACTAGCTGGGTAACTGTTAACTCTATATTGTTATAGGTATATACATATTAATTAATTTGTTGACCACTTAACCCTAGTCTTACTTAATTTGCTTACCCCGTTGGCCGTCAGGCTGTTTTTGACGCTTAACAATAACTGAATGGGTCAGTGTGCTAAAAAATTTAAAGCGACTGTAATTATCAATGGATTTTAAAAATTTAAATTACTACCTATTATAGACATACTAAGGAATCTTAAAAGTATTATTTTTAATTTCTTTCGAATTCAAAAACAAAGAAATAATACAAAGATTTCTTATCTTTTTGTTGAACTTGGGAACGTTTTCACCATTATTTTTTTTTTACTAGTCTACTAAATAATTAAAAGCAAGCATAATTCGTACAATTCTAAAATGATTTTCAAAATAAATATTATGGGGGACATTTTTAAAATATTTATTTAAATTTTTAACGTTTTCTGGTTATTATTTCAAATTCAAAAATAAATAAATAAATAAAAAGTTTTCTTACCTTTTTCTTGTGTTGACCTTCGTCAATTTGTTAGATGTTTCCTTGAATAAAATCCAAAGAAAACGATTTATGTTGATTGCCATTTAAATATATGGTACAAATAATAATTTATTATAATTGTGTAAATATTATTCCTGGGGAAATTGGTTGATTTTGAACAAAACGAAAGAGTCACATGAAAACCACGAGGCTTTGGTTTGAGACCGACTGGTTTTTATTTTTTATTATCAAATGGTCACATCCAAAAATTCAGTAGGCCTGTCGAATTTCATCTACAATATATTAAATTTATTTACACAATAAAGTTCTTTAGGTAGGATCAAGCAATCAACATAAAATGGTCTTTGAAATGTGCAATGTAATAATCCAATCTTCGGTTCAAAATGGCGGCTCAGCTTCTACAAGCGTGGGGTGACTGGGGATTTCCGAACTTTGTAATGATATGACCGTTCTAAAATTAGTTAGCCAATGATAAAATTAGAGCAGATTGGCTGCTGAACACAAACATATCTTTCTCCTTGACCTTGATTGGTATTTTTTACAGATTATTATGGTCTGCATGGTGGTCAGTAGTTATTTCTTTTGCTATCTTTTTTCTTTAATTAACTTAACTATCATCCATTTCTTAATATTAAAAAGAGAACACAGTTTTATTTTTAACACATAAGCAATTAAATCTATAAACTACTTGTTAAAATAAAATACAGTTAGAAAATAGAAATACTTGTCATTTATATGTTGTATATAAATAACATATATTTTATTTTCAGACTCATACAATTTTATTATTTGCAGACTCAACTGATGAACACTGCTGAAAGCATTAGTAACAAGCTGTCCTACTTCAATGAATTGGACACAGTAACTACGGTGATTATGAAAGCTTTTCTTCTTTTTTTCTCTCAGAAGTGCTGTACTTCAACAAAATTTGTCAAATAATTATAGATTTATTTTGAATGTTAAAGTGTATTTACAGCACAGCAGACCATAGCTCTGATGCTCATATAGAGCATCACATAATTAAATCTTATTAGGATTGAACTTCTGTGCCTGTTGCATAATAAAAAAATGGTGTTTTTTTTTAATTTTTGTTTTTGAAAACATACTTTATACTTTATTGATTTGTATATTTATTTGCATATGCACATTCCCACACAGGTTCTTTCTGAGTACATTGATTAAAATATCTCTTGTGGACTAGATTAATTATAACAGTTGAAAAATTAAAGATATTTTTTTTTCCTCTTGTGATACCTAAAATACACTTTATTTTCAACCTGTTCTTATGTCACACATGAATTATGTTGTATTCCGATTTATATTATTATAATGTGAGGCAAACTCTGTCATTAAAAACTCTTTTCTCTGTCAGAGCTCCCCATCGATCAGAATTTTGTTTTATTCAACACTGTTTTTGTTTTTTCTTTTACAGAAACTGTCACGACAGACTTTATCAGTCACCAATGAAGCATTTGTGCCATTGCTTACACGCATGGATGAATGTATCCACTATCTTGCAACAAATGTATGTGTTCTTATTATTACTTGATATTCATACATCTTCCACATTTTTCAGCTATTTCTCTATTTTAAAAATTGCCTTTTATTATTTTATTTTGCCTCCTACATGTTTCTTACCTCATAGACTTAATATTTGATATTATTTGATTAATATTACTTTTTCTTGAATTCTCTGTATTGTTTTAATACTTATATATGTCTCTCACTTTACTGCATTGAAGTAATGTCAGTGCTTCACTAGTAAATAAAAGGCCAGATTAGTTTGGAACTGTTCATTTAGTATGTCATACTAGTATAAAACATTTTTATCCCCAACCGACATGTAATTCTTTTAATACTATGCCTCATCTACATGTCTTCTCCAAAAAGGGAAGCAAAAGCTTTTAGTTAAACTTGCTTTCTGTATTGTATAAAATGACTACATTTTACTTCTGCATTGCCCTCATTATAATGAATTATATCGATGTTCTTTCATTAAGGGGAAATAACCTATATAAAAGTGTTTGTTATCATTTTAATTTTTTTATTCTTTCATTCCATTTTGATTTTGTGCAAATAATATATTAGTTAAATGAAAGTACCTTTAAAAAAGTTTCTTGGAATGAAAGAAACATGTTTTAAAAACTCAACATTACTGGGTGTTGATGGTGGTGTAATAATATTATATATAGGCAGACTGTGCTAATATTTTCTTTATGAATAAAATTAACATAATTATTAGTGTTTCCTTTTCACTTAGATTGAAAATCTGAACTTTCAGAATTTGTTTAGATGTAGTAATCAATCGAAAGAAAAATGTTTATTATAATGTGATTCTTAAGACATAATGTTAATTATTTAATAATATTTAATTATGAACACTATTAATTATTCAAAGTTTGGTAATAAAATGATTCACTAATTGCTTCCATTTTTTATTTGTGAATTATTACCATGGCATTATTTTTTATTTTTTTTTATTTTATAAACTGATATAGGCATAAAAGCAATTCTATTTACTTGTTTTGTTGTCATTTATTTTGGGAACAATAATTTCAAAGAAGGGCCCAATAAATTAAATACATGAAAAAAATCCAGGTTCAACTGTTTTTACTACTTTCTAGTCATAAATAAAACAGGCTTGACATGGTCAGAAGTGTTTTTTTTTTCCCATGTAGGTTTGAATCTGATAAAATAAAGTTAAATGTTTAGGGAAAAGATATTTTGTAATCTTTTTAATACCTTCCATCATTGAAAATAGTATCATTACAAAAAGGACATGTTGCTGATGCCAAAGTATTATCTAAAATTTATTTAGCCACGTTACAAGGAATCAGACATTTACCTAGCTCGATTTCGACAATGTCTTTCACGTGCACTGAATCATATCAAGACATATGTTACCAACATCCTAACGAATGCCACCCAACAAGTCTTGCCTAAAAAGGTGAGTAAGTTCCTTTTTGTAAAATTGATACAAATGAAGGAAATGCCATCTGTACAGAAGAATTTAGGAATTAGTATTAGCCAGCCATTTTCCCCCTTATTGTAATATAGTTGTTGATCATTCTCAAAAGATACAAAATCGTGCATTGTTGGACATAATATATCTAGTTAATTTTAGTTTTATCTTGTGAAAGAGTGTAAAAGAATCAAGTTTGTTGAAAGATTTTGGTTCATCGTAGCTTTGTAGTTTAAAGATGTTAAGTTTGTGGTTAAGGTTTTATCTTAATTTTTATATAAAATGCTGATTTACAACTAATAATTTACAATTAGTTCTGCAGTTTATATTATCGGAGAAATAGTGAGAGGTGAATGAGAAAAACAAATATTTCTCCAGCTTAGCAAATAATAATATCTGTGATCTGCTTTTGTTTTATCAGGATGTACCTAATATGGCTGACAATGCCTTCACACTTTTTTATGGCAAGTTTCGTACCAATGCAACTCGTGTGAAGCCTCTGACAGAACAACTGGAAATAAGACTAAACAAAGGACCAGAGTGAGTACAAACTAGAATAATACTTGTGTTAAATTTTAAAATCCACTTTGCTAGGTGCAGAATTATGAATATTATAACTTTGACTCTGTAAATCATTGTATTTTTTTAAAAGTTGAATGGATTGGACATTTTCTTATAATTCACCAGTGGTTACATTTTTACTTTTCTACAATTCTTGCTTTCCTGCACTTTTTATTTTAGTTGCGTGTTGTTAAGGCTAAATGGAAAACATGCTGTTTAGAAAGAATGACTAGGTTGTATTTTGTGGTCTTTCATTTGTTTTCAAACTTAAACTTACTTAGATTTGAGCAATATTTGCATATAATAATATACATGTTCCTAGATAAGCAGTGCTTAAAATAATTGAAGAACCCCATATAAGGCAATTTGGATTAAATATCAGTACAGTTTTGATTTTTATTTCTGCCTCCTATTTTTTTAATGTGGAGTATTTGTGAGTGAAATGTATTTATCTTAGTGCTGAAACTTAATCACTAATCATGTTAACCCTGTGAAAATTAAATATTAGTAATATAATTTCTAGCATAATGAGAAATACTACAGTAACATATGTAATAATACAACAGATTTTTGTGGAATATATATGTTTCAGATATGAGCAAGTGTTAAATGATTTACATGCATGTTACTTTGCCCAGAGGGAAACACTTTTAGCACCTAGCATCACTACCACCATTAACGACCTCGCTTCAAAACATACACGAGACCATTGTGCCTTGGTAATTTTTCTCTATCTTCAAAACATTGGCATCCATAAGTACAAGAGTTTTGATTAAGTCAGTGCAGTACCAATTTTTTCTAGAATATGTGCTGTATGCATACATACAAAATTTAACAGAGCAAAGTTGTCATTTGTAATTGGTTGCCTGCATGATGTTTCTGTTTGGGTGATTTGTATAAATTGAATGTTGCTTGATTGTTTCTTTGCACTTTTATTACACCAATAGTTAATGTTGGCTTTGCTTTTTAAGTTTTTAGTACACTACTAATGATGCAGGTTATGTATATATGAATTTGGATTCACAGGTGCGCAGTGGTTGTGCCTTCATGGTCCATGTTTGTGAGGACGAGTATCAGTTATTTTTCAATTTCTTCTCCAAACCAACAAGAGGCCTAGAGTAAGTATACACCCATTCATCCATCAGTGTTTGTACTCCTTTGTGCAGAATTTTAAATAAAATTACCATTACCCCTCATAAGTTGAGTATTTTTATGTAAATTTGACCTAATTTCTTTGTTGTCATCAAACCAGGCTTTAGGGGGCAATAATATGTTAGAGAACATTAAAACAAGTATGCTTTCATCTCCTGCAAGTTTGTATTATACTGTATGTATACCTTACTCTTCTTCATACCTGCCTACCTTCCGCTTTTAGCGGAAGAATCTCCCGCTTTTACCTCGAATCTCCCGCTCTTCCGCTTCCAAAAGAAATCTTCCGCTTTCATTTTCATTTTCAATTTTTTTTTTCACGATCGATTATGACAGGACGAAAAACTTACCGTGCGTTCAATAGAGCTAACGGCGGCGTAACTCTAACTGCTTCTCTGTCGTCTGCTATGAGCTCTTCAGCATACGAGTCCTTTTCTAACACTTCCGGAATCTTATTCGTCGGCCGTTATTAATTTTAGTTGACAAAACAGAATTTCGCTCGTGAAATAAACATTTTCTTTAAATATTTTTTATGTTGAGAAGTCAGAGTTTAGCGGGATAAGCAAATTCGGTTCAACGTTTTTACTGCCCGTTCGACCGATAGACGAAGTTCGCTTTTTCAAAATGGCGGCCACGTAGCGATAGTATATGCGTGACAATTACGAAATATTTACTTTAATAAATAACATTCAACTTACATGTAAGACAGTCTATGCAAATTATCCGTCCAAAACGAGCTACTTTGACGAATTATATTGCAATGCTAGGAAAAAGATTGGCGTTTTCAATAACGGTAGGCCTAAGTTTGAAACCGCATTGAGGTTCAAATAATCATTTTTCTAGAATCCGTTGTAATTATTCTTATATAATATGTAAGGCTTCAAAATTTATTTTTAAAAAAAAAGTGACACAAGTTTTAAAACAAAAGATCATCGACGATAAAGAAATGATCCTGAGTCAAATTTGTTTGAAAGTAATTTACGGAATTGTGAACATTTTGATTTAGTCGAATTTTTTATTTTAATCATTTCTGCTAAAAATATAATAAAAAATTAGAAATATATATATACATGTATTTGTAAATTAGCCGTTGATATTTTGTGATTACGCAGTACACACATTATTATAATAGAATTTTAGAAGGCATGATAATAAATACAATACATTGAAGACAAAAGAAATGCATAAAACATTAAAAATAATAATATTAATCATATCCAATTCTTAATTAACAAAGCATGCTTATTGAAGAATAATGTCTTTTTAATAACATTTTAAATGTTACAGGAAGACTTTCACTGTTTTTTCTCTAGTCTAATGGACATGTAAATTTAGAAAAATACAGGTGTTTTATATATTTAAATCATTTATAAATTAAAATCTGAACCAGATATACTAAAACTAATAACTGGTTTTGCTTTCTCATAACAAAGACAACATATATTCCAAATTTTATTAATGTGGATTGATAAATATATTTTTTTAAAAAATTTCTTTGCAATATTCTGGTTCTATGTAGTATTAGAAAATAAAATGACTGTACACTGAGGATGTAAAGGATAGTAATATATAGCATTAGTATATTTAATTCTGAGAGAGCTAAATGACTAAGAGCAGTCCAATGTAGTATGGATAGGGTATACTTATTTTAAAAAAATAAACTACTTGAACACTTTTAAAGTTCTGTAGTCTTTATTTTACTTTAAATGTGTTTTTCTCAAAATGACTTTTTTCCTCTGTTGAACTAAATGCTAAGACCCCTTTTGAATAGTTGTAATTATTCCATGTCCCTGAAATTTGGTATACTAGTTTCTCATACATAAAATTAAAAGGTTGTGCATGGATGAAAGCCTATATGCTTTAGGTTTAAGTAAATTTTATTTTTTTAAATTCTACATGTTCTCCCAAAATATATATTTTAGATGGGTACAATAAAAAAAAAATCATAACTTTTTTCTTAAAATTTTTCAATAGGCACATGTTCCTTTTTGTGGCTTGTACATTAGATAATAAAAAGTTAAATATATATTTTTTAAAATATCCATTTATGAAATATTTAATGAATTTCTGTAAAAGTGAAAATCATGATGAGGTACTTCAATGGCCCATTATTCTGAAATGTGAAGATCCTTCTTCAAATGAAGTCTAAAGAAATATCTAAATAAAACTGCCTAATACTTGGTGTGCTTGACAAAAATTCATCTAAAATAAACAGTGGAATGGAGACTAGACAAAATGTAGACAAATTGTTGTGCTTTGCATTAATCATTACATTATTGGTAAGTTTATTTACAAATATTAACATTATTTTTTTTTATTTTGCATTTATTTTATATTATTGGTATTTCTATTAAAAAGCCAGACTCCGCATAAAATCTTCTGGTTTCCATTCAAAATCTTCTGGTTTTGGACCAGTGATCTTCTGGTTTCCTAAGGTGGGGGGTAGGCAGGTCTGCTTCTTATATGTACATCTGATAAATATTCCGAAAAATCTTATTTTACAAAGAAAAAATATTCCTTGTTTCTCATACATGTAGGTTTCTGCACACTATATCTCTCTCTCACATATGCTTTCTTTTGGAGAGCCATGAATCCTCAAAGGAAGACTATACAAAATTAATTCCACATTAACTCCAGTATCAACCATCACTTCAAACAATGTGGCACTTGAATGGATTCTTTCATAGATGCACATCTGTCTGTATTTGAAAATATGAACTAGCTCTGGCAATCTTAACAAAACTCTATAGTCAATACAAGATGGCCTCAGAGTTTGTGACAATTAGTATACAAAGAGAGCAGTTGTTCCAATGCATTTTTAGGAAATAGAGATTTTAAGAAATCAAATGCTTCTTCTCCTCATAATCATTAAAAGCACTGGGATTGCTGATGTTTAGAGTTTGAGAGATCAAATGTTCCTTCATTGTGGTCTAGCTAGCATGTTCATCCCCAAAACTATTTTGAAAATTTGGCTTTTTGATAGTTGATGTCTTTAAAATGTTTTCGTACACAATAACTTGTACTCCTAGAAAAGTATATATTTTCATAAAGATAAAGTATTTAGTGTATAAATATTTTTTTGTATTTTTTTATTAACAAAAATTAGCATAATTAGAGATAATAAGGTCAATTTGCATGCATATATCTCATTGTATTATTTTTAAACACTAATTATTTTTCTATGATACCCACTATAGGATATTTTTTTAAGAATGACATAATGTAACAAAATAATTTTATATCATTATGTATGGTATGTATTATAAGTAAAGAAAGGGTGTATTTTATGTGCAGTTTATCATTATACAGACAAAAAGAAGAAAGTGAAAAACAAAATGAAGTGTAAATGTATTAGAATATTGTGCACTAGGTGTACATGTATGTCAGTGCTGATACTGCTGTAGCTTTGCAAAGATGTTCATACCTTTGCATATTTTTTCTGTACCACTACAACATCCAAACATATTTGTCTCACACTTACATATACTCAAATTTCTTGTAAAAATAATTTTGTTCTCCCAACTAGCATTATCATATTCTCTGTGTTTACCTTGCCATCACCTCTCATATCATCATTATCTGGCTCAGTTACCAGCATTTTGATTAAAACAAATAGCATATCCTCATTATTGTAGACACACTAAGCCATCTTTAAATGTACAGTTTGAAGAAAATTTTGGATCACTAAAATTAGCTGAAATCAACGAAAGCAGAAAAATATCTAGTTGTGCCCATAGATGAAGGGGAGATAACTACACTTTATTCCTCTAACTGCAACAGTAACAGTTACCATTCACATTTGCTAAAATACATACCAGAGACTGAAAAGATTAAAAGATATGATATTGAAATTTTAAAAACTGTAAAATAGTTATGTTTCATAATTGTCTGTTAATAGCACTGGATATGTACAAAATTGAATTTTTCCTCATAGTCTGTTAAGAGTACTGGATTTGTTGCAACTGAGATGGTAGAAAATCAAACGCTTCATCACCTGTTAAGAATTCTGTATTTGTTGCAACGGAAAGTAAAAAAATCAGATGTTTCATCATAGTCTGAGCAGTAGATGATATTGCAGAAATTTTGAGTATTGAGATTTTATTTTTTTATTGTTTGTTGAGAACATTAAATGAGCTGCTCTGTTAATGCTAAGTAAACTGTACCAGCTAACCATTGTCCAGTTCTCTACCCATTCTTCTGCAATAACTTTTGTTTGAAAACTGAATTAGATGATGGACATCTTCAAGATCAGTATTCTTTTTACTTCATTAATTATCTGTGGTAGAGTGACATTGACTTATGAAGTTCTGGCCTCCAAAGGTAGAAGCAAGCCTTTTGCCATATACTCAGCTACAGAATGGTAACTCTTCTTTTTCCAGAGAGTATAATAGCAGGAGTGTCAGCCATCCCTTCAGTCTTCTTACTGACTTTGTTCAGGATCATAATATGGAATAAGTTGCTTAGAGAGGGATAGTATTTTGAAATTTAGAGATGCACACACAATTTCTTCTTCTTTTTTGTTGTTGTTATGATGAATAAATATGGTCACATCATTCACACTTTAAAATCTTGTCATACAGTGGGATGCTGGAGCGTCTGTCTACGCATCTATATGATGTGCTACGTCCACTGATCATTCATATTCAGCACTTGGAGACATTAGCAGAACTTTGTAGTATACTGAAAGTAGAGATGATGGAGGAACATGTGCGTCAGAACCGTGAGTGGAGTTTTCTTTAAATCTAACAAAGACAAATAGCTCATGTGTGTATTTGTTAGTCATGTTTTATATTGACAAATTTATATTTTAACCATTACAAGGAAATAAAACAAACTTTATTTAGTTTAAATATTTAAATTGCCTATTATGAACTCAAAACTTGATAGAATGTGATTTAACTCATAGATGTAACATTTATAATGTATTCTGAAACAATTTTCAACTTTCTTTTAAGTAAGTTTTATGTTAAGTGTTTTGGGTTGTCATAAATAAAGAACTTTCAGTAATGAAAACACTGGTGAACAGTTTATAAATTTAGAAGTTAGAATCTATAATCTTACTGAGAAATAAAGAATTTGGAGTACTTTCATCGAAATGTAGCCTTTACCTGTAATGTATCCCCATAATTGAAAGAAAACAAATTCACAATGTGAACTGCTGCATTTTCAAATTATGTTGCAGTCAGTTTTATTTTCTTCCCAAGGATAAAATTCAGTAAAATTTATGTTTCATTCTACATTTGCCAGTTTGTCTACCTTTTAGACGCAATTTAAAAAAGAAATTAAGAATCATTTCCATCTTGGTGTATAATTTTTTATGTGATGCAGTTTTGGTCCTGTAGGTATATTATTATCCAAGATTTGCATTGTCACATCATTATTTTCTTTTTTAATAATGAAATGTTTAATCTTTATTATTGTAAATGCCCAATGTCATATCATTTCAGTCTATATATTTTATAATAACATAGATGTGGATTGTTTAATTCAGCATTTGCTCATTTAATGGTGTTCTTCTCTTCCTCCATTGTAATTTTTAATATTATTATTTACTTTGATTAATCATTTAGGTCTAAATTCAATCATTATATTCAATCAATTTACTGATTTTAAAACTGAAAAATTAAAAATATATTTTTCTGTGACCTGATGTGATTTAGCCAGTAGCATTCTTGATCTGGTTTTAGTACTTGCACGTTAAAATTGTTTCCTGGTAATGTAGTCACAAGAAGTGCATGCATGCACACACACACACACACACACACACACACACACACACACACACATCAACAAAAACACATACATATATGCACTCACTGATTATTAAATTGATGGGATGTCTTGATTTAGCTATGAAGTAAAGGCTTTTAGCTCTGCACGCAGGGTTTGAGCCCAGTACTGGTTATTGGAATTTTTTTACCAATCCTCACCACTTCCTGGCTCCTGTGTGTTGAACTTAGTAGACACATATAACTGATTCAAAAATTAGTCAAATAAGTGTGCATTTTTAGTAGTATTAATTATTGTGCTAATATGGAATAGCAGTTTAATGCACTTTATTTCATAGGCACATCTTTTAAATTTTCTTTGAATGATTCATTTCACATAAAATGCATTTTCTTTGGAGCTGTTGGGACTTGGGATTAAGAATCATATGAATAATAAAGTTGCATAACCCTATCATTAAAAGAGATGTTATTGAATAGTTAACTCCCATTGCTCTATGTCACAGGAAATGAGGGACAGAAATTATATTTTATTTCATTTTAAAAATCCGCTAACAAAACTAGTTGAAGTAACCCGAGTTTTGTTATATTTTCGTATGTAGCATGTAAATTCCAGTAACGGTCACCTAAGATCTCTTTAGTAGACAGACGTTCGTGACGCAGTGTGTGTTAATATATCACATTGAATATATATATTAGTTTGTGAAAGATATGTATATTGAACAATTGGAACAATTGCGCACTACAGTCACATGTTGTTTACGAGACCAAAGGCCAGTGCGCATTAGAATTGACCACAGAAAAGCGTGCAACACGCTCATCACTAAATATCCAAGGGAAAAAATTGAGTCACACGGCATAGCTTCTGGAAATTCTGGAAACCTTCAGTGAGCTATATAAGAGGCAAAAGGAAGATTTTACTCTCAATGTTGAAAACGTCGATTCGTCTGAAGCCAGTCTAACTTCACGTATGAATTATCTCATGTACAGAGATTTCATAAAGGAAAGCTGCAAAAATCTCTTTCCATCCGTTTTCCATCCGTCTGATGCCATATATTGAGTAACGAGGCAAAATTACTCAGTATAATTGTTGGCAAAGTGGAAAGTTCACTGTCAAGAAAAAGCCGATGTATGCAACGCTGGTTGTGTGCAGTTAACGACACGAGGGACCAATTTGTTCTTCCCCCTGTCTGAGAGTTTGGTTTGACACGTCTATCCCGCAAATTGAGAAGGCTAGCACCGAGGTAATCTTACAGATATCCGGATTTCTACACTCAATGTAATGCGACGACACATCCCACTGGACGACTTCACCCGATAATGCTAAACGTCGTTGGGGTGTCCGTTTCCACGACAACCAAGAAACAACGACAGTTATTGAGGCTGACAACAGTCAGCTAAATTTCAGATTTCTCCCCAGTGATAATCTGAAAGGGTGCCTAGATTCTGCAGAATCTTCACCTGTAATGCGACGCCACAATTGCGTCCTGTCTTCACTTTGAAGTGCCTCTTATAAGTGACGTGTGAGATTACGTCATCTCCTTGGAACTCTGACATTAATAGTGAGTAATAATTAGCACGGCTAACGCGCACATACTTAACTCTAAGAAAGTGAACACTATTATATCGTTTGCAAAATAAGAACTTTAATGTTAAAAGTAATGCTTATTTTACATGTGAACTATTGTTAAAGCGGCCCCATTTGCCGCATAAGAATTGTGTAATTAATCTTTATTTTATATTTTGAATTTCATCATTTTCATCTCCCCTTATTTCCCAAAGAGTGTATGACATTGGAAAGTTGAATGAATGATTAATCACTGTGTGAAAGAGTAGTGCCCCTTTTAAATCAGGAAATAAATAACCTGATTTAAACATCTTTCAACTCTCTTGTTATTCATAGTTTTTGAGAGGGACAAAAGAATTTGTACTAGTATTGTTTGCACCGTTCGTCTGTTCGTCCATTTATTCACATTCATGATACTCACTCATAACACACACCGCCAATAAAACGTTCCTTGGCATGACATTAATAAATTGGGCCCCACCCAAACATCAATGGTGTATGTCATGTGTGTCTATGTAACAACTTGACGTGACGTAGTACTGGCATACGTCACACGGGCTTTTCTTGGAGGTGCACCGGAGCAGGCCAAAAATAGACTTCACCCCTTGCATCTCTAACTTCAGCTCGGGGTCGGCTTGTAACGAGCCCTCCCGTTTGTGACACTCTAAATGATTGTCATCTACTAATGTTTAGTTAATTATTTAAAACTAATTAAACCAGAATTAAATTATTTTTTTGATCATCAACAAGCATTAGAGGAGAAGTCAGCTTAATGGTATTGTATAATCCAAACTTAAACATAAGACATTCATAATCTTGTGAGTTATTAGTAGAGAAAAGTTATGAGCTGTTCTTATTCTTGACTCGATATCTGTGTCCTGGACTCACTCCCTTTCCTTCAAATGTTGTAAAGAACTAATCTGAATTGACACGTGCATTTTCCATATTACTTGCAGCTCAGGAGCTTGGTGCCTTTGAAACCATATGTCAGCAGATGCTAATGGATGTTCAAGAAAGATTGGTATACAGAACATACATTTTCATTCGTACAGATATTCTTCAGTACAATGCAGCACCAGGTGATCTCGCATACCCAGAAAAACTGGAGATGATGGAGGTGTGTTTCACTCATGTTTTTTAGATTGATTTGGCTATATGAATTGTAAGTTTGGCCAGTTAGTTGTGCAGGTGTTTTCATGCATTGATCTTTTGTAATTTCAAGGGCACTAACTTTTGCCTGAATCAGAATTGTGAATAATTGACTAGCCATTAGTAAATTGTGCTTACTGCACTTTCTTTTCTGTCTGACATACAGACAATGCATTTAAAATCTCATAAAATTAATTGAATTTGATTGCTGGAAATATTATACAAACTGGAAAGAAATATGGACTTTCTAAAAGTTAGTTAATATTCACTCACATTAATTATGGTAACACAAAAACAATGTTTTATGGTTATCTTTGAGTTATACCCATGAGACAACTCAGGCCATTAACTCTTGACTCTGTATTTCTACAGTCTCTTGATAACTCTCTTATTTGTAGTCACATGGTTAAGGACTATATTATTTGTGCTTTTCACTTTTTGTTGGGAGGTTTTGTTTATTTTTATTGCTATTAATAACATAAAAGTTTTATTAAGTCTTGCATTTTCCTTAGCTTATCATCATTTATTGTATCTATTGAAAATGAAGATATCCTGTCCTTGATTTATTTCTCTGCGATTGCAGAGTATTGCAGAAAGTATAAAAAAGGGAAGATCATCCAAATTGTCACACTCTCGCACTCCTTCTAATGCATCAAGTACAAGTGCTGAAGTGGCAGAATTAACAGCTGAAGCAGCACCCACATCAGAGGAACTTGCAACCAGTGCAGCAAGTAGTGTAGACAGTCAACTCATAGATGTTCCATTAGAACGTAGTGAGTTCCTTTCTCTCACTTCTATATCACTTATATGATGTCTGGTTGTTGTAAGACGTTTTTAAATATTTTGAAAGTGGTTATACAGGCTTAATGGCTTAAACAGTATTCAATATCTATTTTTCATAATACCATGTCATATACATTTTCCTACATGTCCAGTTTACTTTTTGATGAAAATTGCAAATTCATCACCTTTATTAAAGGTGTGCACTGCCTGTTGCCTTATATCTAGTCTCTTTTTTCCCTGCATGAGAGTTGTAATAATATGGAACTATTTAAATTCAGACCTCTTTGACCCATTAGACAATAGAAATTTTAAAACTGTCTTTTAACTTTTTTTCTAGAGACCTTAGCACCAGAGTGCAGGATAAATGAATACATGCTTTATTTGGGGATCCCTCAAAAATTATTTCCATTAGTGATGGATCCACTCTTTCTGGCACAGAATAGTCCTTCCAATAGTAAGTCCAGTACATCATTATCTCCCTTTTGCACCCAATTTTTTTTTAGCCCCTTCTCTTCCTCACTTGTGGGGTACTAAGATACATTGCACTCTGGATTTGCTACTGGGTAGGCTTTTTATCATTTATCTCCCTGGAAGGTTATGGTCTTTTTCTTCTCATGTTTACTTACACTAGGAACCTCTGTGTGGATCTCCTTGTTTGGCAAGTAAGATAGAAAAATTCCTGCTTCTATTTGTTATTGCTTACCTTTAACTAACTAAATTTATTATTTGCAGGTGCTGATGAGATGGTCAGTAATATGCCTATGTCACCTGCAGATCTGCATGGCATGTGGTATCCTACTGTGCGACGTACACTTGTCACCTTGTCCAAGTTATATCGTTGCATTGATGTGAGTTTTTTTCAGACGTTAAGGGTTTATTCAGAGTTGAAAATGTAATTCCAGAGTTAAAAATGTAATTCCACAAATATTTCACCATGACCACACTGTAGTATTGTACAAGTTTAATTAAAAAACACATATTTAAAAAAAATATAAATGTTTTATGTATTTAACATATAATAAATATTCTCAATTAGTTTCTGATGTATCGTTTTTACTCTATTCCAGTGAAGTTAGTTTCTTTTAAAAATATTACTGAAGATGCTTTTTTAAGCAAGAAGTATTGAGAAAATTGCACATTACTGAGAGTGGTGAGTCAGATTAGGCAGCTGTGAAATATAAGAATTGATCAGTACCAAACTACAGTTTTATCCTATCATTGTAAATTAGACAGTAAGCTAAGCAATTCTGAAAAGCATCTCCTATTCTACACACTCATTTGGACTCGAAACCAAAAGGGCATCAATGGGTGTAATAATTTGATTTTACAGTTCTCCCACACTTAATCACATCACATGATGGTCTTCTGTTTCTTTGATTATTTTACTGTACTGAAACCAGGATTCATAGGACATCATGAAAAATTGGAAAAGTCAAGAGAAGTTTTGAAAATATCTTCCACTAATTACAATCACTGGAAAGTCAGAGAAAATGACCCTTTTAGCTTGAGTCAGGAAAAAGTCAGGGGAAATTTTTGTTTTTATTTACAATTTAAAAATTCACATTATTATAAATGTAAACTGGAATTGAGCATGATTACATATATAATAGTCTTAAATATAATTGTTATGGTGTGATGTAACAAGTTTATAACAGGTCCATTCTTTCTGGCAAAGAACACAATTCCTTATCAGGGTATTGAATCAGTCATTATTTCATCTTTGCCAAGTCAGGGAAAGAATACCGCCTGTACTCTGTTAGGGCAAAGAAAATTATGGTAAAAATAATGCTTGTTCTATGTTCGGATAGGGAAAATTAATTTATATCATAGTCTCATAGAAGTACCTCATTAGAGGTAGACCTATTTTTACCTATCATTAATAGTTAGATATATTTCCAAAAACATGCTCAGGTTACCTGACCAGGTTCTGTTAAAGCTGATGAAATTGAGCTATTTCATCCACATTGCTTTTTGTGGTGGCCATTTAGGAAATTGTGGCCCCAATAAATTGGAAGACATTGCTTTCTATAGATTCTTCATGTGAGATATATCTATTTTAGCTTTCGGTCCTTCTTTAGGTCTCATGGCATTTGCTCCATCCACCACTATTTTCTCTTGTGATTATGTTTTTCCATTGCTTTTTCACATGCTTTCATTTTTCATCAATATATATTCATTATTTGTTTTCTTGATGGAAATTCCCATCTCCTGTTTGTTATTCTCCACATTATGCTCATCTGGTTGTGTAATTTAGAAAGAAGCTTTTCTGTACAAAAGGAGTTTTCATGATTAGTTATCAGCTGGACATAGGTTCTTTCAGCTTTCCTGCTTTTTCCCAACCTTTTTGCCTTGCTGTAGGGGTACTGAGACATGCCACTGGGAAAGTTCTTTTGTTTTATCTCTGGGGAGCTTGGCTTGTAATTGTATGATTGTAGAACCTTTGATACCCATCATTGTTGATCTAGTAAATAAAAGAGAAAATATATTGTACTAGAAATTTTCTTAATTTGTGCTGTTATTTGCAAGAAAATCACTTGGTTTCTTCATGATATATTAAGAGTTTTAAAAAGTTGTGTTTGAAATGGATGGTATTTTGTCTTGATATTCTTCATCACTAATTGTTATAATAATAAAAGAATACAAGCTAAAAAATAATTTAATTTGTTAATGTCACCAAATACATTATAAGTTAATCTGCCTGGAACAGAATAATCACATCATTTAACTGCTTCCCATAAATATACCAGATTGGTCTAAAACGTACAATTGATATATCTTTAAAAATCAGATATGTAGAAAATATGGACAGCATTTATTTGCTCTGCATTTTTAAAGAACATTCCATGATCTAGAATATATTGTAAAATTTGGATTAGAGCACACACTTAATTATTGAATTCTTTGATTGATATACTGGTCTTGTGCAGAAGACAACATTTCAGGGTCTTTCTCAGGAGGCCCTGCAAGCCTGTGTCCAGTCTTTGAAAAATGCACAGGAAGGAATTACCAAGCGTAAGGTGAGCCTGCCCCAACCCTGTTCCATTTATTATAATGTTGCTGTAAGAAATTACTTGTGGTTTGGCTACACTTCACCTCAGTATTATATATCACAGTAAAATATAAGTTTCTTTTTTTAATGATGCCTGACAGATAAAACAAACTGTTGAATCTGTAATAAAAGTATGGTAGGTCAGTATTATGTGAAAAATTGTTTGAATATAATTAACTTGAAACACGCATCTTCTATTGAAATAATATTTTCAGAAACAAAATTTTAAAAACTTATTAAATTAGTCTTTCACAATTGCCTCAGTATATATAGTGAACTCCATCCATCATGGTTATGGCTGCCTTTTTCACTTTACTTGCTTATTTAAATAATCAAGGTTATATTTTATTTCTGTATTCTAAGACTGCCATGGATGGACAGTTGTTCACCATCAAACATTTGCTAATCCTGCGGGAGCAAATAGCTCCTTTCCAGTCTGACTTTGCCATTCGTGAGACACATCTTGATTTTAGCAAGATTAAAGGTCAGTTTTATCATTTAAGATTTTTATTTATCTAATTTTTTTACCTTGTATAGAAAATAAGAAGGTACACATATTTTTGTGGATATTTTGGTAGGATCAGGTACCAGAACCCAAACATACCATATATACGCAATAATAAGGTAAGAAATTTACTCCTATTATTGCTTAGCAAAATGATACACCCCACCACCACTACCCTTACCCACCCTACTTAAACACAGGCAAAGAAAAAGAAGAAAAAATTCTGATACAGTATGAAAGATGGGACGTGCTAATACTTATGGCCATGGCAGACCCCCACACTAGTATCTTTCAGTATAAACTGTTGCTTCATAGTCAGTGGACAATATTCCCAGTAAAAGTTGGGAAAAAAACATGATTTGGACTATCTGTCATGCAAAATAATGCAACTATTTTAAATCATCATAATTTTAAAACATTCTTCTCATGATGATTAACTTAGTATCTTTCAAAATGTTGCTTCTTATTTTTAGTGTGTTGTTTTAAAAATGGTGTCATTTAACTATCTCATATCATAATAATGATGATTGAGTTGTAGAATATGTGATTTATTAAAACAAAACGTTACAACCAGAACTAATAAGTACAGATGATGTAAACAAGAAAAAACTGGTACTCGTCATGTTTTTGTAATTCCCATAGGCATGTGTGTTTAACTTTCTCAAAGTAGTTATATTTTTAAAGTTCTACTAGTGATGATTAAATGTTAAACATGGCACTTATTAAAACAAAAATAATAAAACATCTCCTCAACACCATGTGCTGTGATTGACATTTATCAAAGTCCCTCATGTTTTAAATCATTGTATATAAAAAAAAAATTCTACTTTTGGTCATTAAGTTATTAAAATTTGGTATTTATTTAAATGAAATCATCCTCTCTATAACTGATAAATATAGATGATAATCAGCCTATCAGAACCATCGCAATTAGAGATTTTTATCATGCATTTGATCATAAACATCACTGTGATATTAATATGCAAGAAGCTTCTAGTTCAGGATTCAGTTTAGTACATTATTTATTACTGATATTTAACACTATTTTATTAATTTGCACTTGAAGAACAGTTAAAAAATGTGAAAGTGTTTGAGTGTTGCTACTTGTAAATTTCATTTGTCCGACTTAACAGTAAAATTAAAACAAATTATAGCCTAATACCAGATAACATATATTTACTGATCTTTTATTTCAGATTTGTATTTGACATTTATTTTGGTGTTTATGAGAAGTATAGAAATAGTTCATATTGAGTTACATCAATTATTATATTCTATTATATATATAAAAAGTATTTAACTAATTACCTTTTTTTTTTTTACTTCAATTTATAGTCTGGTCCTCAATTTTGGAAGCTTCTCAAATTTAGGTTTGGACTTATACTTGGTTCAATTTATACTTGAATATACATGGTTAAAAGTAATGCCCAATAAATGTATTATGAGTTTATTTGTTAAGATGTTCTAACAGTTTTGGTGTTGAAGTTGACCTCTCCAGCCAGGAATAAATTTCTTTTTATTGAATGTCTGTATGCACTGGATGTGTATGTAGTAATACATTAATAAATGGCAAGCAAAACTGAAATCAGATTTCATGTTCTTTTTCAAATCAATCATGCCCTATAGGCCTGATCCCAAAATCAGTCCCAAGCCATTTAACTTGTTAAGATGAATTGTTTGTGCAGTTAAGGTTATAGTATAAACACACTAGGGCATATGACATCATGCTGCTTTTAAGCACCATACCCTTAAACAGGAGAACTTGTGAAATGATTTGCTTTTGTTGCTACCCCACATGCTGCTGGCCTCAGGGATTGTGTACAGTGATCCTATCAGAAGTCTCAAGAACATAGCTGTTGTAATTACTTTTATTAGAATATCTGTGGGATTTCAAAATTTGCTGTAAGAAAAGAAAAATATCCAGAAATATTTAATGTAATGACAGTTGTTGAGCCATCACTTAGGGTGAATAATTAATGTAAGTAAACCACGAGTCTTTAAAATTATTGCCAACATAAAAATTGTGCAGATTTAAAAATTATTTATCATTAAAATAGTTATGTTATTACCTTTGACATTTCATCATTACATATACATGGATTGTACTGAAATGACTATATGATTACTATACATAATTTGATAGGACATTAATAGGGAAAGTATTGAAATTACTGCATTTTCTTTAGGTGGAGGGAGATATACTGATTTATTTAGACTAGAGCTATTCACTAGTATTAATATATGACTTTATGATATATATTAAGCAACATTTATTAGTTCATAATTAAAAAATACTTTTGTTGTAGCATTGCAAAAATCTCCATCAGTACTAATTACCAGAATTTTGACTTGCAATTATTTTATATATTGATGTGATTGGGACTTCATACATTCTCAAATAGGTATTGTGCTATTTATATCTTAACATTTCGTGCATATATGTGGTTCATTTTCATGAGTGTTGTTGCTATGCTGGTGATTTTGGAATGATTAGAATTTTGTGTCCATTTGTCTACTATCTAAAATCTGAAATTTTCCACTGTCTAGTTTTCTTAGGGCAAACCAAAAGTGTTTGTCCCATCGTTCAACTGTATATGTGCAAACAGTAATAGAATTTTTAATTTATTTGATATGGAGTTACTGCATACAAACTTTTGCTAGTATGCAGATGGACATAATGTTTAGTGAGACATTTAAATTTTGGAAGTAGCATAGGATGGAATAGATGGAGAGATTGAAAGTTTTTAGTATATTTTTCAGGGATTGTTTGCATAATTTTGCCCCAGTAGCAACCTGAACGTTTTTCTGATTTTCAGATGTCAAAGGATTATTAACGTGTGTGGTCTGTAGAACATAAACCCACTTTATCATCCAGTTTATGAACTAGATGTTAACCTCACCACCTTGAGCTTGGGAGGAGTTATTGCACTTTAGGTGTGATCTCTAAGACAGAGCTGCTTTATCATTCCTTCTTAAGATTAGATGCAAAGCTCACTCCCTTAAGTTGGCATTCCATTGTGGCACCTATAAAGTTTTGGCACCTATAAAGTTTTAGCTCTGAGCAAGTCTCAAAACCAGAGCCACCTGAACAAGAGACTAGTGTATTCCACACTCTTTCCTGTTCTTTATGGGAGGATTTTGCCTGCTATAGTATTCAGATATCATGAAGCTTCAGGCAATCCAGAGCTCTCCATGAGCAACAAAATAAATAATTGCCATGATTTCCTAAAAAGTTAACTCCCTTTTCCCTAAGGTAACAGCCAAATCACCTTTAATATTTTTCATGCTTTTTTTTTTTTTTAGGCAAGAAAATGAATCTGCTGTTGCAATTTTTGAGATTTGTTGGTCTGATTCTGGTTGTTTCAGTCCTTATTAGTAATGGCTGTGTTTTTCTATTTCATATTCCATATTAGTAGGGATGTTTTTCCACATTGGTAGTGAATGTTGTTTTTCTGTTTCATGTTCCATATTAGTAGTAGATGTTTTTCCACATTGGTAGTGAATGATTTTTTTTCTGTTTCTCATTCCATGATGGTACCAGTTGGTTTTTTTTTCTGTTTTACATTGCAGGTTGGTAGTGGATGTTTTTTCTGTTTCACATTCTATGTTGGTAGCAATTGTTTTTCTGTTTCACATTCCATATTGGTATGTTAGAAGCGGTTGTCTTTCTGTTTCACATTCCATTTTGCTAATAGCAGTTGTTTTCTAGTTCACATTCCATGTTGGTAGTGATTGTTGTTTTTCTGTTTCTTATTTTGTATCGGTAGTGACTGTTGTTGTTCTATTTCTCAATCTGTTTTTTTTTATTTTCATTTCTGATATAAAAAATATTTTATCTTTGCTTTTCACACTTATTCTCCTTTATTTTTTTGTTATGCTTCAGCAGAAATTATTTATCAACAGTATAGACAAAAATCCAAGAGAGTAAATAAGCTGAAATTAGCATCTATACTTATAGGGCAGTTGTGTATTTATTATTGAGTAGCATTTTGTTGTGCAAATAGCAATGCTTGGAATATGAGGGGAAATATCTTAAATAACCATATTCTGTTCAATTTATCTCAGAGTGATTCAATGTATTTAAGTAAGCTGAAATATACAATCCATATTATATCATTATTCCATTTTATTTTGTTAATATTTTTGTTGGTTTTAGTTTTCTTTGTTTTAATATGTGTTTCTTTTACTAATTACTTGGTGGTTTTTTAAGTATTTTTTTAAATTATATTTTACAGTCACTCACATTTTTTTTCTCAGTTTGGAAAGTTGTCTATATATTTATTCCCTTAATCTTTCCTGAATCTGGTTGACTACATGGCACTATAATGACACATAATTGCTGAGAATGAGAGTGAACTCTAGTATATCTTATTGTTGCCACAACATTTTTATAACATCATTAGCATATCTTATTGTTGCCACAAAAGTTTCACACCATTATCAGTTATCATACTTTTGCCAAAACAGTTAAACAGCATTATCATTGAAATATTACCTGTATAGCTCGCAATAAACTTTAGCAAAAAATAAAAAAAAAAATACCGGTAGGTACTCTGTATCAAAAAAAAGGATATGGTTAAATTGATACTTTATTTAACTAGACATTGGATGGTCATTGTTGTAATGAATTGAAACAAAATTTGTTGTGATTGCTGCACTTACAAGGACAACATGATATGATTGAACCAAACCTGTTTATTTGAATCCAAGTCTGAATTTTACCTAGTGCTACAAGGGTATATCTTGACAGAAAAGGGAATTGAACAATGTCTTCTGTTGAAAACTCTTTCTTCATGAAATCTTGTTTCAATGCTGTCTTCACAGAACTGGCAAAATCGCATGCAGGGCTTGGTTTCAACACATTTGTTGGTAAGATTACCTCCCTTTATTTCACAAGCTGTGAGGTGGAGAGATTTGGGTCATTACTTTATTGCTGTGTGCTGCCCCTGATATCACTACTTAATGTACAGTGAAAAAATTTATTTTGCCAGTACAAAGTATTTGTAGAAAAGGTATCATGCTTTGAAATTTGATGGTGATTTGGAAAGTGTTTTGATCATTTTACTGTTCGATGTATTTTATGTTTTAAATAGAACATATTGTATATATTGTGCATGCTTGATCTTTGATTCTGAATTGTGGAGTATGTATACCATGCACATTAGATGGATTGTTGCTTTGACCAGATGATGGACTTCATTCTTCAGAGTATCAAGTGACCAGTAGTTTTATTAATACATGCGGTTAAGTCAAAAAGTGTCTGTAAACTGTTGTTTAGCATTTTCTTGATGAGGTTATAAAAGTTGACCACATTGGTGCCCAGAACCAGCTGATCAAGTAACAGTTACACTAAATTGTTTGCAATTAAAAATATCTGTGATAAAGGAAAGTGACATTAGTGACACTAATCTGTTAGCAGTCAGGAATAAAGGAAAGTGACGTTAGTTACACTAATCTGTTAGCAGTCATGAATAAAGGAAAGTGACATTAGTTACATTAATCTATTAGCAGTTAGGGATATCTGTAATAAAGGAAAGCAGCATTAGTTTTACAATAAGCTGTAAGCAATTAGGAATAAAAGTAGTAAATGAAAGTGACATCACTTACTCATAGCTGTTAGCAGTTAGAAATATCTATAATAAAAGTAATATCAGTGAAACTTAGCTTTATGCAGTTCAGTATAAGAGTAGTAAAAAAGTGACATCAGTTACTCACAGCTGTTAGCAGTTAAATATAAGTGTAGTAAAAAAAGTGACATCAGTTACTCACAGTTGTTAGCAGTTAAGTATAAGAGTAGTAAAAAAAGTGACATCAGTTACAGCTGTTAGCAGTTAAGTATAAGAGTAGTAAAAAAAGCGACATCAGTTACTCACAGCTGTTAGCAGTTAAGTATAAGAGTAGTAAAAAAAGTGACATCAGTTACTCACAGCTGTTAGTAGTTAAATATAAGAGTAGTAAAAAAACATGACATCAGTTACTCATAGCTGTTAGCAGTTAGAAATATCTGTAAATAAACGAAAGTAACATCTATACTGAGCTGTTAGCAGTTTTTTTTTTTAAAGTAGTAAAGTAATAATACTTACCCATAGCAGTTAGCAGTTGTTGGAAATGTCCATTATTATAAATGGCAAGTTCAGTGTCTATACACCAACTAATATCAGATACTTCCGACTTACCTTTATATTTGATTTTTTTTTTTAAATAAGCCTTTTTTTTTTTAATTTCCCCATCCCCAGGGGCAGCACTGACTACTTTTTTTTCTCTCTCTCTCTCTCATTTTTATCTGTAGAGCCAAGAATTATAGAGAAAAATAGAAGAAAGCTATGATTCAGATTGCAGTTTACAAGGAACTGTGACTGATTTGGGGCCATTTGGAACTTTTTAATAGTCATTAGTGTTTTATTTCTAGTAGCATTAGTCCTGTGGGTTCAGTAGCAAAGAACAATTGTTTCTTTTCACTCACAGATATATTCACTAATTATTTTTTGAAGGCAGTTGAAAGAATGAAAACTGAAATCTGAGGACAGTACTGTGTATAAATATAATAGACTTTTTGCATGATTGGCCAGTCTTCCTTCTGCATGTTTCTAATCTGCATGCTTAACTGGAAACATTTTAACATCACTATACTAATTACATATTTACCTTTCATTTCATTTTCTCCAGATGGGTTCTAGGTATCTTCACTCAGTTATCATTTAAAAATAAAAAGTGATGTTTTTATCAACATTAAAACTGACTGAATTTAGTGACTGATCCTTAACCAAGACAACAAGCCTACTGTGCCAGGACTAAATTCCCAAACAAATTTGTACAGTCATGCAATTGAATTTAAAAAATGAAAGCAATTTGGCAACAAATCGGTTTCTATTTTGTGTTATAATTAAAACTAATACCAAAGACATAATGTTCACACACACACACACACACACACACACACATATCATTAGGAGTTAAATTAATAAGAGTTTAATTATTCTTAAGTCAAGAGAAAACTGCCAAATCACCTAGAGTCCAGCCATCATTTACTTTCAAGATGTACTTACAGTTTTTATGAAGTGACAGTTGACAATTCCAAATTAAAGAAAAATCATTGACAATGGATATGTTGTGTCTAAATTAGGAGAGTGATATAATGATTAATTAATTATATTTCATTGGCAAGATAGGGAACTTAATTTATACTACATTGTTGTGGTTGTTGACCACAAATTAAGACAACATGTACTTTTTAAAGACTGTTATGTTTTCAAGAATAGCTGGAGGAGAAGAGAAAGAAGATGACATGCACTAATTCTACTAATAAAACTTTTTTTGTTTGTGTTATAGATTATATTTGTGATAGATTATATTCCACAAGCCTGTCACTTACTCGTTCCAAATGCACCTTTTTTAACATACTCATATTTGCAGTTAACCTGTGCATATTATCTATGCAGTGTATGATGTATCTGCTCAGACTACAACAATTACAACCATTCAAGTCAAATAAAATAACTGTTGGACAGAGAGAATTTGTGACCACCATGTCCAGTGAGACAGATAAAAATATTACTCTTTTGTGTCAGTATAATTTTAGTAACATGGGCATTGTGAAATATGTTTATATCATAACACCACTGGTATCCGAACAGATAATGAAAACTGAGTACAATAGCATGCACACAAATAGATGACTAAAGAAAACTGAGTACATTAGCATGCGCACAAATAGATGACAAAAGAAAACTGAGTACATTAGCATGCACACAAATAGATGACAAAAGAAAACTGAGTACATTAGCATGCACACAAATAGATGACAAAAGAAAATTGAGTACATTAGCATGCACACAAATAGATGACAAAAGAAAACTGAGTACATTAGCATGCACACAAATAGATGACAAAAGAAAACTGAGTACATTAGCATGCACAATTGAGTACATTAGCATGCACACAAATAGATGATAAAAGAAAAATTGAATACATTAGCATGCACACAAATAGATGACAAAAGAAAAACTGAGTACATTAGCATGCACACAAATAGATGACAAAAGAAAAATTGAGTACATTAGCATGCACATGAATGGACAACAGAAGAACAAAACTATGATTATATGTTAAATTACTTAACTTGGTCATTCATGAGAAAGGAAAGTAAGTTGTTTTTTGCTTTCTCTTTTATTGATTTATTTATTTAATTTTGCTTGTTAGATTTTCTGATGAGAGAAAGGTATTAATTATATTTGCATTATACATTTGTATTAAAAGTAACACACTTTACAAAAGCCTATACGTGTGCATATTGTTATAACTTCACTTGTAATAGTTTGGGTTCCTTTTTTCTTTTTTCCTTGATAACACTCTTATTGTGAAGTAAATAGTTATGAAAAGGATTCACATTTCCGTTTTCCTTTAGCATTTATAATGGCATGAATAAATAAGAATTGTACTTTTATAGTCTTGTAAATGAAAGGCCATACTGGGATTGTGAAAGCTTATTACTCGTCTTTCCCCTCATATTTCACAGTTTAATTCAAGGAAAATAGCTGAATAAAATATGGCTTGTAAAGTACAGTTAATTTTGAATACTGTTAATACTTTCATCTAAATTAGCACTCATGAAAATTAGGTATTTTATTACAAGATTTGTTTAGAATATAAGGAGGTGGGGATATGGAAGGAGAATAGGTGAGATGAAATGGGCTATTGTTTTCATCTTATAAAATAACTCTTACTTAATCTCACAAACTAAGATTTTAAGGTAATTGTTTAATTGTACCAAGTTTTGTTTTGTTTGTTTTTTTTTGCAGCCTGTAATAGATGTACATTTTATATATATATATTAAATTTTGGAAATGTTAACTCTGACAAAAATATCAGGAATTGGTAGTAGTACTTTTCTTCCCTTTGTATTTGTATTTGGTAGAAACAATTGTTCATTTTTACTTTTTATTTTCTTAATAAAATTTCATGAAATTACTATTTTATGAATGTAGCAAAATAATCTTTTCTTACACTCAATACATAAATGCTAATAGTACTTAATTTTTAACCAAGTAGTATTTTTCTATACTGAATAACTCTTTTCTTTTCATAGGAAAATAATGAAATTTGGAATCAAGTGGCCAAAGTTCTTTCTCCATGTTCTTTCATTAGTCCATCATTCTTTTGATATGGCACTGTGTTGGTCAGGATTCTTGTTTATTTAAAAATGTTCTTTTTAAACTATATTCATTTAGTATTTTAATAAAATGTTTTTATAAGCTATGTTCCAATAATATATTTATATTAATTTAGACCATCTGTTCACAAATTTTGCATTTGCTATTAAAATAGTATATTTTTAACTGCCTTGATCTTACTTTTTTTTTTCTTCTGCATTTAGAGTTGTAAATTAGCTAAAGCATTAAAAATATAATATCTGTCTGTAATTGTGTGCATTGGTCAGGAACTGTGACTGATTACACCAGCCTTCGCGATGTACAAAATGTTCATTATGCATTGTTCCACTACATGTTTCTAGTTAATGTTAACAAGTCAGTGCTAGACAACAGTTTATGTTCATATTTCTTTTAATTCATATAGCTTTCAATAAAACACACAAGATGTGCTCAAAATTATTTGTAGGCCTTAGTTCCTAACTATGCCTGTTAGATAATTCAGCCCTGTGCTACAGTTAAATATTATTAGTTATACTGATTGTTAAGATGAAGCCAATTTTACACTTTTCTAATTTCAGTAATCAAATAATAAGGGGATTGAACTTCAACAAGTATAGTTACAATAGTTCAGTCTGATAGTAAATAAATATTTTATGTTGAAACTTCTGGATGGTTGTCAGCCTAATCTACGGTGTCTCATCTCACCTCATCCCACTTTACTGAACAGCATTATTGTTATTATTTAACTTGAGTTGTCTATTATGAAAAATAAATACTCATTAACTTTTTGAATTGATTTTGTTGTCCAATTCTGTGTCATAATTGTTGACCTTTTTTGCATATTAAAACCGCTTTAAAAAAAAATTCATTCATACAAGGTGAAAATGATATTGAATTTCTCATTGATATTTGATACATCAACTAATATAACAAAAGTGAGTATTGGAAAAATGGCAGATTATTGAACTAGAGGGGATGGGTAGCAATGTAAGTTAACATTTTGATTGCATTTGTTCAAGAACAGCACAAACATCAATGCTGTGTTTGCAGATGCTGCCTATTCTCTGTTGCAAAAAAAGTCTCAGCTGTTTGCTCTCAACAGTAACAACGCTTTGCTGCAGTTTGTGCTCGAGGTTTGTGCTGATACACGTTAGTTAGTAAATTCAAGTCTTGTCAGTAATTTTGTTAATTAATATTTATGTTTTATTGGTGATTTAATTTTTGGTACGTATTTGCTTTTGATTTAATATGGATACAGAATGCAAATCTTAGGAACAAAAATTGAATGTAATTTTCCAGTGTAAATTTTACCTCATTATTTTAACTTCTTGCTTGTCATTTATCTTTTATCAGATTTTTATTTGAAGTTAAATCTGAATTATTAACTATTATTTGAATATGTATCTAACTTTGTTTGGTAGATTTGACAGTTTTAATAGTTTTACTTCTTATTGAATGCTTGCTTCACTAGGGGACCCCACAAGTAACTGAGATGTTTGTAGATTCCAAAAGGGATGTTGATCAACAACTTAAAACCACTTGTGAGGACTTTATACATCATGTGACTGAGATTTTTACTTCCCCACTACAAACATTCCTTTCAAGAGTGAGTACCTAGCCCAATATCGTTGCATTTTTCATCACCAAAATGATCACAATGAATTTTGCACATTTCAATGCTGACATCAATAATCATACTTGGTCTTGCAAAGCAGAAGTTAATCTGAATGTAAAATGCTTAGATGAAACCCCCACATATAATTTTTTTTGTTTAATTTATTATTTTCATTTAAAAATGTGTTTTATTTGAAGGCTAATGTTGTCACCAGCATGAAGAAAGAAGATGGTTCTCCTCGAGTTTTGTTACGCACACAACCATTTGCCACACCAGAAAAGGTTAATGATGTTGCTATGGAGACATACCGGAATGTCAAAACTCGCCTTCCAAGTGTTCAGCGAAGTATGACTTTGTACCTGGCAAATCGTGACACAGAAGCCATCTTATTTCGACCCATCAAGGTTAGCTATTTATTTAATTCTCTATGTTGAATTCAGTATCTAAAATTATATAAAACTGATGGAAAGCTATTATTTTATTCCACAGTCTATTTAGGCACATGCTTGTTAGAGAGATGGATAAATTGCTGAATTAAGATTTACATTAGACAAAGCACAGCCGGTATTTATTTTTATATTTCTATTTTTCCTTGCTGAGGTTATTCATGTTTTAAATTAAACAAATACTAAAACTGTTTTTTTACTCTCTGGTAACTCTTGATTATACAGTTTACATTATTTTATTATTTATTTTTATGAACTTAAATCATTTACATTGGTATTTATCTATTTATTTGATTCAGTCTTGTGATTTTTTATTATTATTATTTTATTTTTTTATATTTATTATTTTATTATTAAAGTTGAATTAATTCAGTATAATGATACATATTTTTTTTTAAATCAATCTCCAAACATTTTATTAGTATAAGTCATCCATACATTTCCAAAATTTTCAACACCCATGAATGATGCATAATTGCTTCATGATTAATAGGAAAGGTTTTAATAAGTAGTCATTCAGAAGTTGTGATTTTTTATTTTTTTTATCTTTTTAATAATCATCTATTGTCCTGATTGTGTTCAATAGGTGAATGTACAGCAGTGTTTTGGTAAGCTTTCTCAACTATTGTTGGACAATTACACTGAAGAAGATCGACTAATTGCTGCCTGTCCTAGTACAGAGCAAGTCAGTTTGCTTCTTTCAACTGCTAACCTGCGCCAGAGCTTGTAGCAAAGAGAATGAACTCTTTTGGTTGTAGAAAGGGAGAGAATGTTTACTATGGCGTTTTTAATGCAGTTTTTGTTAATTGTCTTGTCTTGAAACAGTTTATCAGATTGCTATGCAAGAAAGTTGATGGGGAATACATAGACATTCCTGATTCAGCATTTCCATTGAGACATTTCATAGTCAGAAAATAATATTGTTTTCCAAACTACATTCTTGGATTTATAAAAATTTACTTTTCTTAATGTATTGATTTTCCATTGTTTATGTCTTATAAATATTTGCAAGTAATTTTACAGTTGTTTGAATTCACATACTTGGTATATATTGTGAATATTGAAAGCTACATTGTGAGCAAACAGATGTTAGACTTTTTTAAAATTAAAAATGGCTTTGAAGTATTGCTGTTTTTAAATGCACTGTGAAAATAATTATGGGGAACTGAATCAGAGGTTGCACTAGGATAACTATGTGAATTTGAAAAGTGAATGGCCATGAAGAAAATTTCTTTTTGGAAGGAAAAAGAGCCAATGAACCAGTAGCACATCAATTGTTTCTTTTCATCATAGGACATTACACTCAATGCATTTATTTTTGTTCTCTTGGTATTGTCAGTCAAGATATGTAGATAGACAGACTGACAAAAATAAGTCACAAATCTTAAATTTATTTAGTACATATACATTTATTTTCATGACCTTAAAAAATTTACTAAGATATTGTAGGTTTTTATTATTATTATTTTTGAGTATTTTTTAAAACTCTAGTTACTCTGGTAAAATTTGGCAGGACAAATCTTGTAACGATAAAATAAAAATTAATACATTTTAATCATAGGAGATGATGTAGGTAAAAAAGTTTGAAAATTTGAATTGTTATTTGTATATAGCAAATATAGACCATTTCTTCATGATTCACAATCATTACTAAATAATACTTCTGCAGTGTTTGTAATTTTGCTAATAGCAAGTCTGGGCATTTATGATAGCATCTGTGTATATGTGTATGAAGTGAGAGTTTATTTATTGATTTTTTGTTCATCTTTCAATTGTTTCACATCCAAGTGAGGAAAGAAATTGGAATCTTTGTAAATAGCCATGGGCCATGTATCATAATTTTATGTTTATATAAATATACTGTATATATACAATTAAAAAGAAGTACATATATGGTGTATACATGCACTGGAATTTCACACATGCTGAGAAAAAAAAATTGTCACAGTAAAATTACTCATGGTTGTGTATTTATTCATGTAGGATTTTCTTTGTTATTGAAATAAATGGTTGTTAAAAGCAATAGAATTGTATAATAAGACATTTCTTCTACAGTACATGTAAAGAGATTGCAAGTACATTTTTTTGTTATTTCTCTTCATATGTGAGGTTGTATGTAATAACAGGTGAAGTTAAATGAAATATTACATTTGTCTTCTAGTTTCATACCCTTAAAGTTTCTGAAAGAACACAGCAAAATGTTTGTTTAATTGCAAATAAATGTAAATAGAATTATTAATGTGGTTAATTTGTGTTAACAGTTCGATTCAGTTAAAATGGAAATATCAGTGATGTCTTAAGTTTTAGTGTGAAACTCAAGACCTGCTGATCATTTAGAAAAGCATCATGATACATTTCTTTCAGAGAGAATTTTTTTTTATCTTACAGCTTCCTTGTGATCAAACCAAGCATTTAAGGTTGTGAGATAGAAATTTCTCATAAATTATATATTTACCTAGAAAATTCTCATAACTTTCATTTGAGACCAACCAAAGTGATTAAAACTCTGAGAAAGATACTTTTTCATTAATTAGTTTCTTTGAGACCAAACCATTTGATTAAGATTGCTTATTTACCACAATAAATGTGGTTTTCAACGTAATTCAGAACTGCATGTAATTAACACATTGGCCGATTATATTGAACTTGTAGTTTTGAAAAGTAACTTTTCCAAATTTTAATATCACTAACAATAAATTTCTGCTTGTAAAAATTTCTTTTAATGATCATAACATTTGGCAGGATACCTGGCATAGACTGTTAATTTATTTTA
The DNA here is from genome assembly GCA_028829895.1 of Sinotaia quadrata. Classification (NCBI taxonomy): domain Eukaryota; kingdom Metazoa; phylum Mollusca; class Gastropoda; order Architaenioglossa; family Viviparidae; genus Sinotaia; species Sinotaia quadrata. The sequence goes on from CM054177.1 coordinate 82,721,496, forward strand.
TGATAAATTAATAATAATTCACTTAGGATATTATTTTTTTTTAATTTTATTTATAAATTCTGTTGACTTACAAGAATTCTCAGAGAAATCTTTAAATTCACTTTATCATTTTAAATCTAAATATTTTTTTGCAAATGTCAACAAACTAACAAAATTTAGAAAGTTAGGTTTACATCACCTTTCAAGGGACTCTTTGTAGAATGCTTTATCTTACTTGGTTCCTGTTTCATCCAAACTATTTCTTTCTGACAGCAGTATAAGCAAATGTAACACTGAATTAAGTGCACTAAACAGCAAGTATACTATGTTGAAAAAAATGATGTCCATTTAAGGTTTCAATTGATGTAATAAATTTTATAAATACATTGCAGATAATTATTAACTTCCATTCATATCAGGATAAAGCAACTAAAGCTAGTATGACTACTATAATATATTTATATAGATTTTTAAACAATCTTAAATTAGAAGAAAATTAATCAAGCTAATTTAGTCACCAATGCTTTTCTTGGTTATTTTTTGTTGTTTTTAATACAACTCATTTTGACTTCATTCCACATCATGTTTTTTGCAGAGGTGTTATTTCTTCTTCAGTGATTATCAATAATGTATATCATGGTTGTTTTTTTTTACATATTTGCACAGGAAAAGTTATTAACTTTTTGGGCAAGGAAAAGTAGAAAACAAATTGTTGATAGAGGTACTTACGTCACTGTTGTTTGTAATTACTGTACTGAATCTGATCAGTTTTAAAAAGAAGCAGTTTTAATTCACTGTCTCTCCATGCAAGATATAGATACAAACATTCCTTAAACAGTGGTTAAAGCATTGATAATATCCCTTAATAATTATACTGAAATAATCATGGAACTCCATAGCTGCACTGATTTCATACGTCATAGTAATTGTGGGAAAAGATAGCAAGGTGATACCACAATGTGTGTATTGAATGTACAAAGAAAATTTAAATCATGGCTTTAGGGTTCTTCCCACATAATGGCATTTGTAAATAATTTTCTTTGATGGGATTTGTAACATATTTCTATTTTCAAGTATAGCAATTAGGTTCGAGTATATTATTATGACCTTATAAGAAAATTTGACCTAAGTGCTATATTTCTTGTACATCATATGCAATCTTACTTTATGTGTTTTCATTATAATGCAATTTTTTTAAAAGAAAAAATTAATGAATAGCTGGAATTTTGCAGTCACCCTGTGTATGATGAACTTGTGTAGATCATTCATGCACAACATACATTATTCAGTTTCAATGACAGTATAGAGATAGCAGGTTGTATCATGGGTATTTGAATATATATATATTTTTGGGGGGTGGGGGGGTCACCATTGGGGAAAAAAGAAGAAACTGTGATCAAAGTGCTTCCAAGAGCAAGAAACAAACGAAATCTATAACACTAGATAAATTAGATATTACAAGGTGGTCCACAGAAATAAAGTTAACCTCTCTGTTAGTTACCTAATTGACAATTATTTGTCATTTGTAAAAATGAAACTAAAATGCAAGCAAGCAGCGTGATCAAAATAATTATGAGGAATCCAAACAACCACTAAATGTTATTAAAATTTACACCAGGAAGATAAGGAATCCAAACACACATTACATGTTAATCTAATTTGCATCAGAATCCAAATATGTTATCAAATTTATATCAGAAAGATGTGGAATCCTCACATATGAACACACACACACAAGCAAACTCAATGCATATTATCAAATTTTACTGTCAGAGAGTCCTACAGTGCATGTTATCCATTTAAAGGAATGCAGACACGAGGCATGTCAATAAATTTCCATACAAATGATGCATGTTAACAAATTTACAGTCAGCAACAGTAGAGAATGTGCTTGCCAATTTTATTCAAAAATACCAGTATTTAAAATCTACAGAATTGAGAAAGAAAATTTTTTTTAAAGACATTCTTTAGTAACTGATTTAAATAGGAATTAAAATTAACAATTTTTGAAACAAGCCACTGAATGTTAAATATGCAGCTATTTATCACACACTTTCATTACTCAACAAACATGTTAAAGTAGATGATTTGAAAATGCAATCTAATGAAAATTACTGCATATTTACTTTGGCTTTTGTATTACCTAGGTCAATCTATAGCTGTCCAAAGTTTCACAATTCTTTGCTGTCCACCATATTGATGAGAACGAGAAATCAAATCCGCATTAAAATATTACAGACAAATCAAATGGTGCTATCTTCATCATTAAATTATAATGTTCTACCCATATCACATATAATACATCATTACAGTTAAGAATCTCTTTTTTTATTACTGCAGAAATTATTAACCATTTCAGAGATTTTAATACTGAAAATGGAACAAATTACCTAAATGGTCTCAAAGTGTTTTAGTTAAAACTTCTAGGTAAATATATAGAACATACATGAGTTCAGTGTGGTTCATTTCTGCAGTGGCATCTAGAGCTGTACAATGATCTATATATAAACCAGCCAGAACAGAGATCAGTGAAGGTATAGCTAGTCTAACAGTGAGTTGTATCAACTTACTACTTCAAAATATACACTAATTAAAACATTACAAGTTCAGCATTCCAGAATAATTTATATTTTACATCAAAAGTTTTTTTGAATAAATCTGTTTTCAATGTTGTGCTGGCAAGAAACTGTAAGTAAAAAGGCATTGGATATTTCACAAAGTTACAAAATAAAAAAAACACAAGTCCTTTAATCAATTTTATTCTTTTATAAAATATTTAAACAAGGACAAAAATTATAAAGTCTTTTTGACACCTAGGTCCAATGAATTACAGTAGAAAATAAACACTCCTTCTACCTGATTCAGTAAGCCAAAGTTATAACATTTACAAAAATTCCTTGAGAATATGCTTCAGGTGTATTCTTTTTATTTTAATTATACCACAAATTAGTTAATATTTTTTAATATTTTTCCATTAAAATAGTAAGTGAAATGAAAAACAAGGATCAAAAGTAACAAAGGTACAGTTTAATTCTGTTTATAAAGCAAAAATGACAGCTGTACAAAAGTGTTATCAAAAATAAGGTATAGTTTACTTCAATGAAAATATTAATAATAAAGCTAATGTCAACAGTAAATGACTCTTTCACGGTGCCATTCTTTTTCTCTATGGCATTAAATGAAGAGGGAAGTAGGCTTTAGTTTGGAATTTGAAACCTTAAAAGGTTTAGCACAAACTAAATGTCAACGAGACATACATTTTCAAAGCACACATATTGCTGTGAACATATCTGAACCTTCAAGTGAACACTTTTTAAAAGTTATATGCATATCCAAATCTCAAACTAACATAATAAGAGATATTTTACTTTGCATTGTATCTGCATACTCACATACTTGCATACTTATAATTCATGAACTGGAAATGTTTTTAAGTAAATTTAAATAACAATTTAATACATCCCATTCTTATATATAAAATATAGATACCAATCATTATTTTGGTATTTATTAAAGTAGTTGTGCTATAGTGCATACAGAATTGCAACAGTTATGTACAGAACTTGTCATACACGTCATTACATATTGCATGTACAGCACTACAGTCATTAAGTATAGTGAGCACAGAACTACAGTCATTACATAATAGCATTTACAGAACTACAGCCATTACATACAGTGTTTACAGAACTAGAGTAGTTACACATGTAATGTCTAATGTGTTTCTTGCAATTTCTGATGTTTAAAAATAGCTACAAATGACCTATTATTATTAATTTTTAGGAATTTTTCCTGCCCAATTTTTACCTAAAAATAGTTTGATAGTAGACCTGTGTGATGAAATATCAACACAGTGAAACTACTGAATAAAATATAAACATGACATAAGAATTCCATGACGGTGGCCAATTACATGACTTAGATTAAGCACACAATTCATACAAACATGAATAGTGACCTAGTATAAAAAGTATAATAAATTCCTTGGTCACAAAAATATTAACACAATCATGTTTTCACATCCTAATACAAACTTAACAATATGTGCATTCATCATACTGATTTGTGGAACTGGAGACATATATTACATACAAGCTGTAAATGCTAAGTCACAGTATGACCAAGATAAAGATTGTTGACCAACACCATTTTTCTATTAATGTAAAAATGAGAAGAGGATGAATCTACTGGTAAAGTACAGTTACCAGGCAGTCAGGTAAAACTTTTATTAAATGGTCAGTTAATAGCATAAAAAAAAACAAACTTGTCTCTCATAGCAATGAAGTTCTACTACAGATGCCAAGTATAAATGCTCTAGATCAGAATGAATAACAAAATTGTCTGTCTTTTCTGTCAGCATAGTTGAAAAACAGAAAACAGTCATAATAAATGGAGAGTTGCAATCACAGTAATTGTAGCTTTAATCACAGATTGTAATGTTTACATAAAGCTGAATATACAAATACTTAAGGAAAAATGAAACAGACAACACTAGTGACTTTGGAATACTGTACTAAGTACTCGGAGCACATGTACCTGATGTTCAGCATTACAGTGAATCTCATATTCTCACACTCAAATGTTGATTTGGGAAACACTCCTATTTGACTTCCAATCACACCATTTACATTTTCGTGTCCAATGCTATTGCTAAGTTTGATTAAACACAAGTTATCATGCAACCCATTTGCCAATAAGTTTGTTGATGGTAGCTCGTGCTTGGACAAGCTCTGGTGGATCAGAAGGTAAAGATGGATACATATTGGCACAGTGTGCTGTACCTGTAAACAAAAACACATTAAATCTTAGAAGTGTATTCAAAGCAAGTTATTTAAATCAGTGTTAAGTTTTTCCCAAAAATATAAAGGAAGACAAATATATGAAAGAATGGTTAATAATTCATGTAATGGCAACACATCTAACGTGGCAATATTCTAAGGTTAGCACATAAAGCAAACATCATAAATAGTTAAAATTTACTTTGAAACTACTAGAATTATACACAGCACACATGAGATCAGGTTGGAAATGTTACCAAGTGAGGGAAGAGCAGAGTCATGTCTCCCAGTTCTAGTCGTTACTTTTACTTTTTATCTCGTATATATTCCAGCACTGTGTTCTATGTGTGAATATGCACCTTGTCTTATATATGTTTAATTTCTGTATTATAAATAATTCCAGTAGAGCAATAAATTGTATAAATATCTGTGCTTGTACTATCTTTTGTATGTATTGATGGTCTAACTCCTCCATAAGTATATTTAATTAATTAGTTCACATGAATTACAGCAAAGTCATATTATTCATATATAGAACTAATTCAACTATATGCGGTCTTTTTTTAACAAAAGAGAGAAATGAAAAATAACAATTGAAATGGGAGCCAAGACTGCTCTTCCCTCTCTACAGGTTTTAGAAATATCTCACATAGTGTCTCACTAACAAGAGGTGAACACAAGAAATCTAATTTGCACCCCTGCAAAGTGACATCATCTACAGCTTTGAGTGTCTGTTTAAACAAAATAATTGCCATAGGTTTATCATGCTAGTTTTATCTTAACAGTTCTGTTTTCATTGAATCACACTAATAGACATCTTTATTTTTATTCCTGACTCTGCAAACTCTTGTAATTTTTTACATCAAACCTCCTACTCCCATGAATACTGTACCTACTAAACCACTTTTATAAGACCTTCGAGATCCTGCAAGATTGAGAATAAATAATTAGCCACTATTATCAGTGATATTATTATTAAGTTATATTAAAAATATAATGACTTAACCTTGAAAGAAAGTTTGATTCTTCTTAGCAGTGCTTTGCTATGAACTGGATTCAATTGTCTTTGTTTACTAAAAAGACATTATCTACTTAGTGGAGTAGTTTGATGTCGTGTTATTATTCTGATATTCCTAAAATTTAGTTTTCGATATTTCTAAACTTAATGTGTAGAAATAGTTAAAGAAGTCACTGATGTAAATTAAAAAATGGTTTCAGAACAGCAGAATATCACAGATAGTTCAACCAGTCTTGTAAGTAGGATGGGATATAAATCTTATGATAATGTTTTACTTGCTACTTAAGAAAGTTCATTGTCACTAATTAACTAAGTGTAGCATCTCTGTTAACATCAAATCTTGCAGCAAGTTATACAACTAATAATAGATGACACTTTCTTAGAGTTTTGGTCTTGATTTTTTCTATAGTGATTGAGAAACCGATGTAAATAAATGTATCAGAATGATAACAATGGTTTTTACCCTTCTCAGTCCCATATTTCTGTAATTTGTTTATTAATTTCAACTTTATTATGCTAACTTGTAACGTCTATAACAAAGATTAGTACCACCTACTCAATTCATATATTTTGATAGTAATAGAAAGTAGGTGGCTGTTTGAACTAGTACACAAAAATGTTAGTAGTCTTTCTTACTAGAAGACAGTTCAGATCACAAAGATGTAAAATCTCATCATTAATTAGGTTGCAAATCAAATGTAAACAGTTTTTACTACAGTGATCCATATAGAGATCCAAGGTGACAATGTCATAGTGACATGGAAAAATGCATGAAATGATGTAAGCAAGTCTAGATTATATCATTTGAGAAATGCTTAAACAAATTTTAGATATAATAATTATGTAACAAAAGTTGTTTAAATATATTTTTTCTATATAATTATAATAGTAACAGTATGTACTGAGGGCTTAGGTAAAAGATGCAGTGATCAATGTCCTGAAATTAAATATCACTAGCTCTGGAATAAAATATGTATGGTTTGACTGAAAAGCACATTTATCATCTTCAAACACTGTAAGTTAAGAGCTACTATTGATTTTAACCCTGATGCAGATAAACATGCATACAGTTCCCTAATAATGTTTGCAAACATGACATTTCTCCTATCAATGCATCAATATCAATACAATCATGACGAAAAATGAATAACTTACCATCAATGTAAATTGCTGTTGCATCAGGGCTGAGGTCCTTCACAATGCCCAATGCATGCCAGGGGTCTATGGAGCCATTGGGAAATACAACATTTGTGACTTTGATTCCATACCCTCCATAGATAGCATTGGTTTGATTGATGCCTCGTGAAATAAGATCTGCATTAAACTTAGGGTCAAAAATATCTTGACATTGTATAATAAAAAAGTTTAAAGGGAATTTGTTTCCAAATGGCTGTGTCTTATAGTCAGATGTCTGATAAAAGCCAAATTCAGTGCAGGTCTGGTATGTCCACTGACGGCCTGCAATATAATCAATTATATATATGCACACAAGGATGAATACAATGTCTCAGATTAAATGGCATTTAAAAAAAAACCCAATATACACACAAATAAACAATTTGATTATTTATTTATTTTTAATATTTAAGACAAAAATCTAACTTGAAAATATATTGACCATTTGTTTTTCTGCTAATTTACACACACACACTCTGCTTTCATTTGTTCCATTCTACAATAGATACTAAAAATAATAAAATGCCTGTGACTAAAAATTTCAAAAGAAATGTTGTCACCAACACACACAACACACGCTCTCTTGCAAAGGTGGGAATGAGATGACTTTGTCAGTAGGAACGTAGGACTTGTGTAGATGTTTGGCCACAGAACCCACACACAGAAATAACATGGGTGTTTGTCTTTTTAATTTTATTCAGTGTGCTTTTCTGACGTGTTTGCGCACGAGAATGTGAATGAGAAAAATTGAGTGTAGATGGTACAGACAATACAACATAAAAACAGACGAAACAAACTGCACTCGCCCTTTCAAAACATAAGTAGCCAAGTTTATAAGTTTGAAGAGTGAAAACTTATGTTTATTTTTCTACGAGCTTTCTCTTTCATGAAGTGGTTAACTAGTCGCTACAAGACATTCACAAACATACACTCTGGGGTGGTGAATGATGATAAAATAATAAAATAAATAATATATCCAGATTTTACAACATGAGTGGTAACTCCCACTGTGGACAGCTACTCTAGTAGCATATTACAATTCTAAAATATTTAACAAAAAAAAAAAGTTCTGAGATTATCATTTCATAAAATAGTTTTTTTTCTCAAGTCCAATGAATCAGACTGTAAACAAAAAAGAAATAAACCAATGTTCTATACAATTAATAAATTATTTCAAGTTCTTAACAAGGCCTAATTGGAGTCAATTTAAGTGCACTGAGGTTATCGGTATTAATTTTTACTCACAAAAAAGTTGTTACTTTGAACGTGCTGGAAACACTGTCTCGTGACACAAATCCTAGTGTTGAATTCAACCGCTATCATGCGATGAATTACTGCCGCTTGTCGGCATCCACAAGTTGACCTTCCTGTCTGTAGGTTGGTAGGGAATGGTTCCGATTACCATCACTCAGGTGACAAGTTTGATGTCGCGCTTCACCATACAGTGAAATCCTTGCAAATTGGTTATCTGCCCCTCCGTCAATACAGTTGCCCGGATGCAAAAATGCACCACCCACGGAAATGAACTGGTTCAAAAGTGTCTCACTACTTCCCATGTAAAATGTCCTCGTAGACTGCCTTTTACCTTTCTTTAAGCTTGACCTGCATTTCTTACCAAACATAAAGGGGCTCACTTGATCCAGCGAATCTTTCACTGCATCGAAAATGACCAATTACTTTACAATCATAACTGGTGATCTGACATGGCAACGAGAGATATGCAGAGGGAAGAAAAAGAAGGTTTTATCCCTTTATCCACCACTGTGTACACTCCAAAATCTTGGTGTCTCTCTCTATATTTCATTTTTCTTCTTTTATTCAGTCAAAGTTTCTATAAAAATTTCACCTGAATTTTCAGTCTCAGCACACAATACATGCATCCTTGAAAGTTCATGAGTTTCTTGCCTAGCATGCTTTTAAATTAGTATGAAAAATCTCCCTGCTGGAAAGTCTCATTGCTAGACCTCAGGCATTTTCTAGTCCTCAAGTGCACAATGAATTCTAATTAAACTAGATATTTTTTATAACTACAAATATATTGAATGGAGTAACATGTAGTAGTTAAGTCTTTTCTAATTTAATCTCCACACCTCACACATCACAATAATGAAATAACTTCATTCACACAAATGCATAAATCTTAATTCCACATGCATAATTCACAGAATATATTTATGGATGTAACATCAAATGTAGTTTTCAATCTCACTGCTTTGAAATGAATCTACACTTGTTTTTTTTAGCTTGGCATTTCATAAGATAAACAAACACACACACCGATGTTATGTGGTGGTTAGACAATCTTGACTGGCATAAATAATAATAACAAAATTTGCAAATCTACTCCACTCGCTACCAGTGACAACTGTAAACAAAATAAAAATAATTGAAAAAATATTTAGCATTTACTCACCTCCTGCAGATGTGTTGTCGTCCCAGGCAGTCTTTTTAAGGCTTGCTACCATCTTGTCATAGAGGAAGTCTTGGCACTTCTGTCCATAGGTTGTCAGGATCAAACTATTGACATTTGCATATCTCTGCAGTGGTGAATCAGAGGATACGCCCATAATGCCACAAAGTGTATCAATTGTGATGTTGGTACCCACTGCACCCTATAAATAAATGCCAGTATAATATTATATTTACAAATGTTAAAATCTATTTTGTACTCAGCTAAGATTGCTATATACCTGTCTTAACAACAAAACTCATTATCATTTCACAATTAACAAGTGTGTTAATTATCAATTTGAATTAATAAATATTACCTCCAAAACATTCATTATTATATATTATAGGAATATTATTGCAATTTGTAAGAAATAAATATGCTGATTTCAATGTGAAGTTGTCAGAGTGATTAAATAAAAATCCATAAGACATATTTGGATGCTGACAAAAGCAGTGCCATTATATGTGGCATACACATTAATTTATTTAGGTAAATGAATGAGAAACTTCCTAATCAAATTACAGATCAAATATTTTTTTAAAAATTTAAATCTGTTGGCTTAAAGAAAAAGAAAATAGAAAACGCATACATATTAATTTCCTTCAGGCTCCAACTCTTTACTTGATCAATAATTTCAAAGTCTGTCTTAATCTTTGAACAAGATGCAAAAATGAGTTGCTAGATCTCGAAAATAAATTATATATTATTTATAAATCTGACAAGAAGTGCCTTGAGCAAACAATATATGAATATGTATGTGCTGATCCATTATTGCTTTAGAAATAAATTTGGGAAGTTCATTTACACAAGTCAAAAACATTTACAGATCTATGTAATGTAAATAAATTGAACTAAGATCACATTAAAATCTAGAATGCAGTTCATACCTCAAATGCTCTATTATCTTTGTTGTATTGAACCACATCTTCAAAATTGCCAGCCAAAACCTCGTAAAGGTTAGCAATGTCATTTGTATTGGAAATGTTGATACTATCACACAATCTGTATTAAGAAATAAGAATACATATCTCATAATATTTAAAAAATAAAAATCAAGACTTTCCTTTGTTTACACTAATGATTTTTTATTGTTGAAGGTTTCTTTTGTATGCATGTGATACTCTCATTAAATTTAAATTACTGACGTTCATGCATTCTGAAACTTGGTGTCAAATGACAAAATACCAATCCATCTTGTTAAAATAATAATTTTTAAAATTCTGTTTTTAAAATGATTTGCCTTCAAAGCAAATTCTCCTACATGCTGCAGGTAAAAATCAATTTAACAATACAAATCTGTGAACACACACTTAACTTAAATCTTTCAACAAAAGAAGATTGGAAATCCATGAATTAAGCAATGTGTCCCATTAATCAGCATATCAAATGAAAAATACAATGTGTTCTATTAATGTTTGTAATGTTCAAATTGCACGCACTGAAACATTTTCTTGACTTCCTCTTGACCTTGTGGGGTTGTGAGCTGCTGATCCAGAGCCTGCACTGCCTGCTGAATATTTCCAACACAAGAAGGACTGGTCACATCAAGAGAGTCCCTCACCACTCCAAGATATTCTGCAATCAGTCAGTCAGATAAGATTGGAAATATTACCAAAGCAAGATGAATTGGTCACATCAAGTAAGTCCCTCACCACTCCAAGATATTCTGCAATCAGTCAGTCAGATAAGATTGGAAATATTACCAAAGCAAGATGGATTGGTCACATCAAGTAAGTCTGTCACTACTCCAAGGTATTCTGCAACCAATGAATAAACTGACAGACCAGCAAAACCTAATATGCCATATTAAAACTGAATCTGCAATTGTATATGTATTTCATAAATGTGATGCTGTCTGGAAAAACCCAGCTAAAGTGAAAAAAATTCAAAAGTGGGTTTTTTCTAATTTATTAAAGTTCAGAATCTCATATTTAAGAAAAAAATCTTAATTTATGTCAGATAGTTTTTTCACTATAAATTTTTTTAAGTAAATACACCACCCGGACTATCAATGGGGAGTAATCAAACAATAATTACAATATTTATGTGCTTATTATATGCAAATTAGAATTATTTGTGAGAACTGACTGGTGCTACTAACTTAAAAATGTTTTAACTTACACCATCAAAGAATGAAAAATTAAAGGAAAATTTTCATTTTCCAATAAATTCATTTATGCATGCTATACTATAAATGAAATTTTGTGAAAAGTTTTTGGTTTATCAGTATATTACTCTATATAGAATGAAGTGTCATATTTCAATCAAATCAAATATTATCCTATAAAAAAAGTATTAAAAAGAGTTTATAATCACAGTTTGGTTTGTATTGTTGCATAAAGACCCCCCCCCCCCCCCAAGACAATTAAACTTAAGGGTGTGTTGAATGATGAATATCACTGTAGGTCTACTCCTTAACATTTAAGCATTATTTAATATCTTTAATTTTTCTTTGAAAAACAGATCTTGAGGTATAAGAATTTATTTTACTAAAAGTATGTAGGTTAACAACAACACATAAAAATTAAAATTGTCTTATTATTATCAAGGCTGATTATGCTTTAAAAAAAAACAAAAAAAAGCACTGTGTCACAAACTGCATCCTCATTATCTTCATTTCATGGTAACAATGAAGACTACTGTTGTCGTATGCAATCTCTTTGTAGGTTATGATGTGCTTCGAAAATGGCACCATTTTCACTCTCGGTTGTATCTGTCATCTCCAAGCATGAATACTTAAAACCACAATAAGCAATCTGAATAGTCTTGCTGTTGAATATCTGAATACAATACATGTGTTTGCTACTGAGTTAGTCAGCCCACAGGTTACATACACATCTAAAGTGATCACAAGTGCACAATCTAGCAGTCATGCAAGCAAAATTGCTACACTTCTGAATACACGTTTTCATTACTGAGTAAATCAACAGTAACTCTATCTCACTTACTTCACACCACATGCCCTAAATGACCATCTAACACTCCCCGTCCTGCTCAAACAAGATTGTGCCCAGAATAATTAAAGCAATTATTTTCTCACTGTATATTTTTAGCACCAAATGTGTGTGTGTGCGTGCGCACGTACACATGCCTTGGGGATAAACAGATTTTATTTCAGATGATTTATATGTTTCGAATGATCTGTAGGGAATCTAATATTAAATTAGTTTTAAATACTACATCTATATTAAAACAATTTAAATAAAGTGTATATTGAGAAACATTTAGCAAAATAAATTATAATACATTACACTAATGGTAGACCTATGCCGATATGATTTTTACCTGGAAAATTCAGTTGGGCAAAGACAGGAGCGCTTGTTGCCACTGCACCATCGACGAGGTGTGGATATTTTAGACGCATCCATGCTGCCAGGGCACCTGCCATGAATGTACATAAAAGCATGCAGTGAATTTTTTTGTTTATTTATAAAGTCCATTCTAAAAATTACTATCCTGAGCACAGAAAGACAGAGCTTCCTTCCTCCCTCCCTTCCCATGAATGTGATAATGCAACACAAAGCTGGCCATGTGGCTAAAAAAAATCTCCATGTTTGATTAGGTCACATTGTGAGTGAAAATTCAAGCAAATGACCTTGTTTGAAAGTGACAGCGCAACATAAAGCTTGCCATGTGAAAAAACTCTCCACATGGTCAAGGGTAAAGCTAGCCTTGTGAAAAAAACCTCCACATGCTCAAGGATAAAGCTGGCCATGTGAAAAAAAATAACCCATGTGCTCATGCTTTAGCATTAGATAGACCTGGAAAACTATATACAGAGAGAGATATACATGCATAATACTGAATTCCTCTTTTCTTGGTCTTTAAATGTTTAACTTGTAATTATTTTAACTTGTAATAATTACTTTAAACTTGTAATTATTTCAATTGATTTTATAACTAATGCACATGATGTGGGTTTCACTTCAACTGGCCTTTAAGATTTAAAAAATAACTAATTTGGTTATAATATCCTGTCTTCTGAAAACCCATTATATAGCAAGAACATATGACATTAGAATTAGAAATTTAACTTTCCAATATCTATCTAACTGTTATCACTACTTTGTGAAATGTGAGTGTGAAAGAGTATAGTAAATGCAAATGTATAAGAAAAAAACAATAAAAATTGCACATGTACCTGAATAAGAGCCACCAATAACTATCCACTTATTGTCAGGAATGGCAAATTTGGACTTTGCAAAGACAATGAATTTGGCAAGGTCAGCTAAAGCCTGTTCGCTACTCAAATAGCGAAGGTTATCCACACTCAGGTCTCTGGACAGCACAAATAAGGATTTATTGTATGTATATATATATATATATATATAAAAATGATAATGTAAAACTTTAATTACACTTGGTATTTACTCCTAGACGTAAAGTATAATCTGTTTGAAACTATGCTATAGCATCAACTAATCATATGCTAAAAGGAAAGAAAATGATAGAAATCTGGAAAAAAATGGTAAAGTCATCGCTGCTCCTGGATCATACAAACAGTGGAAGTGGCATAAGAATTCATACAGGCATTTAGAAAAAAATGTTAAGAGCTTTTCAAGGACTTTTTAAAAGCTGAGTATTTTGATATTCAACAAAGGCCACCAGTTTGTGCACTAAAGTTCAAAAATACAAAAGTTGTTACAATAATAGCTATCATATTATATATGTTTTTGTTGAAAACAAATTCTAATAGTAGTATGAGCAAATTTAATAATATACATATACCTTTAGCACAGTGAATTCTTATTTGTAGTGATAGACTTTGCAACACATACCAACTTTGAAATGAATAGTTTTTTTTTTAAAGTTCTTACAAATTCATTAAAATTTCACTCTTTCAAGTGAAATAGATATAAAATAAATGTGAATATCTAAGTTTATTTGGTTAAAACTACCTTTAACTTATATATTAATAAAATAAATGACTGTTGAAAATAAACAAGAAAAATATTTTTGGTCAATTTTATGTGCCTATAATGCTTATCATATGCAAATAAATTTATACATTTGCAGTTATAGTTTATCAATGAATTAGTGTTTCAATCATAAATGAATTAGAATCTCAAATACGAATAGAGAAGAAAGAAGGACAATGTATTGTTACTGTCAGCCTACGTGTCAAAATCTGCAAACCTTTGAACGAAGAATAAATTTTGTGAACCACAGCAAAAATAGAGAATCAAATGATAATTAATTGCTATCAAAAAAAATATTCCTATCTATCATAAAGTTGTGAAAATTTAAAATTTATTGAATATGAATATGACAACTATATATGTGTAACAAATGTGAAAGAACAATGAATCAGTATAATAATAAACATTATTCTCTATTTTAAGTTTGTTTACATTTTTAAAATGTTCAATGAATATATTCCAATATTCAAAACAATCTGCTCAAAAGCTTTTATCTCAAAAGACATATTTTCAAACCCCCAAACTCTAAAATATGTCTGCAGAATTTCCCATTTTCAACTTTATTTTTCACCATGTTCTGGTTCACAAAGTGCTTCAAAGTCAAATAAATATTCATCATGATTAGAAATAAAATAACACGACGTTATTCTACTTTCTATTAAAGGAAATCAAAACTGAAGGCTACAATGGTTTAGAAACCTGAAATCCATGATTGTTGTTGCACAATCTTTGGAGATTATAAACCGAATTATATTTTCTGATCAATTCAGAAGATCCAAAAATGCCAATACCCTGACCACATTTTGATTCCTCACCATACTGGTGTATGTTTCTCCAAATATTTGTTTTTATAAATTCTCCTAATTTTTATTTAGTTTAGTAAGTAATAGGCAAATAATTTCTGCATGAGTTAATTGGCAGCCATTTTTGTGTTTGTTTGTTTGTATGTATGTAAACAACAACAAAATCAAACTGTACAAGAAAAACTCTCTGAACCAACTGAACAATAAAATTCAAAATGTCTACTATTTTTGAGAAAAAGTCCTATTCTAGAATTGAAAAATTATGCTGTAAATTAGTTATATAGTTTCCAAAAGCTCTAGGCACTCAAAGTTGGAATTTTCTGTATTCTCTCTTGGGTTTTTGAATGACATACCAGAAACAATAGAAATGAAGACTAAAGATAAGTGTCTGCAATAGTGGTAATATGACTTGCAAATGCTTTCACAGAAGTTTGTTTTAAATATACATTTTATGCAAAATTGAGAAGAAAGAAGGATATGATATTTCTCCAAAACTCAAGCCGTCAAGGACTTCTCAACTAATTTAAGGGTTTATACTAATTATACTAGGCAAATTCAAGTGTTTTTGAAGGACAAAATAAAACAAGAATTTTTCAAGATGGTTCTCATTTTTCAAAGGCTTTTCAAGGTTTCTATAATTATAAATCCGGGTGCTTCTTTCAAAACTGCCTGAGACCAGAGGAAAATTTTAAAAGACCTGTTCAAATTAAATGAAAATTTAAATTAATCACATTAAAAAATTATGGTAATCATCTACTAATACAACTTCATTCTATTTTTTGTTTTTTTCCCTTTCTTTATGTTTGTCAAGTTTTGGCTACCATTTTATAAACAGACATATTTATTAAACCTTGTAAAGTTGTAGCCATTGATTTTTATCTGCCCACCATCTTTCTGCAGCAAATTCAGCTTTAAAACTCATTTTTCATCATTTAACTATATAGTATTTCAGTATTTGATTCTATTTCAATCCAAGGGAGATGAATGCAATCCATATCCCATTGTATACCACGTGAAACAAATGGCTCTTGGAAAAGATAATTTATTAATGAAATATTTTCCCCAGATAAAAAGCTCATTATTCACCAAGACTAATAAGCATGTGTATTTATGAAATAAATCATTTATCAGTTTATCATATCAAGAGATTTTATATGGTTTACAATTACATGGTCTATAGTCTAACAAACTTTGCATTTTTTAAAATTCTGGGCCCATGATCTAATAACTAATAGAAGGCACTCACTCAGTAGGGTGTGTTTTACCATAGTAACGATGTTCCACCATAAATAGTAAAGCATTGTGGTTTTGACCATATTCAATCCAAGCTCCATTTTCCATCCATACAGGACTTGCGGGTCCTTCACCACCAATACTCAAAAAAACAGGGCCACCCTGCTTGTAATACTGAGTATTCACAAAGTAACGCTGAAAACATTTGATTTCACAATTACAGTATGATATTGCAAAATGTTGTTCATATAGAGAGATAAATTACAGAGAAATAGTCTCATTATTTAACAATAAAATTATTTAATATTTATGAATGATCTCCAATATGAAAAAATATGAGTATAAATTGTATTTTCCTTCAAAATTAAAATATACAAAATAAATGTATTATTCAAACATATGATTAATATAATAATAAATATACAGGCAACCTGTATACACAGCTGTTATTTATTAGTACATTATTCAATATTTCATATAAAGAGTCAGGGATTACAGAGAAACTGTCTCATTACTCAACAATAAAACTATTAAAAGTATTTATGAATGATCCCCAATATTGAAAAATTTATGAATATAAATTGTACTTTCCTTCAAAATTAAAAATACAAAATAAAATGCATTATTCATACATAATTAATAATAAATGTACACACAACCTGTAGAAACAGCTTTTATTTATTACAATATTATTAGTAGTACAATACTACACAATCGTAATCTAAATTAACACTTTAAAATCGGCAGAAACTTTTAATCTGATAATAAACTAATACACTATATAGACTAGTAAATAATAATTTATATATATACTCTTTCAATTGTGGTTTGTACATATTTACTAATTTAGTGCTGCATTAGTGCATATTTCATTATAATACTTATAAAGTTAAATATATATGCAAACCTGCATAAAGGTACGAGTATCGGCATCATTGAAATGATCAAGCGTTTGCTCAAACCACATCTCGTCGGCAAATGGTTTTCCCTGCATTTCTGGTCGGCGTGGAGGGGGTGGAACAAAACCTCCTAAATGTCTGCCATGGAAGAACCGTGGTATCCACGCTTCTGTAATTGTAAGACTTAGAAGACCAATAACAAGAACGTTTTGATGCATCTTAAATTGTTCTAAAAACAAATAAAACCGTGTAACTCTGCCAGATGTAGACAGTGGCAAAATATTTTCATGCGTTTAAAATAACAAAATGCTTATCTTTTTTATTCTGGCCCTAATTTCAAAGCAAGATAGCAAAATTTAACGTCCACTACCATACTCTACATGCGACTATTGTTTTTGATCTGCTGACAGTCATGTGCAAGTAACGTGATTAGGGAGTAATCAGTTTTGCTTATTGAGAGTAACATTGGAGATTTTAAAATAAAATCGATTAATATATTAAATTTTAATCGTTCTGTACATGGAAAGGGAATATATTTTTACAATAATAAAATATCTTTTAACAATTAATACTGTAACCTCCCATTCGTAAAGGGTCTGTTTCCAGTTATATTCTCTTTTCATTTTATTAATTAAATTGTTGCTTACTGCACATGATTTTGAAGTAATCATCTTTGATATAAAGACTTTTCGCTCTTTATAAAATATCAGCCGCATGTAAAATAAGGTGTAAACAAAGAACAGTTTTGTAATATATTACTAACATAATGAGACAAAAATAGTCCTTTGTTAGAAGCGTCAGGGGAAACAATTGCAACAAAATAAATTTCATGAGTTAGGCTACCTTACCTCCCTTAAATTTAATAGCCAGAGTTAATGTTCGCCGCTAACGTTAAGCCGCCGTTATCTCTATTGAACGCACGGCTGCTTTATGATCCACGTTTGCACGAAAATAAGACCAGACTTTATAGGCAATGTACAAACAGACAGACACATTTAAAAACAAAATCATAGAAACAGAAATAATGTGGGTCACATTATATAGGCATAACAGATACACTAACAAAATAAACAGCCTATCAGTACAATTCCATATCAATCCAACATACAACGAACAACTACTGAACTAGAAGCATTCAAAAGAGCTATTCAGAAAAAAAAATAGGAAGTAAAATACTACAATGAAGCAAAAAGTAGAATGGCAGAATATGATAGGTATCCAAGCGTCAAACCTAAATATAGTAATAGAAGAGAGAGAAGTAAGGTATTAACTAAGCTAAGAGTAAGCAGCGAAATGAGCGATTAATTAAATAAACACTCTTACACACAACACAATGCGTATACAACTATACTAACTCTTGAGCAAGGATGTGCATCTAGGTCATATAGTTGTACTGAGTATAACAGGAAAAAATATATTTACAATCACACTAACTCATAGCTAATACAAATAAATAATGCCATTCTGTTATTCACTGTGTTAGAAACGTGACACAAGCTGTGTTGAGATTCCTAATGCAATTGAAAATCGACCTTTGCATAAAATATTGTTTACTGCGAGATCTTCTAAAGTACTTAATTCAATTACGTATCTTTTTACCAATGAGTAAAATACATTTCAAAATGTTTAAAACGAATTTTGAAGGATTTTAAATGCATAGCCAATAACCTACTAGTATTTTATACAATTAGTATACACTTGTTGCAATTGACATTTAGTAAATGTTTATACGAGTGGAAGTTGATAAATTATTTGTCCTTTTGTGACAGTAGTAAGCAAATTTTGGTTTCCACAGAATTTGTTTTGGATATTGCCTCTCTTTGGTGGTGACAGGAACTCCATCACTTCAAATGTTATACAGCATTCTTTAATTCCAATAACTTCTTTAGTAACAAAAACAACTTATTTATATGATTTTTTAAAAGTTTATGAAATGTATATTTGCTTTGTTTAACTACATCCATAATACATTTTTAAAAAATGTTTTTAATGTATTCAAATCTCACTTACCTTCCAATGATGCATGCATCATGAGCATATCTTGTATCTGAGTGAATGTACGCTAGTAAGCGTGAAAGCGGCGGAAGCTGAAAGCACCCCCCTACATTAAGAAGAATAAGTAGGTTTGGTGTGAGTTTGTACTTAAGCTAAATGTAAATTTTGTGAATAAAAACAAGGAAATTTGAATGCCATAAAAATATTTGTGCATGTGTGTGTGTGTTTACATTCAAATTTCTCTCCCAAGGGTTGCAAGACTGACCACTAAATTTGAAAATCTAATTAATATTTTATATACAGTAAGAGTTTATCAAACATCAACTGTATGTCAATTAGAAAATTACAGGTAATGCTAAATGAATATAAATCAAAATTATATATAATGCTATTAAAATGCTAATAAGGAAATGAACAGCAGTAATTTAGTGTTGGTAGTTTACTTTCTGATGCTTGACATCTCATATCTGGAACAATTGCTACCTTGAGTAGACCATGTAAATTGTGATGCAGTTTTGATTTATTCATGTCCATGACAAATAACAATCAGATGTTATGCCATACACAGATAAAATTCTCACAGCAAGAGACAACTTTGGACAATTTGGTCCATTGTAAATAGAAAGACTGCTCCCACATCAACACTCAAGAATTTATTCTTCAAAGTAAAATCACACTGTAGTTTAATAATTTCCATCTGTAGGCATTATCAGAAACACTGATGGTAAATGGATTGCAAAATGTTGTGAAATCTTTTTCTTGCCTTTTTAAGCCCCCAAACCTATCTGAAATTCTTTTGTTAAGGTGGAGATTTTGCTACCGTATTTTGTAAGTGCATTCTGGCAAGTTGCCATTTCTGCTTTTTGTGTATATATTAATATTGGAAAGTGTGCAGTATTATTCTCTGAAAGTTGCATTTCTGCTTTGTGTATATTAATATTGGAAAGTGTGCAGTATTATTCTCTGAAAGTTGCATTTCCCACAGCTGAAGTTTAAAATGAATGCTGAATTTAAAACACCTCTGATTAATTTATTGCACCCTTGCGCTTTCCTGTAAAGATGGATAATATTTGTCATATTCACATTGAAAGCTAGATCCTGCATCTATTCATTGTCTTGCAATTGAGTATGCCCTTCTACTCCATAATTATCTGTATTTTATTATGCATTTCACAGAAATATTTTAATATTGCTCCCCAGCTCAATTGACTTTTCTGTGACAATGCTTCTTAGTGTACAGAGAATTGCACACAGCAAAACCTTTAGTCAGAATAGACTGTATAATTGTCCTTTAACTCTGTGACACCAGTTTTCTTACCCAGCACACATTGCACCTTCTAACAGCTTTTGACCAGTCTAAGCCTACTTTATCTAGGGTACACACCAAACTGGTGAAAATATTTTCAGCTGATCAATCCTTTCAGGGGATCCATCACTACAAATTCCTCTGTAATATGCCTGTTGTTTTATTGTGAATAAAAGTAGCAAGCCGTTATATCTGGACTTTCATCAATGGCTACGAAGAATGATTCAGAACATTACATTTGATAGAGGGACTTTTGTGAAGGATTGTTGCTTTTTTTTCAACTTCTGAGAGTTAATCAACTTTGTCATTGTGCAATTTCTGGATTATTTGTTGCATTTCTTTACATGTTTGGAATTACGAATTTGAAGTATATACTCTATGGCAACAGCTATTTGTTGTGAAGAGATCAAATATGCTGGTTTTCTATTATTCTCCACAAAGAAATATGAATTTTGTAACTTTTCATGCCCAGTTCTATACTCCTTATTGACTTTCCATTTCTGTGAATTCACATTTAGGCTGAATATCACACTTCAAAATCTTGAAAAATTCAGGAGTGTATTGTCAAAACACATAACTATATATTTATTTCTTATGTTCTACATGTACTTTTTAAAAAGTGAATTATATTTATTTTCATTTATATTAATGCATTTTGTTATGTTCATAATATGAAATTTATGAAAAAAATTAACAGTATCAAAACTAATGTAAAACACACATATGTAATAAAACAATCACATGACTTTTGAAACTAATATAAACTGTAACCAAATTAACTATTTAAAACAAAGACAAATGTCGAGTTTTATTCATTAAAATCATCTTTTATTTGCATATTACTGAAATAAACATTGAATATGTTTAGAATATGTAAGTGAGAGATATACAGATATGCACAGTTGGCCATTTACTCAATCGATATCAATTCGACACTCTCCTCTCACACTCATTAACTTAAGAGTTTTAGGTGAAGTGTCAGGGGCTTGTTCCACTTTTGTCATAACAGCATGAATGATATGTGAGTAGTTTTGATATATGCAACAAGGATTGAACAAAGTAAGGAAATCTACTTTTCCCCAGGTTGCGATTGTGCACTATGTAGTCTTAAAAAAAAAAAAAAATTAAATTTAGGCTGAAATGGAGAAACAAAACATTTATATTAATTAAAAAATATTAAAACTGAGTTCACTTGATGGATTAGGTAAAACATCTTGACAAAATGGGTTAAACCTGCAGGCTTTATGTCTACAATTCTGCTCTCTCTCTCTCATATATATATAAAATAAAATCTTTCTGTTTAATAATTTATAACACACGAGTGGACTGATTATGCATTAAACCAAATCTTGATACAGTACAAGTATTATTTACAGATTACTCAATACAATAAAATCTGATAATCAGAAACAGTAGAATTATTTTGCTAATGTACTATAAAGTATCATAATTGAGAAAAGTATAATTTAGAAACCAGTTAAATATGTACTATGAGGCATTTATAAAAAAAAATAAGAGAAGATTATAAATAAACTAATTAATTATATTTTGTATTTTATTTTTAATTATACGGGAAAGTCACAATGCATGGTTTATTTCTCTTTAATGCTGAATCAATTATGTAGGTTATCTTAAGGGGGGCAGGGTGAATATATGCATTGAGAAAGAGTAAGGTTGCATTTGCATGATATGAATATATGCTCTGACCAGAGAAAAAAGTCATAGGTACTGACAATAGGGTAAAATCAATTGCACGGTGTGAATTATGTGAAGACAAAAGAGTAAAGTTAATTACCATAGTGTGAATATATGTGATGACAAAAGGGTAAAGTTATTTACCATGGTGTGAATATATGTGATGACAAAAGGGTAAAGTTATTTACCATGGTGTGAATATATGTGATGACAAAAGGATAAAGTTAATTACCATGATGTGAATATATGTGATGACAAAAGGGTAAGTTAATTACCATGAATTACCATGATGTGAATATATGTGATGACAAAAGGGTAAAGTTAATTACCATGATGTGAATATATGTGATGACAAAAGGGTAAAGTTAATTACCATGACGTGAATATATGTGATGACAAAAGGGTAAAGTAAATTACCATGGTGTGAATATATGTGATGACAAAAGGGTAAAGTTAATTACCATTGTGTGAATGTATGTGATGACAAAAGGGCAAAGTTAATAACCATGATGTGAATATATGCACTAACAAAAGAGGTGTCACAATTACATGGTGTGGTTGTATGCCACTTGCAGCAGAATGCATAAAATAACAATGAACTCCTGCCCGGATTTTTTAATTTAAACATTTTAACTCACATCCCAGAAGGATTTGTTTTAACTAAAATTACTATCTATCAAAAACTAGAATGAAATGATAGAAAAGAAACAGATGAATAAAGCGATAGTCAACAAGTTTGGAAGATTTCCTTCCCTTTAAATCTGATAGGTATATATTAGCAGCGATGGAATTTAACAGAATCAAAATGACAGCTTTTTACAGCAAACAGAAAATTCAAGAAAAGCTACAGAATGTATTAAAAATAAATGCTCACTGTTTTTATCCACATAATAATATCTTGATTGTTTCACATGTATGTGCGCATGCACGCATGCGCACACACACACACACACACACATGCATGCATGCACGTACACAAGCATGCACGCAAGCACACACACAAACAGGAATGAGTAATTCATAAAAAGTAATAAACAAAATTGCATAAAACTTAGCATGTGATAACTTCAATCATTTTGATGATAATGCCCTTCATGCCAATTTTTACTCCACAATTAACAAACAGATGCATTCATTTGTGAAAACATTTCCAACATTTTTTACCAGTGGTCACTAAGAAACTCTTTATACAAACATTCTGACTTAAGAATAATGGTAAAAAAATAATAAAGCAGTTTTCTACCAGTAATCTGCAGCAAAAAAAGAAATATTCATATAAGTGTTAACCATTATTTAAGTAATTATATGCAAAATAAAACTTGATTTAATTTTAAGCATAAAGAATTAAATTAAATATGAATTCCATCAATGAAAAGCAATATATATATAAAATATTTGTTAGTCATAATATTAACAATTGTAAATAAAGCAAGTAAAAATTATATATATATATATGCTATTTAAAGTTTTATTAACAAATGTTAATCAGTTAACCCCGTTTATATATTTTTTTATCTGATGTATGAAAAATGTTAACTTTAAATATATTTCTGCAAGTATTTTGTATTGTGTAAATATAAAATGCTTTTAATTTTTGTGCTGAATCAGATATATTTCCTTTTGACATTAGTCTTGATGTTTACACTATCTCTATATAGTGCACAAGCAAGAAAAAAAGGTTTTCTAATAAATAAATGACAAACAGCTCAAAAGTACTTCAACACATTTAGTTTTGTGGTTAAGTCTTTTTTAAAACTATCAAATGCATTAGCAAAACTATTATTTTTTTAATACAATCATAATGCAACTTTGATTAGCCGAGTTAAATGGATCAAATCAGAACATCAATATTAAAATAGAAACTTTCTGAGAAAAGTGTTCTTTTTACAATTTGTTTTAATGTGGTCTATTTGCTGTTATGTCTAAATGAATCATAATTTCTAACTGTAAGAGAATTCTATATTTTAACTTTCCTTCAAACATGACACTACATCAAAGAAGACGTCCAATGATGGTGCCAAAAGAGATGAAAACTACCATGAGAATTATCTCCTCCTTGTAACAGATGTCAACAAATCGTAATCGATTTTGTTTCAGAGATTGCCAAAACTCATAGAATGGGATCACAACATGTAGAACATCAGGAACCATCAACCCCACATTACGAATGTTCTGGAAGGAGTGGCCTTGACCCTGAAGCACATGTGCTATGAACTGATCAGTGCCACTGACAATGATGTGCACAACATTTATGGCAACAATGGCAGAAATTTTCCAAGCAGAAAATTCACTATTTTTATTACACAAATTGAGAACAATCCCAGTGGTTAATATTTCTGTGACAGTAAACAGGAAGTGATGTGCAAAATAGGTATATATCTCTTCATTGTAGTAGCTAAAGAAAGACCTGTAACAAAAAGAACACAGGGAGTTAAGCTACAGCCACATAAAAAGTATCAATCTAAAGAGACATTTATAAGTGAATTTACCTGGCAGTATTTTTACAGTTTAACTGATAATGAATACACTTTTTTTTTTCAATTTTCACAACAGCAGCAGAATACAAAGGAAAAATCTGTAAGTGGGTTATTCATTGATTTTTTTTACTTTTAAAGAAATAATTTATAACAACTAAAAGATATGCAGAAATAATTAGCTGCATTTTAAGTATCCTCTTCATAGTAACAAGAATATTTGGACAATCACTGCAAAATGAGAAGAAACAGGTATCACTACAATAAAGAATTCTGGAATTCAGGACAGCAATGAATGAATGCATAGGCTTACACTATAATAGTAGATTGAATGAATGAATACATAGGCTTGCACTCTAATAGTAGACTGAATGAATGAGTAGGCTTGCACTCCATCAGTAGGCTGAATGGTTACATGTACTTACACTATATAGCTATCAGAAATAAGGAATATTCATATTATTTCCCTACTGTTATGATAAGATTTTGCTATATATGACATTCCAGATCTCAGGAACATATGGCTTTTCATTTAAGACAATATGAATTAAACCATCTATTATAAAAGTGCTGTGCGGCATTTGCTAATGAGCTGCATGGCCACGCACTTTAGAATGTACATTGGTTACAAGAGAAGAACATTCAGAGTTGATCCAATAGTAAACAAGACCTATTATAAAGTGATTGTCGATCCATGAGAAGAGAAAGTAGCTGTCTGAAAATGGGGTTTCTCCACAACAACTAGACCTACTTTCTCCATTCCAGAATATATGGTTCTATTAATATTCCTAAAGTATCTTCTTCTTCACGTCCGTGTCACCTTCTCCAAAAAGTAGTCCTCTTCCTAAAACTCAAAATGAAATCAAAAGACATGATGGCATTCCACCATGCAAGAGACTGTAAAAGCGAAACTTAAATGACTCACAGCTGATACATTTGCATAACATGAAAGGAGACAAATTTGAAAGAAATATTACAAGCATTCTTTTTCAAATTTTAAAATAAAAATAAAGTCTAAAAACCTTTTGATTAATACCTTATAGATACAGTTTCAAACAAAGTAATATCAGTTTTAAATAATATAATTTTTATCATTCTGATAACTAAGTTTGAAAATTGTATAGCATTCATGAAATTCAGATAACAAGTACTGCATCTTTATAAACTAAAGACAACTTGAACAAGAATTTTGCATTTAGACAGGTATTTCAAAAGATGTTTCCTGAAAGTACAGTGAAACCACGCTATAATGCAATAATTGGGTTCCATAAAATCAGATTGCGTTAATAGTGGGGTTGCATTAATGCGGGGTTTTGCATTACTAAAATATATATATTTCGTGAGCCATGCCACGACTGCATTATATGAATTCACGTTATTGTGGGATTCCACTGTATTACAACTTTGGCATTGTTAATAAAATGTTACATACCACCATGAGTAGTAGTGTGGATAGATATTGATGAGGTAAAGAAACAACATGCTGCGACGAAAAGGTATACCATTCCACCACAGACCCACCAAATAGCGCAGGCTTTCATAAAACAGCAGCATGAATATGGATGTGAAAATCCAGATCTTAAAAGTGTTGCTGGTGGCATTGAAATATACATGCTTATATGTTACCAATCCAGGATTTTCATAACGACCTGAAAAGATCAACCAAACAGAAAAGGTACATCATACAAATGCTTTTTATTACAGTTTACCTCAATCATTAATTATTTTCAAAATTAGTGAGCAGAAGACTTCATGTAGCAGGTTTATTCAGTTCAAATTAAGTCATTCATTTCATCTGTCTGTCTGTTTGTCTACCTATCTATCTATCTATCTAGTGTCATACGTTTGTATGAGTTATAATGATGTGAGTGCATTCATTTTCCACTGGTATTTCACACTGACAAATGCTTTCTCATCCACTGTGATCATGGTGCAGCAACCTGGTATAATTATTGCACTAACAATGTGTCTTGTTTATTCAACACAACCTGGTATAATTATTGCACTAACAATGTGTCTTGTTTATTCAACACAACCTGGTATAATTATTGCACTAACAATGTGTCTTGTTTATTCAACACAACCTGGTATAATTATTGCACTAACAATGTGCCTTGTTTATTCAACACAATCTGGTATTACTGATGAAATAATGGTACTGACCACTAATAAGTGGAGAGGGATTATTTATTGTCAGGAAATTATTGTATCCAACCTTATGTATATTACATATTTTTTAGAGTCACTGCATTATTTTTTTGTCCCCTGACATTATTTTTTTTAAGCATAATAAACTCCTGACACATCCTGTCAGTAATTCTCTTACAGATTGTTCATTAGGTTGACTGATGGAAAAAGGAATTTTTCTACATAAAATAAGTTATTCCTGAATATTTACTGATAAACACACTCAAAGGCCTTCCCAGCCTCCGCATTTTAAGCCTTTATGATACCTTTGCTCATGGGTACCATCATCTAGCAAACAAGAATGCAAGATCTAATTGGTAAGTTTTTTTGGGTTTTTTTATTTATATTTATTTATTTATGTTTGCTTCTTTATCTCCCCCTATCCCTGAAAAAAATGGGCATGCAAAGCAGATTGCCATGGATATCTGGGTGTTCAGAAAATCTTATATATAAAACAAAAAACTCTTCGTTCTTTAAGAAACAAATAAAAGACACAGAAATAATGTCATTAGGACAAGGAGGAATAATGTGTAAATACAGTAAATACCAATACAATCTAACATTGTATGGACATTTAACACAGGGCATATTCAGAGCTGTTTACCTCATTATTCAGCTTGCCAACAGCAGGCAGTGGTAAGTTCATATTTATTAAAACCTCCAATGTCAAAAGTGAAGAAAAGGATTTCAGTTTCATCTTGACACTGATTTTGGATTTTTAAAAAATTAACTGTACATTTTCAATACTGGAAAACTAAAAGTTTAAACAATCTTTATGATGATGTTATTCAACACATTTCTAAGTCCTTACAGCCTGAAGCCTATGTCAGTGCAAAAAAGCTTTAAACTGAGATTATATACATGGAAATGTATCAGGTTATTTCAAACTATATTTAGGAAATACTGATAATTTAAATGGGGTATTTTCAGTTATAAACAATAGGATCGTTGCCACTGTCAAAGTTTGTGTGCTTTCTGTACTGTTAGTACAAAACTGCTAGGTGTAAATTATGAGTGAGAATCTATAAGTGTTTGATAATTAGAAGAAAGAAAAAACTTGTGAAAGTTTTTTATTTTTTTTAACAAATTTCCATAGTAAAAAATCAAAAGAAAAAAATACAGATTTCTGTAGCTATGAGGCCATTATTGCTGAAATTATGATAGATTCATATGTGCTACAACTCTGTGTAATATATCCTAGAGAAAATGTCAAGCATTGTTTATAAACATGGATAAAATTGAACAAAGTTGTGTGCTTTAAAAAAAATATTTTGTTGTAATGTATGTGTACATACAACTTACCTCTGAACACAGTGTCAAAGCAAGAACAAGTACAGCCATAGCGATCAACCTGAGGTTTGTCCGGAACCCAAATCTTCATGTAAAACACACCTAAAAAGCACCATAAATGATAAATATATCAATTTATTAAACGACATGTGTCTAAATAAAATGTCTTTGTTTCAAAACAAATATACACACAAACTTAGATAATTAATACTAATAATTAAAATTTAAAACCACAAGAATTTGTTTTGTACTTATCCTAAAGGTTACTTATGTTTAAATAAACTTATCACCAAATAAACAAACACCTTTAAATAGGTTCAACTGCTTAATTCTGAGTATACAAAAGCATTGATTAAAATTTTTAAGATAACCCAAAGTAATGATTATTAATACTATATATATTTGTAGTATAGGGTTCCAAATAATTTTTGAATGAAAATAATTTTTACTTCTTTACAAAACAAAAATAAATCAATAAAAGTAAAATAGTTAAAATAATAATAACAATAATAATAATAATAATAATAATAATAATGTCCCACTTCATTAATCACATCCCAAAAAAATGGTAATCTTACTTTCAAAAGTTGTTCAAAAGAAACAATCCTAACATATATAACAAGTTTCAATAAAAATCAAATGAAAAGAGACTGCACGCACGCACACGCACGCACGCACACACGCACGCACGCACACACACACACACACACACACACACACACACACAAAACTGCCACATCCTACTATAACAATCACAAGGTAACCACATGTGACAGATAAAGAGCAAACACTCAACCATGCTAATTTATGGGAAGAAGTGAACATCAGCAAGATTATGAGGCAAACCATGCTAATTTATGGGAAGAAGTAAACATTAGTAAGACCATGAGACAAACCTTGCTAATTTATGGGAAGAGGTGAACGTCAGCAAGTCTATGAGACAAATCATGCTTATGTATGAAAAGAGGTGGACATCAGTAATACTAAGAGACACTTCATGGACAGGATAAGGAGAAAGCTGTATATAAGCCAACTCTAAAGGATAAAAAATGAACACACTTCAGATGATAGCATAAAGCAGTGCATAAAGGTACAAGTAGTGGCACATGGAAATCAAAATCTACTGTTTTTTTTGTAGAGTAGGTAAAAGATCATCCAAATTTCCCATGAACAGCAAATATGATCCAGTGTACAATGGTAAAGATGATTCTTTTTCAACATCTTGTATTTTCTGGACCAATTAAAAAGCATATTTTGACAAGTGATCTTAGTATGGAAATGTTCCAAAAGCAAATATGATAAAGATGGGACTAAAAAAGTATATTTTCTTTCTCTCTGTATAGAGAAGGACTGACAGATAGACAGATAGATAAACTTCACACTATATCGTGTTTTTTATCTGAAAATGAATTAGAGAACTCAATTCTTCTTTCGACTTTTAGTTATTAATTTCTTTTATTTATACTTTTATAAATTCCATCCTACTTAGCAGTTCTATTTACTTTGTAGCAGTTGTAGCATTTACTAACTAATCATTTTTTCTTCACTGCTTCTTGCAGTGATACAATTTGTCAAACCCCTCAAAAGGATAAGAGGAAAACAGTACATAGGGTTTTTTTTGTTTGTTTTTTTGCATATCACACAAGAGTGCAAGCCTATTATCTCACAGAACCATCAATTTTTTTTGCAAATCAAACAAGATTGTAAGTCTGTAACTTCACCAGCTGAAGTAGAATTGTTCCAGACTTTACCATTCTACACATTGCAGTGACCACTGCTATAATTTATAAAATAGTTTTACCCACCTATGTGGAGATAAGGCAAAAAGATGATGAGGAAGACTGCAAGAATGAAAGCAATGGCTTTACTAATGAAGTTGTTTTGCACTGCAGTGTAATGCAGATCTGTCAACTGACGCTCGATGTAGTCTTGCATACTGGGTAATTCTGGTCGACCTTCTCGCCTGGTAGAGACAGTTGAAGTATTATAAATATAATGTATGTAGATGGTCTTCATTGCAAAGTCACAATGCTGCATTCAGCCAGTGTTATTACAACTTAGTCATTTGAATAATATATATCAGTTATTCAATACATTAAAACTGTTATTATTTTAAGGCATAAAACTTACCAAATTTTAAGACATATATTTACTAGTTGATATTACTATTAAAATTATCTGATTGTCCAAGTCTATAAAAAGAATCTTTGGCAGCTAAGCCGTAGCAGTATTTGTGCACAGGGTGAAACATGATATTGTAAACATTCATGTACCTATCCTGGAAACATTATAATTCATTTAATGAATGGAAAAATCCTTGGACATATCTATAAACATGAGTATACATCGACAGATAAACCATTAACATACCAACTAGTTCTTTTGCCAGTGATGAAAGAAAAAGAATATGATGAATCATTATCAAGCAGCTTACAAATACATTTTCACAAATGCATTATAATATATTATATTCCTAAATGAAGACTTATCTATCCATTTGCAAAATCTATAAATATTGGCAGTAACTGATAAAAAAATTTTAATGTGTATATTCGAAGTCATTTTTAATCCTTACAAAACTGAATTTTAAATCACCAGTAATAATTTATCTCAAGACAACAGTCATTTATTATAATAAATTGTTATAGTCTCCAGCATATAAATACTCTTCTGACATACACATACAAAAACAAAATTAATTTTTAATATATTACACACAAGTAAGAATTTAACAATAAATTACTGGAGTTAAAACAATAAGTTAAACTTAAGGTCATAAAGAGTACTAAGTATACTTCTGTCATTAAGAATCAAGTCTACACATTACCATAAATAATGAAAACAAACAGTTGCTTTTTCAAAAAAATTAAAACATGTATAATTGCAACAGCATTAAAATAACAAAAATTATGCAATCTTAAAATTTAGTATTTTCTTTTCAACAAAATGCATTATAAAATTTTTAAAATGATAATACTATACATATAATGTTAATAATAAGATATTAAGAGTAGGATAATATACTGGTAATGGTAGTAATATATGATTTAATTTTGAAACTTAATTATAATTACATTAGTGGTAACTGTTTTAAAGTGATACTGTAAGAGAACAAAAAAAAAATTATTCAAGCACAAAGAAAGGCAGCAACAAAAGTAAGGAAAATGAACCGTCAAATACAAAAGAACCAGGAAAAGACAAATTGCTGAGAAAATAAAGCAGTTTAACCTACTTGGCAAAAGATTGATACTATTTCAAGATAAAATTTGTTATAATATTATAAGGAACTAGGAAGCTTGAGGAACTTCAAAGATTTAAAGTCGATGTAAGATGTGAATGGATATACCATACATGCATACACATGTGACAGTTTTCTTAAGTAACTGGCAGTGCAGACTTAAGTAAATGCACCTCTCTTATTTAAATTTACTTGCTTATCTAACAAAAAAACAATTTTAGTAGAAATTATTACCCATCATGATTTACCAGGTACTTGGCAAATCTTCGCAACAAACGAAAACATCGAGACACAGTAGTCATGGTGATGGTGAGTCAGTTTAAAGGTAATCAAAAGTCACACTCGTATCATCATGAGGCAGAATGGTACATTATCTTCAGCTATTCTACTGGATTAACAAATTATATATCAATAAAAGAAGAAACAGACTGATTGCATGCATGCAACAAAATAAAATGAAAATCAAGATAGAGTCGAGTGGGCTGCAAACACTTCTGGATAATAAGGAAAAAATTACATACATGCATTAGATTTATGTTTGTTTAATTGTATCTGATTATTAATTTACCTTTATTTATTTATTTTTTTGCCTTTTGAGACTGGATAAAAGCAATATTTTAATACATTTTTTTAAAAGAAGAAAGCAGTACAGAAAGCTAGAACTGCATATTAATTATTATTATTAAATATGATTATCTGTTTATCTGCATATTAACTATGACTAGTATGACTATGTTTATTGCATGGGGTATTATTTTTGTTTAAACAAACTTGAATCTATTTTTATATATATATATAAGTACTATTATAACTGTACATTTTGTTTCTTAAAACCACAGCAAAGTAATAAAATTAATTCACTATTCACCAGTTTGAGTGGAAGAAAGTTAAAAGTTTATAAAACATATTGTTTTCTCTATTACACTATTACTATTAGTATTACTTTTATTAGTCAATTGCATTTTATACAGTTACAGTGGGAGAAAAATAAACAAACTTTATTTCTCAGTAATGAATAACTACAGTAAACTGGTTAACTGTCAGTGGAAGAAAAATAAATGTATAGTAATAAAAGTTAAAACATTAAATTAATATTCTAATAAATATATCAGTTTTATACATATATAAATATATATGTTAGCCAGAACTCCAATATGTTATATGCGAAAGAAAAATATTATATTAAACATTAAAAAAGAAATAAAAGAAGCTGACAGAACAAGTGCAAAGGACATGCATATAATGATATATACAATACAGACACATGATATAAATGCAAGGCGATTGTGAACAAGATTTGAAGACACTTCGAATATTTAGTGATCTTCATGTAGACACCTTAGAAGAGTATATACCTTAATGATTTTTCCAATTTTAAATATCTACAAGTCTGTCAATTAAGTACAAATTTAATTTTAATAAACCATTAAAAGTAATAAATACATTTGCTATTCGGAATCGGATATAAAAAATATATATTTGGCTTTTTAACTTTAAAAAAAACAAAACGTTGTTTTGTAAACAATGACTCTGTTTAATAAGTATCAAATATGTAACTAATTACTTTCTTGGTTCTTGTTAATTTTGCCCTTTTAATAGTTGTTTAGGAGTTGCATTTGTTTCATGCGAAACATTCGTCGCCTCAGTTCTAATCTGAAATTAAATTAAACTGTGCGATCAAGTGCGATCAGGAAGTACGAACATGTGCGATCTGCTAAGGCCGAAGAACAATATATTTTTTAAATAAGCCTTAAAATAAATATATAAATATATGGTTTTGTAAAAGTATTTACTTTTGAAAGGTCTATCAAAATTTAGCATAATTTTGATATATCTGCCTGAAATGTTGGCCTCCGAAAATTAGTGAAATGGGCAGATTATAATTATCAGCGATTATTAAAAGTTCAATGAAAGAACAGTTTCCAAATGAAAGTATCTAGGGTGTAAAAAAAAAAAAAAAAAAAAAAAAAGAAATAGAATTTTTTAAAAAATTGTAAGTTCCCATAATTTTCGATTTTTCGCTGCATATTCCCCGAATTTGTGAGTGCGAAAGACATCTGCAGCAGTAGAGCATGGCTTTTGTTGAGTGTAATTTTTGTATTTTGCTGTATTTTTGTTTGCGTGAATTCGGTTTAAAAAAAAAAAATTAAGACAAAACTGCAGTTTGAGAGACTGCCAATTATCCGGCGCCACTTTCATCGAGCAGCAAA
The DNA here is from genome assembly GCA_028829895.1 of Sinotaia quadrata. Taxonomy (NCBI): domain Eukaryota; kingdom Metazoa; phylum Mollusca; class Gastropoda; order Architaenioglossa; family Viviparidae; genus Sinotaia; species Sinotaia quadrata. The sequence goes on from CM054177.1 coordinate 82,755,148, forward strand.
TTGTATATGATTTATATAAAATTATAATCTGCTTCTCTCTATTTCGCTTCAACGATGCAACACGAAAATTCTCAACGCTATTACAGGTACACACAATATTCAGTGTCACTGGACCAATATAGAAATGCTAATGAGATGAGACAGATATTCATAAATTGTCGCGAACGGTGAATCATTTGCTTGTCTCTTTGTTCAGTCTGAAAAGTGTCGTTAGTATCTTTAAAATATATTTTCTTTCACGTTAGAAAATAGTAGTTAAAAGGTTTCTAGTACGTCCATTCGGTCTATCGCTTGAAGTCCGTTAAAAGTTATTTTAAAAATATGTTGATAACAATTTTGAAACCCTTAGCCTACAGGGCCCACATCAAGCTATAATTTCAGAGATATACTAGTGAAATAAAAGCATGAAAATTTTAAAAAACATATATAATTACAAGAGTATTAAATGTTTAAATTCCGCAGAGAACGAAAATATTCGCCCCCGCCCATTTTTTCTTTTCTTCTTCTTCTTTCTTTCTTTTTTTTTGTTGTGAGTGGATTGGTGGAGTTTCCATTCTGAAGGTTCCAATTGGTGATGTCGGTACACCAGAATAAATATGATACGTCAATAAAAGCACTAGCATTATTCTAAACCTAACATCATTTGCTGAACTGACGCAGTTAAACTGGATGTAAGAGACTGGCTTGTCCATTGCATGTAATAGAGTCAAGTCCGCACGCACTGAGAAGGATGTTTACAGAAACAATTAGAGCTTTACAATAGAAACTCAAACTAACAGACGTTCTGCACGTTGGGCAATCAATAAGATTTTCCATTGCATGACTGAGCAATCCATTGCATGACTGAGCAATCCATAACATGATTGAGCAATCATTGCATGACTGAACAATGTATAACATGTTCCAATGCACGACGGAACAATGCACAACATGTTCTATTGCATGATTGAACAATGCATAACATGTTCCATCGCACGACTGAACAATGCATAACATGTTCTATTGCATGACTGAAAAGGTGTTTCATCGTATGGACTGAACGATTCAAAGATGTCCGATGGGGAAACTGATCTAATGTAGACTCAAAAATGGGAATCAGAGAGGGAAATTAGCTAATTTGACAATCGACCTCTGTATGCATGTAGTAGACAGCGCCCTACGTAATATTTGCCGGCGAGAATAAATCAGTGTTAACTTTAAAATCGGTCAGTTAAGACTTACAGTAAGAAACGGATCGATCAAAAATAAAGTTCGATCGACGCTTCTTACGTGTCGTAAACAGATGTTTTTGTTACGAAGTAGAACCTGTAAGCGACATCTGCCCGCTCATTGACGTTGACCAAGAATACAAGCCCGTTTTTCAATTTATTAGTAGCTTGGCACACGCGTATGTGTATGTGTACGTGTAGGGGGGAAAAAAAGAGAATCAGAGGGTATAGGTGAGGCGCATTCCATCACTTAATTAAAATTAATGTGTAATTAATAACATTTACTAATTATTTTATTTATATTTCATTAATATTCGTATTTCTTAATGTGTTATTTGTAGCTAGTTGTTCGTTATTTGAAAAAGCTGCTTATTTGTCCATAAAATTTTAGGAAGCTACTGACGTCAGCATAATTCTTCTATTGTAACATTTCATTTGTATATCGTTTCAAGACTGTGATTGTGAGCGTGTTTGAAGTTACACGAACAACAGGAGATACAAACTGAAAACAACGAAAAACTACAAGCGGAACACAACAAAAAATAACAAGCCACCTCGGACCGGCACCCAAACAACAAAAAAGAAAAAACGCGGACCACCATAATGGGTACGGCTACAACAAAACTCCACAGCCATCACAGGAACACACTACACCATGACAAAGAGCAACCACTGGCCACATCAGCATCACGACGATCTGCCACCGCACGGATTTCTGGGTTGGTTCTTTGACGCATACCACAGCACTACAGACCAAACAACCAGCTAAGACAAAATCACCACAACGGCAGCAGATGGTGGACACCAGCATTCCAACCAAACGGAACCGATGGCGTTAAAGCACAGGGCTAAAGCTAAGAAAATATAACTAAACCAAGGACAGTTGCATCTCGGGTGAAAGTATTTCAAGAGTCTCAAACTCTGTGGGATATTGCCCGCTGCTTTGCAACTGTCCGAAACGGAGATAATCTTGAAAAAATAAACAAAACTAAAACAAAACAAAAAAATCAACAACAGACAAGTCGCTGGAGCAGAACACCAAATCCAGTGACAATGACAATAGCTCACACTACATCACCTACCCTCCCTGAATACCAGAGAAGGGAGTAAGTCCTCGCAGGAGCCATCCAAGACCAAGAACATCTATGGATGAAGAGTCTACTGCGGCTCCTGTGAGGATAGAAGTCATTTAAAACAAAATCCACGTGATTTTTGTACAATACTAAAACTACCATTGCCAATCTAAACCCAAGCACAACAGCCCCTAAAGTAGCACGAATTGGACAAAACCATCCTTTTTTTCCACATCCACACAACAAACAACACGCACCCACAAAACATTTTCTATAAACAGAACATAAAATTTTAAACGATCCCTCTTTTTTCCTACAGTAATTGCCACCAGTTCGTACACCTATCACCAGAATGCGAAGAAAAAAATGTCCTTACTACATGTACACACTGACTGCCCAAACAAACAAACAAACCCAGAGGTACACACTGACTGCCCAAACAAACAAAAAACACACACACATAAACGCTGCAGCAGATGCCACTCACGCCACCACACAGCACTTAACGTAAACTGTCAAACAAAAGTAAGACACTTTGAACACTTTTTCAGAAAACACAGACATGCCCACAGACATGCCCACAGCACATAAACCTCCCTATAAGAAAATCCCAACCCCCCCCCCCTTCAACTCAATGAAGACACTCATCACTCTCACGCCCCCCCCCCCATTTCTTCTCCACTCTTCCTACTCAAGCACTTCCATTCTATCTGAGAAACAACACTAAACACCCCACAAGACTTAAACTCAATACACCTCCGCCACCCTATCTTACACCCCAACAACTCACAGCTACCCTCTTAACAAGCCTTTTGTCAGAACTAACATTCCTACTCCTCTACCCCATTATTATCACTCATTTTCTTCACTAGAAATCTCACCTCAGCGCCTCAACGCTTCAAAAGAAAACTCACCTCAACATTATCAAACAACCCTCAAATACCAACTAAGCAGCCCAGAACAAACCACCATTTCTGAAACACTTTCTATCCCACAACCCATTCCTCCCCAAACAACAACAAATGCAACAGCCTACTCACCTGACCTCACTGTCATGGAGCCACAGAACACTAAACCCTCAATACCCAAACCACCATTCACCCCAACATGACACATCTGTCTGATAATTAGGACTGGTGATGATAACTTATTACCTTGATCAATGACAATCTGTCTGATAATCAGGTGATGATAGATCTCAGCCTCGATCTATAGTAGTTATTCTGATAGCACAGGCCTGATGATGATAGCTTTTAACTTAATCTAATGTGCTCGACCAGAATGTCTATATAAATATTCTGTGTAGGGGATCCTTATTTATACACCCATATAGGAACCAATGTAACACATATACAGGTCTACTTTAAGTAGTTTGTTCTTTCTTCTGTGTACATGAATCATTTGGTTCAGATATACCAACAATCATCTGATATGTTAGCTTACATGACAGATTATGTGAGCTGACATGACAGTTTTGTCAGCACCTCATGATATGATGTGTATTACAAGCGGGTTTGTGTACAACCCTATTGGAGTATTAATTATTCATTAAGATTATTAATTTAGAAATTCAATATCACTACCTAGCGTACTCCTACCATTGTGTTAACTCTTCTCGCAATAATCTAGTGGGGAAATAATTCTACTTAATACAATGAGCAGGCTAGGTTTGGTAAATATTATCTCCTTTTAATTAACTGACATTCAGTCATCCAATACACGGCTCACTCCAGATGATCCCGATTAATGGTCGTTCAAAGAATTAATTAAGTTGTGGAAAAGATAACAATAATAATTTAATGATAAAAACTAAAAATTACAATTTACAATGAGTTAAAAGCGAACACGCCATGTGACACTGTACATCCTACAATGCAGTGTATAGAGTTCAATTCATAGAGTGTCTGAGTTATTTCCCTTTGTTTCAGCTGAATTGGTCATTGTGCAAGCACTTCAGGTCGGCTTCAAGCAGAAAATGAAATTTACGACAAAATTCAACTTCAGGGGTCAGGTCATAACATAGCTTGTCCTTCGGTAATGTGCCATAGATGTCAGTTGCCAGGATTACCATAGATATCTGCAACCAGGCCTGCGAGACAAACATCGATCCTCACTATGAGTTATCATCAGGCAGTTTGTGTTCTTCAGCTTGCTGTTGGAATCCGGCCACATAGACATCTGTGTCCATTTACTGGTCTTCGTACGGTTCCAAGGTGACAGACCAATGATTGGAGTGTTAGGCTGCACAAGAGATGGGGTTTTTAGTGTAATCTGCTGGTAATTTTGCTAATCTTTCAATTTCTATCATCACTTTCTGCTCTTCTAGAAGAGCCTAGTTTTTTCTGCTTTGCTTCAGCTGCTGTTCTCTATAGTTCTAATTTTATTGCTATTCTTTTTCTTGCTTGACTGCTGTTCTTTGTTTGCTTGATTGCTGTTCTTTGTTTGCTTGACTGCTGTTCTTTGTTTGCTCGACCTCTGTTCTTTGTTTGCTTGATTGCTGTTCTTTGTTTGCTTGACCTCTGTTCTTTGTTTTCTTAATTGCTGTTCTTTGTTTGCTCGACTGCTGTTCTTTGTTTACTTGACTGTTGTTCTTTGCTCGACTGATGTTCTTTGTTTGCTTAACTGTTGTTCTTCTTTTGCTTGATTGTTGTTCTTTGTTTACTTGACTATTGTTCTTTGTTTACTTGACTGCTGTTGTTTGTCGTTCCAGTTGTTGGTCAAATTCGAATCCCGATTCTTAGTTTGCAAGTGGAGAAGAGAACGACAGTTTGATTATATAATGCTTTTTAGCTGTTTGCTCTAGACTGCGTGCCTATTTATTTGATGCGTGTAAAGATCATTGATCAGAGAGCCATTTTCACATACAACTGTTATGTCACAAAAAGTTTATCAAATCAGTTTTAAAAGAAATGAATTTTAAAACTTTAAATAGCAAATTTGTGGCGCAAGATTATGAAGTAGACGAATTGTAAGTAAGCAGTAGTACCATAACACCTACTCTATTATCACCGTTGAATTATGGCGGTGAAACAAATAACGAAAACACTCTTGCGGGAACAGAATGAAGCTTCGTGTATTCGTCGATTATGTAAAGAAACATGCAAACCACTTGAGTTGTCTGCACCTTGTGGTGATAGCATGATGCCCAGTACCAGACTGCACCTTGAGCGGTCTGGTTCCCAGCCCTTGTAGTGAAGTGTGTGCCAAGTTACTGTATATTCTGCACAATACTCATCCCTGGTATAGAGGTGTGGTCATCGAACTATGTTTGGCCCACATAATCGGAATACATCCTTCGAAAATCATAGGCCACGTGACTCTTGTGTTGATGGTTAGTAGAAAGAATTAATACAGGTAGATTTCACATTAGTGCATCGTTAGGTGTTGGTTAGCAAAGCCAGGATGGATACATCAATGCGCTATATGTTTATACAAATTATATCATAAATCAGCGTATCTGGCTTGAGATAACATTTGAACAGCTGTAATTTGAGGGGCGGGCTCTCTGATAAATATGCCATATAAGCGGGTGAGTGGGGCGTAAAGGGTGGGGAAATGGTGTGACGTAACAAGTAGGTGAGAGAAGGTCCAGAAAATGTGACATCGCATATTTGCTTTTTTTTTTTTATTATTCCTTTTTATAAATTTAATGATTGGCTTTATTGTTGTGTTTTGTTTTCATGTGATCTAGCACGCAGCAATAATACCTTTGTTTGTTTGTTTTTTTTTAAATAGTTTAATATTTAAACCTGATCGCTAACATCACAAAGAATGGTATTTGTGTCAGTTCTGGACTAATTTTTAAATAATAACTTTGTAAAATATTACCATTGTAGAGATTTTGTTTTATTATTTGTGCAACCGATAATAGCATTTTTATAGATATTTTAAGAATAAATATTTCATCTTCTCCATCTTTCGTTACAACTGCGTTAGTGTGTTTACAATATTAGGGGTTGGGGAACAAAAGTTCACGTTTTCTTATGTTTTGTTATAGCAATTTTATTTTGATAAGTTAAAATATGGCAATTATCAGCGCTTACAAAAGTAATGGCAGATATCTCTCTCTCTAAAGAAAATACTTCTAATTTCTGCTTATAACAACAATAACAAAACATCATTGAAAAAAAAAGTAACCCAGAAAGTAAACCCGCTATTTTTTCTTTAACAAAATTTAATGATGAGTAAGTTAGCAATTATCTTTAATATAGAGCCATCTCTCAATTACACCATACTCGAAAGAAAAGTACCATAAATTATACTCGAAAGAAAAGTACCATAAATTATAAGTAGCAACATCAACCAAAAACCTCTACAACGCATAGATTATATCCCTTGATGACATGATAGGTGTATAAGAAGAGTCAACAATTAAAAACAAATATAAGCCTTTGTAGTGTCTCTCTCTCACACCCTCAAATCCAAAGTAAATACTAGATCAAAAGTGAACAGGAATAATTAAGACACTCGGAATTATTAAATATGAAATAACTCTAAAGTTATAGTCTAAAGTCGCAAATCGCAAGTACCTATTGGCTAGATCTAAATGATAACGGTCCACATGCCCCTAGTTAAAATATATTTTAAAAATAAATAAAATATAAAAAGTTTTCCATTCATAAAGTATGTATGAGTCCAGTGACAGCGGTCTCCAGGGGCGTGGGCTCAAAACTACTCGATCAATAACGAACTCGCAGCAGACAGTACAACCCGAAAACAAAAATGAATATTTCATGTGTCGAGCAGCGAACATGAACGAAGAGGTGAAATGTCACCAAAGCGAGGCAACCCGCCGTTGAACATTAATTTGCGCCCCATCACACTCTTGTTTGCTGTGTCGAAGACGGTACGCTTATTCGCCAAGTTTGCAGCCAGTCCAGCCCATCGTACGAGATAACTTTATTGTAGAGATCGATGGTAGATCCGAAAACAAAATGTCTGGATGTGGGAGTATACCGTTTAGATTTATCACTGTGGTACGCAGCCCAAGAACAGCTAGTCTTGCTAGTTGTAATCTAGGTCAGTGACAGAATGAAAGTCAAGGATAGTGCCTATATTAGGAGTTCATAGTGGATTTACAATGGAAGTCGTATAAAGACCCGCTGCACTTTTTAAATAAAGAAGAAAAAAGACAAGAAAATCCCGACTATTTCTGTGCTGTTGTAAGAACTAAGATACATTAACCTATGGCACTGTTGAACACAGTCGGTATACATAAACCATTCATTTTGTTAGTCACAGCAACCTATACATGCCTGGAATTCTAACTGAAGTCATGTATATATTTTTCCTGGATACCGTCCATAGCAAATTAAACAAACTCAAACACTTTCCTTGCTAAAGAGAAAATGGCCTTGATTTCAACACTAAAATTCGTAGCAAATTAAACAAACTCTAGCAAGGAAAGTGTCCCTAAATTCGTACAAAGAGAAAATGGCCTTGATTTCAACACTAAAATTCGTTGTATACAATATCCAAGGAAAATACCCACTTCAATAAATTATCATGATCTGATTAGACTCGCTATGGATCACTTAATATTCTTTGTAAGAACCTAAACTCAGCTGTATACGTAATTAGCTGTATACGTAATTAGCTGTTGGCTTGTTGAGACAGTGAGGCAACTAGCTGTAATAGAGTCATTGAAATAACCCCACATGCAAAACAGTGGTGCGTTTTAGAAAGTAATTTGAAAACCACAAACACTGGACAATCTTGCAAATTCGTTCATGAACAGTAAAACGCACTCCTTCGTGTTCATTTGTCTTGTTATTTTTTCTTTTATTGTTCCTAAAATTAAATTAGTTGCTATCTTTATTGTAATGAATTCTTTTGGAACGACCATTTGGAATCGGCTGATGGTGAGCCGTATGTGAATGGATCACTGCTAATTAAATTAAGAGGGAGAGATTACCTCGCGAGTCAAAAAGGCAATGTTAGCTAATTTACTTGTTGCTGCATTGAATGCTAATTTTAATTGTCCCATGAACCTTAAGCGGTAAGACTCAATATAGTGGCTGGATAATCTTTTGCACTTCGCGCGTAACACAAGGGGGTTACATTAAACCATTTAGGAATCTGTTAGTTTCAACAAGTGACATACAGAGGGAAGAAGATGTGCGAGGGAAAGGTGAAGTCAGCTGGACGAATGATGACCATATATGGGCATTTGAATTCCGTCCATGACATAGGCAAAGATGGGGATAAGCCTCAAGGGGTAAAATTACCGCCAAGACATAATTATCATTAAAACTGCACCAATCTCGGCGGAGAGTCCGATTTGTGAACGCAAGAATAAAAGATACAGAGAATGGCTTGCATAGTTATGTTGACCTGAGAACGATTGAAATGTTTTATTAACTCGAATGCTAAAAATTAAATCTTACTTTACAAGAATGATTGAAATGTTTTATTAACTCGATTGCTAGAAATTAAATCTTACTTTACAAGAATGATTGAAATGTTTTATTAACTAGAATGTTAGAGATTTATGTTGATTTTAAAGCAGCAAACACAGGACAATTTCATAACATTGCATTTCCGCTTTCATTGTTGCTAGAAAATGTAGAAAGGTAACCTCAGTTCTGAACCAGGGACAGAAGATAAAGTTACGTGTCAACTCTTGTAAGATCTGAGACAAAGACAGAAGATAAAATTATGTTCAACATTAGTGAGATATGAGCCAAGGACAGAAAATAAAATCACGTTCAACACTAGTGAGATATGAGCCAAGGACAGAAGATACAATTATTTGTGTTAACACTAGTAAGATCTGAGCTAAGGACAGAAGATAAAATTACGTGTTCTGAGCCAAGGACAGGATAAACTTACAAGGAAGTTCTGAAACAAAGGCACAAGATAAAATTATAATTAAATTCTGCTTCGATGGCAGAAGATAAATTACAAGTAAGTTCTGGAACAAGGCCACAACATAAAATTACAAATTCTGAGTCAAGGGCAGAAGATAAGATTACAAGTAAGTTCTGGACCAAGGCCACAACATAAAATTACAAATTCTGGGTCAAGGGCACAAGATAAGATTACGCTGTCAACACAAACCAGTTCTGAACGCAAACTCGGACAAGCTCTGATACACCCAGAACTAGATACGTGTTGTTTGATTATTTATTTCTTTTAAAGCGCAAGGTCAATAAAGACTTTTAAAAAATACTATCATCAGGTGTGCACGCGAACGAAATGTTTTAACGAGATCACTAAGCCAGGCTGATCTATAAAAAAGCAACGGACTTGGTTAAAATATTTCTGTCTACTATGCTGAGTTTTGCAAAATATGAAGTTATTTTTTATTTTAAAGACTTTCAATTTCCGGAAGTTTTTTCCTCCTACTTTTCTGTGCCGAGAATGTATGAATTAGATTTAAATTTAATATTCTTATCTACGAATACTTGTTAAAAGAAAAAAGCTATTATTTGACGTTCAATAATGTAAAGAATGTATTCTATTCATTTAATTTTGATTAAAATTCATTTAATATAGGAATGTATAGCAATCATTACAAACAATTTAAACCTTGAATCTGAACTGTGGGATAAGGTATTGCTGAGTAATTTGGCTCAACTACAGTATTTTCTCCAGTTAATAATAAAGGCATCTTGCAAGTAAGATTAGTGCTTACAGAGGACAGTTAATATTAAAGCCATCTTGCAATAAGATTAGTGCTTACACGCCTTACAGAGTACAGTTAATTTTAAAGCCATCTTGCAAGTAAGATTAGTGCTTACAGAGGACAGTTAAGAAAGCGCCGTATAGACACGCCACCCCAGGCTCTGTACCCAGTTATCTAGGTGCTTCTCTTTCTCTCCGGCACTTGGTGACTCTGCCTTGCTTCTTGAGACATTCTTGGTTGAGGCCGGGTTTCATGGCATATTTCCTTTCCACTTATTTTCAAACTGAAAATTTTTACTAAGTAAACAAAGAAATAAAGAAAAGAATTATTTTCTTGCACTAGTGCCTATTTAACCTGGTCAGGCCACCGTAGGTCATTATTACAAATAAATGAATATTTAATATTTAACTTACTGAGTACGTGACTAGATGACCAATTGATCTGGACTACATACACAACAAACAAACACACAAAACACACACACACACACACACACACACACACACACACACACACACACACACACACACACACACACACACACACACACACACATACACTGTGTTTTGCACCAAAATAAGCTCAGACATGGCAGAATATTAGTATTTAACTTACTAAACACGTGACTGAACAGTGACCAATTGTACTGGTCTACATAAGCATTGTGTTTTGCACCAAAATGAAGTCAGAGTATTAATTATGGCAGAAAATTAACTTACTGAACATGTGACTAGCCGACCATTTGTACTGGCCTACTTCTATATCGCGTTTTGCGCCAAAATGAGCTAAAATATTTTAGAGTTGTTTCTACCATCATCACAAGGCAGAAACACATTCCCAGACAGGAACTGGTAAAAAGCTGCAGTAGTTCAATAGATAGGAACTCTGCCTTGAATTTGTGCCAATAAAGGTCAGTCAGGGTTAACTTCATTCATGTATTTTACCTTATGCTGCACTGAAGCTGCAACACAGAAGTGGCCTTATCCCAAACATGTATGTGTATGTGAGAGAGAGTGTTGGGAGGGGTGGGGTTTACAAGTGACTATTGTTGCTACCCACGATATACGATGCTAGCTGTCAACCATACATATACACACAAACTTGATTGTTGCTTTGAATGAAGGTAAGTGGAACACCGAAGCTTTAGACATGTGATCTGCGTAGGACCTAGAGTAGTTTAGACCTGTGATCTGCGTAGGACCTAGAGTGGTTTAGATCTGTGATCTGTACTGGGTGCCTAGATTTGTATATTGCCATATTTGATACACACATGCCACTCCTTGCAATAGATATTATGTTTAGAATGTATGAATGTGTGGAATAACTGGTTTGTTGTGATTTAAATATTTTTATACTGATATGTGTTTGTGATAGTGTTCATTCTTTCACCAGAACTGTCATTGGCTGTAAATCACTGGATGTCTGTGAATGAGCTATAGTACTGGTAATATGTAGAATTAATTGGGCTACAAATATTTTCTTATTTTATTGGCATTCGTTAATATAAATTTTTTAATCATTTTTTTTTATTGATCTCGTTAAATTCTTTCCATCTCATCTACGGAAATTCATCTTGCATTGTTTGTATTGTCTTTGTTCTGTCAATTGCTGGTTGTAACTGTGTGGGTGGTGGGTGGGGGGCTCGTGCGTCAATCACGTCATCATCCAATGTGTCTGTTAGTGTATCTACCACCATCATCCATAACATGGGATGGGGTAGGGGGTGGGGGGCGACAGGCATGACAATCATCATGCTGCAACATATTGGGTTCTTTACAATTTAAAGGCAAATTTATCTCTTTGACTCTTTTACAATTTAAAGGCAAATTTATCTCTTTGACTCATTTACAATTTAAAGGCAAATTTATCTCTTTGACTCTTTTACAATTTAAAGGCAAATTTATCTCTTTGACTCATTTACAATTTAAAGGCAAATTTATCTCTTTGACTCTTTTACAATTTAAAGGCAAATTTATCTCTTTGACTCATTTACAATTTAAAGGCAAATTTATCTCTTTGACTCATTTACAATTTAAAGGCAAATTTATCTCTTTGACTCATTTACAATTTAAAGGCTAATTTATCTCTTATAACTCATTTCTAATTTAAAGGCTAATTTATCTCTTTGACTCATTTACAATTTAAAGGCTAATTTATCTCTTTGACTCATTTACAATTTAAAGGCAAATTTATCTCTTTGACTCATTTACAATTTAAAGGCTAATTTATCTCTTATGACTCATTTACAATTTAAAGGCAAATTTATCTCTTTGACTCATTTACAATTTAAAGGCTAATTTATCTCTTTGACTCATTTACAATTTAAAGGCTAATTTATCTCTTTGACTCATTTACAATTTAAAGGCAAATTTATCTCTTTGACTCATTTACAATTTAAAGGTAAATTTATCTCTTTGACTCATTTACAATTTAAAGGCTAATTTATCTCTTATGACTCATTTCTAATTTAAAGGCTAATTTATCTCTTTGACTCATTTACAATTTAAAGGCTAATTTATCTCTTTGACTCATTTCTAATTAAAGGCTAATTTATCTCTTTGACTCATTTCTAATTTAAAGGCTAATTTATCTCTTTGACTCATTTCTAATTTAAAGGCTAATTTATCTCTTTGACTCATTTCTAATTAAAGGCTAATTTATCTCTTTGACTCATTTCTAATTAAAGGCTAATTTATCTCTTTGACTCATTTCTAATTTAAAGGCTAATTTATCTCTTTGACTCATTTCTAATTTAAAGGCTAATTTATCTCTTTGACTCATTTCTAATTTAAAGGCTAATTTATCTCTTTGACTCATTTACACGTGCACAACTAACTTATCCGTCATCCCGCGTCATGGAGACCTAAGTGTCGTGTGCTCTGAATCAGTAGAATGATCAGGTGTTGTTAAAAAAGTAGCAGTTTATAGTTTAAACGGAAACCTAATTTGCTTTTCTCTGGACAACATACAGTGTGAAGTACATAAGAATAGTTTTCCTTAATCCATTACTTGAAACGACGGTTCATAATCTTAATATTTAAAAGGAAAAATGTTTTTCTTATAGAACTTCTAAACAAATCATATTAACTGCATGATAAAATAATAACAGTAATGATGATAATGACGACGACGATAATAATGGTGAGTTTTAAGAGCAGCCAATATTTACTGAAGAAGACAAATTAATTTATCCCAGAAAGCGTCATCAGCCTGAAGTAAAGATGACGAATTGTAATACTGGCGAGAGTTATCTGATTTATTAATAAAATTACTCGAAAGAAACAAATTGCTCCAAGAGTCGTAACGTGTGGAGCGCCAAAGTTCAAGTGACCAACTTTGGAGTTGTGGCTCTCCACAGATACCGTGAGGTGTACGAGTTACAATAAGGCTTGAACCACGATTGAGATGTACGTATTTAAGTGTCACAAGCCGCCGGAAGTGAGAAATGCAGATGTCTGTGAACCGAAACACAATGCGCCGCGTTACACGACATTTTAAAAACTGTTGACAGTTTGCTGACTCAAAAATCTGTCCTCTGATGCTACGATTGCCCTGTCGGATAGTTTAGATGTTAAATATCCCAATCGTCCGCGCTGGAGAACATCAACATTAACTTAAGAGATTACACTTCCAAAATATAAGGAATGCATGATCTAAGCACTCAGGGCCAGTTCAACCACTTGGCGAACTAAACACCAAGATTTTGAGGGTGCCATTAAGCGGTGCCCGAATTTCTTCGTTGACACTGTTGCTAGAAAAGTGATTAGAATGTGTAGACTAAATTAGAATGTGTAGACTAAATGAAGATACTGATTTAACATAAAGTCGAATACTAATGAACAATACCACGATATCGCACTTTTCATTGTGTAAGTTGATGTCCCGTGGTGGTGGTAGTGGGGGGGGGGAACAAGGCGTAATGTTCACCTAGGTTGCAAAATACCTTGTACCGACCCTGCATATACTCCATCTGCAGGTAGCAATAAACAGAAGAGCAGAGAATACTTTGGCAATTTACTGCTCTAAATATGGCATAAAATTTATTCATGCTTATTCATCAACTCTTCACATATATCCAAACAATAGAGCACACACTCTCTACAAATTTCAACACTATAATTGTTTAACTGAGCTAATAACAACACAGCATAATATATATGGCTCTAACAAAAGTCTTCACATTTTGCTATTTAACTCCCAGACAGTCCAACTTTCCTGTACATAGGTTAAGTCACGTGGTGCTGAATGACTATTCAAACTCACAGTCAAGTAAACTGGTGACAAGCTGATATCACAGCTCTGCCTTCAGTGAAGTGCCATCATGGCGTGGTATTACCCTCCGTCAGTAATCTGCCCGGATGTAATCGGTCCACCCTGGAATATCATCTAGAAGAGAGGTAAAAATCTGCTGTCCACTAGCACTAACAGTCCTGTCTGATTGTTCTGCAAATGCACCGCAAAGGCTCATTAAGTAATTAATGATCTTGCCAAGGCAGCGGGACATCTCTTTCAGGTTAACTTCAAAGTACTAAAAACTTTCTCTCTGCCTTACCATCACAACTTTTCTGAATGTCTAGCATGACGTCACAACTTGTCTGAATGTCTAGCACGACGTCATAACTTGTCTGAATGTCTAGCATGGCATCACAAATGAAATAAAAGAAATACCACTATGCGGAATCTTGTTCTCCAAACTCTCGGTCTCAAGTGTGTCGTCATCTGCCCTCATTCTCAGCCATGATACATTTTTGGGTTAAAATAAAACCTTTTTTTGCCTAATTTTTACTCCAAGTCCTTAACTGAACCTTCAATCTGTTGTTCGAGAAAGTTCGGCAGTGAATGTGACGCTGCATGACAGGAGGTCACACATCTCAAAGTCTTTTTTTTCTGTCTCTCTTTTTCTGCTCTCTCTTTGGCAAAAACATAAGTTTTTATTTACTACAATTCCCAGTGCCGCCTAGTGGACAAAAATAAAAATTGTGTACCACTGAAAACAAGCAAGTCCACTAATTAACTCTCCTGGTCTCAACGCCTAAATGAATGTTACTACAAACGGGCGCCGAAGTCTCAGGGCCTCTTCTTTCATACAATCAAATCCTCCAGCCCTGTCACGTTGACCCTGGGGCGTGACCTGTCCCCCCCCCCCCATTGTAGACTGCTACTTAATAGGTTTGTGAGTTTTCTATCATTTCCCTATCACCTCAGGCATGTAAATAATAAAAACTAATTACCTCGAGTGCACTTTAAGTTCAAACTACTGTTAAGTACTTGTAATTACAATACATTTAGTAAAAGTATTTCCCCACTGAATTGCTGAACTTATACAAAAATTCGAAAAATTCTAAAACAAGAGTTTAAAAATAACATAATTCTTTTTATGAACTACTTTCGCCCCAAAACATACAACAACGAGTGGGGAGGGGTTGTACACACACCAACCTACAGAAACTAATAATATAAACCTTAGCATTAGATTATATACATATTTAATCAAACAGGCTTATTAATAACAATTACAACGTAGCTTTCAAATTACAAGCAACTCTGAATAAATGTATCGTAAGCTAGTTATATTCTCAAAATAGATGTTTAGAAAACAATCAGCTTTATCGTGTCTGGCGTGACACTAATGTGTAATTAATTACACGGTAGTCGCCCCCTTGGTCACAATTATAAAAACAAAATTCGGGGAAAAGCACGCGCGATAAAATCTAATCCAAAAAAAAAAAAAATCCAAAAGCTCTGGCGACTCTACTGCCAAATAATGTAATACCCCTAGTAACAAAGCAAAGCATTAAACATTCAGAAATTTATCTTGAAATAAACAGTCCCTAACCTCGTGAGTTCAGACGCATAGACATTTATCTCCATAGCCAAGCGCTCCTATTCAGAAATGTAGTTATTAATAGCTGAAGCTAATATCTCCAAAAGACGTGCATTATAGTTCAGTCACATTAGTCATTCATCCCCAAAGCCAAGAAATGTAGTTACTAAAGCTGAAGCTATTGAGCTTAGAAATGACGGGTAAGTTGTTATTTACCTTTAGTAGTACAATGGTTTGCTTTGTTTCTGACTTTATGGAAAAATATGAAATTTCAGCCACCTCATAGATGGCGTTCGTGCTCCTCGAGTTAAAATGAGAATTTCCTAGAAATTAGCAGAGTTTTGGCCAACAATGTTGACTTTAGCGGTCATCTAAATAGATGTTTCTGAAATGTGATCTATGGAGTGTTTTCTTAGGAAAACACAAAACATTTAACAAAGATAATGAAGAGCTATACTTCTTATTTCATTAATTTCTTATGTTACTACTAATAATAAATACCAACAATGAATGACATAAATATGCTAGTGAGCGTTGGCCTAGATGTTTACACTTTATGGACAATTTTAAAAAGGTATTTGGTTGTATTTTTGACAGGTAAAATATATAAATATTATCTGTTGTATATGTTTTCTCCTAACAGTTTGTGGTAATGTAAACTGACTAGGTCCCAGCAGTAAAGCTGCTATAACCATCCCGTACAAAATACAGCAAACGTATGAACACGTACACAGTCTGACTTGCTGTATGTCCAGCACCTATTTGATCACACCTGTTGTTTTTGTGACCACTACGATTTGCAAAATTTGAGCAAGTCACAAGCTCATGGCTTTTCAGCGCGAATTCTGGTTGACGAGCTGATGATTAAGAAAATGTCACTTGGTAAGATTGCAGACAGCAAGGCTAGCTTTGTTCTCAGTACTAACCGAACGTCACATTGGTAAGACTGCAGACAGCAAGGCTAGCTTTGTTCTCAGTACTAACCGAACGTCACATTGGTAAGATTGTAGACAGCAAGGCTAGCTTTGTTCTCAGTACTAACCGAACGTCACATTGGTAAGATTGCAGACAGCAAGGCTAGTTTTGTTCTCATTACTAACCGAACGTCACATTAGTAAAACTGCGGACAACACCGCTAGTCACAACCACAAACTAAAAATAATTTTATCTATCATCTGCCGGTCCCCCCCCCCTCTTCTGACCTCCATACTTTCATGCCATATACGCAGACATATTTCCCTACAGTCGATATTTTACGTGAGCATCACATGCCCGAATCCCCCCTCCCCCTTCACCCTCTTTAACTCTCACAAAAGCTACGACAACAGCAGCAACACCACGTGCACTGACTGCAGCCACTGGACGACTTGAGATAACTCTGATCAAAGCCGTGCGGCAGCAGACGACAGACTAGGGACAAGCCCGCGCGCTAACTTTGATCGGGTTGAGAGAAGTGGTCACTAACACTCGTAAAGTTAAGAGGGACGGAGTGGTGAGCAAGGGGAAGAGAATTATATTTAGAGTTACATATACCTGTAGAATGGTGTGGGTATTTAAATAAAACCCTGGAGTCATCGCACGGATGTAGGAACCGTAGAGTTGAGGAAGACACGATTGATGAATAGAGCCAGCAAGACATATCATTAAATTAGTGTCGTTTGTAATGTGACACTTATTCTGTATAATTTTCATGATATTACTTGACTCCGTTCCAGATTGTGGATATCTTTATTGGCAATAAAACTTAATTTCCAGATACATAAAGTGTTCAAATAGAAAGCAGCAGACGACGACGTGAAAGAAGATAATTACAACGACATAAGCGAAGATTGTAAATTGATACATCAAGTGGTAGTCACTTCAAAGAGAAGATAAAAAACTAGGGCAAATTTATTTTTCGAAAAGCGCGAAAGCGGCGGAAGCCGGAAGCGCCCCCCATACACTAGCAAGCAAGCAATTTTTCGAAAAAGAAGAATATACGTTTTTCATTCACAAGAGGCTACACTGGGCCAATCATTCGCAGTTGTTCATTGACCATCAGTAAACATTGAATTAGCTTGAATTAGCTTGAATTAGCTTGCCGATTCCTTCGGTAATTGTAGAAAGCACGGTACAAAATAACTATCTCTATGATGTTGCCCAGATTTCGTCGGTGGTTTTGTCGACTAGGGGTGTTTGCAACAGCGTTGACCACGTTCATCGTCCTCTTCAATACAACGACATTAGTCCGCATTCCTGCAGGTTAGTGTGTTTGTGTGTGTGTGTGTGTGTGTGTGTGTGTGTGTGTGTGTGTGTGTGTGTGTGTTTGTATTTCTTGTTTGTTTGTGCGTGAAAAAGACTTGCTGATTTATTTCTTCGCTTCTAAGACTTTTACTAAATAGAGATAATAATTATATAACTTTAGGCAACAAACAGTATTTGTGAGATTTTTTTAAAAGTTTGATTACACATTGCTCACCTTTAACGAGCTGCTGGTACTTTCATTATGACGTCACAACTTGACTATGTTAGGGTGTGTGTGTGTGTGTGTGTGTGTGTGTGTGTGTGTGTGGTGGATAAGGGTATCAAATTGCATTTTGTATTGCAATATTTAAATAAGAATGCAAAGCTTATTCAAAGCGTGAATTTATATCTCTTTATCATCACGTGACCTGGTTATGTGTGTGTGTGTGTGTGTGTGTGTGTGTGTATTAAATAAAGCTGACAAAATGCGTAAATCATGCTTCTCACTAGTCCCCGACCTCATGTAAAAGGAAGCAAAACACCTCAAAATGTCACAATGGACACAAGCATTGCATAATGATTTTAAATGTAGGTGCAGATAGTATTGTTTTAAAAATTAGAAACAAAATAAAAGAGAGTGATTTTAATAAATTACAAAATCCTCTTTTAAAAAATGTATTTTACTTTTAATATATTTCAGTTGTGTGAAGTGAAATTCCACACTTATAAACACTTCAACGCCTCTTTGTGAAAGTTTTCAAACATTCACACGTTCAAAAGTTCATCTCACCACACTCATTAAGAGTTTCTTTTAGCTAATCTATTCTAGCCAGTAAAACTAACTAGTGGCAGTGTCACAAGTAACACATAAACAGAAGACAACGATTTCTTGAAGAAGGAAGAAAACTGCAGAGAATAAGAACTCGTACTGGAAATATCATAATATGAGTTGAAGTAATGATTTAATTTATTACTTTATTGAAGCTCACACAACTTCACAAACAAGTTCTGACTCTCTCTACCCACAACTCTCTCATCACTTCGATAAAAGGCTCTAATATAGTGTATAAATGTTTACTAATTTCATAACAGAAATAAGATTTAGATTTTTCTTTTTCAAATTTCTCTATGCTAGTTTAATGTGCGCTCACTTCTGAAAACCAACATAAACTTCTAATATTAGCTCAAATTAAAGCAATTACAAACTATTACAAAATATACAGTTGTCAGTTTCGAAAGTCAGTGAAATATAAATATTACTCAATGTTATTTTAAAATTATCTGTTTTTAACATTTAGATTTTGTATCATTTTAAAGAAAAAAACCATGTATTTAAAATTAAAATTATCGGATTAAAAGTAAATAAATTATTAATTCATTGTTATTCTAACCGCTTTTATTATATTTCTTATAAACAAATATCTGCCAGAGCAAATTCAAAATAACATACAAACAGTAAAATTAAGATTCAAATTAAAATTCCTTTTCACAGAAAAATTTCATGAGAAATCTAAAACTTTGCGAATTCTGAAATATATATAGATATATTGTAAAATTTAAAAGAAAAAATGCCTTACGACATCCATCGATCATACTTTCTCGGTCAGATAAAGCCACAACGAATTTTATTACTTTAAGAAATGTATATCTGAGTGTTAGAAGTGCTATAATTTTCTAATCGTGTTTTGCTTTCTTTAGTACATTTTTAAAAGTGTTTCTGAGCATTAGAAGTGCTTTAATTTTCTAAGCATGCTTTGCTGTCTTCAGTTCATTTTTAAAAGTTAGCTTACTGAGAAGATGCGGAGGCCAATCGGCATTCCCTACTTTACACTGCAAAGAAAAAAGAGAAAGTTTTACTTAAGTATAATGATGAGAAAGTTTTACTTAAGTATAATGATGAGAAAGTTTTACTTAAGTATAACAAAAAGAAAGTTTTACTTAAGTATAACGATGAGAAAGTTTTACTTAAGTATAACAAAGAGAAAGTTTTACTTAAGTATAATAAAGAGAAAGTTTTACTTAAGTATAATAAAGCAAACCTATCCAAGATGTGTTTGTTGTTCCCCCACCCCCCTCATCCCGAGGATAGTTTACAGATAATGTCATACGTTGACCCTGTTCTCTGTGCTTTTGACCCATTTACACAAGGTCTGATGCTGATGATCATGAGTTATACTTGGGTTTCGAGGGGGGGGGGGGGGGAGGTATGTTGATATTGACACAGACTCACTAGATTGAAATTTCTACGTGATATTAAAATTTCATATCAACTTACATATCAATGCATGTCTTATTTGTCGCGTAAACAATGTCCGCTGGACATACATTTTTACATGATATTAGTTGGGTTTTTTTAAATATCAGCTTACATCTTATACAGTGAGTTTAAACTGGTCCAGTGTCCCTGTACGTAATTATTGACATCACATTAGTTTGTATTTTCAATGTCGGTCCATTTGTTAAGCTTACAATGGCGCATTAGGCCAGTTCAGTTCACAGTAACGGTAGATGTGCTAAACTTACAATGGCAGAGTACAGCAGTCAAGGAGCTAGAACAGTTGATGGAATACTAGCCTACATCTCTCTCTCGAAAGACTGCGGTTCGATTCCTGTTCAGGGTGATATATTTAACAGATGATTCTTAACTGTTCATTGCCTCCAGATGGTTGACGTTGTCGGACGAGACACTATGACTAAATCGAATCCAAAGTATTACAGGCTGTGCTCGCTAAAAATTTCTTGACAGATAAAAATCGGAGAGAGTAGGCCGTTGGCCCGAGAACAATGGAGCCTGAAAATCATCAAACACCGCACACTCATACTTTCACCCTTCTCCCCTCCCCAGGGCACTATATATATATCTCCCTTCAAAAACATAGTATCTCGCCATGGTCGCTTGTAACCGTCTGTGAAGTCAGCGAAAGTTGGAAACAGGCGTCCAACTCACTCACTCACTCTCAATCAATCAAATAAACTTTTCATGCATCTCAGCTCCTATCCAGCATCGAACTGGTAAATCGGAGTTAACCTGGAACAAGTAATTTTCATTAAATATGATTCACCGTCGAGCGACAGAAAACATGGACTCTCGACTGTGTAAATGAATTTTTAGACTTACGTTTCATACACATTGTCCGACAAGATTATTTTTAGACTTACGTTTCATACACATTGTCCGACAAGATTATTTTTAGACTTACGTTTCATACACATTGTCCGACAAGATTATTTTTACGCAGCAATTGATTCCCTGTCCAGCGAAAGGAAACACCTGGACTCCAAAACGAAATGACGTTGGTGATATTAATTTTCTTGATAAAGATGATTAAGTTACGGTCAGGTTTAAAGTTTGTGTAATGATTAGATTTAGGGTTAGAGTTTGTGTAATGATTAGATTTAGGGTTAGAGTTTGTGTAATGATTAGATTTAGGGTTAGAGTTTGTGTAATGATTAGATTTAGGGTTAGAGTTTGTGTAATGATTAGATTTAGGGTTAGAGTTTCAATAATGTTTAAGGTAAGATTAGGGTTTTGCCAGGATTAGGATAAAGTTTAAAGTCCGGGTAATAATTATAGTTGGGAATAGAGTTCGGGTAATCATTAGGGCTCTGGTCATGATTGGGGTTACGACTAGATTTCGGGTGTGATTAGGGTTATAATTAGTTCTGATAATGAAAAGTGTTAAAATTAGAGTTCTGATAACGATTAGAGTTGTCCTAATGATTAGTGTTAGGATTAGAGAAGTCATATAACATTTAGGATCAGAGTTCTGAAAAATAATAGTGTTAAAATTAATGTTCGTGTAATTATTAATATTAGGGTCAGGCTGCACACACACACACACACACACACACACACACACACACACACACACACACACACACACACACACACACACACACGTCAGAATGGTAGATGGATTTAAGGTGGAGAAGTTATATCTGAGTTGGTACCGAGAGCAACTCTGTGATTTTTCAATAAAGTGATGGACTATACGGACGATTAATTACTGTGACAAGGCATGCCATTTAGTTAATGAAATGATTTTTATTATTAATAATTAATCTTTCATAACTAAGTGCAAGTGATGAGAATATTAATTTAATTTTATTAATGATCCAACACAAACACCACTCATCTGTCACTTGGCGGATATTTTGGCGTAAAATAATTGATTCAGTTTTAGCTCTAGCGTGCATTGTTGAAGAAATTGTTAATATTTAAATTCATTTTAAATTTCTTAAATGTTTCATTTCCGTGTATTAAAATTGAAAAAAATCTCTGGCATGCGCAGGGGATCTGATTGCTAAATGGTATGTCGGACGTGAGACTGAATGCTAAGGTCTTGCGCTGCCTAAAGGGGTATTATAGCGAGTCAGTATTTGCTCCGGGGGGGGGGGTCAAGTACCCGGGATATACGATTGGGTGAGGGATTCGTTGGACCTTGCTTTTCCCTTAACCATCCAAACCCTGTCTGCAGGACGATGATATTAATAGAAGTTCAAATAATTTACTCGTTCTTAAGAGAGTCATCTCTTACATACAGTACCTGTCTCACATACACATTTTTTTTTTATTATTAAAGGCAGTGGAAAGTCTGCAAAAATGAACTCATATGACACAAACTGGCGTACATACTATACATCAAGTATCATTCCTGACTTCATAGGTGACAGACAACAGATCCTTGAAATATTGATTAAACTAGATACACCATCGTGCTCGCTAGATTTATGGCGATGTGACGTTCGGGCCCGAGGGATCGTAAAACATGTCCCAGATGCATGGTGCAAAAGATGAGCTGCGTCATTTATTTTTGGGCCTATACTCTAATACAAAAACAAAAAAAAATAACACAAAATAACCATCAAAAACAACAACAAACCACAACCCAAAAAACAACAAAAATGTTGAAAGTCAAATGCTCACTAGATAGCATTTATATGCAAAATAATTCAAATTTCAACACACACACACACACACACACACACACACACACACACACGCACGCACGCACGCACGCACGCACGCACGCACGCACGCACGCACGCACATACACACACATACACATATATGCACATCACATACACACACACACACACACATGCACATACACACACATACACATACATGCACATCACATACACACACACACACACACACACATGCACATACACACACACATATATACATACATACACACGCACACACACACACACACACACACACACATGCACATACACATACACAGAGAGAACTATATTGGTGTGTGACGACGACTCCACACGAGATATTGGCCACGATTATTATTGTTAATTAGTAACCCAAAACTAATTACAAGTGATGAGAATCTTAATTTATAGTTATTAATAATTCTCCAGAAGACACCACTTGCCACTCTCACTTGGCGGATATGCGGGCACTGGAAACCTTTCTCTCATCCACAACATTAAAAACAACATTTACCGTCACACAATATTTCCGTAGGCGGAAAACATCTTACTAAAGGAGAAGAGAAATCCATCTTTTAATCTATATTTAGCAAGTCCCCATTTACCAGTTTCTTCTCCAACATATGGTAATCAAATTGCGTAAGAAGATCAATAAAATTTAACTATAAATTTATTAAATCAACAATCGAATGTACAACATATGAATATAATCAAAGGAGCATTGACCTTTACATTGCTTCACAACAACATTCGATTAATGCTGGACAATCAGTTTATCTTTGCATAGACATAACCATAACATAAATATGTAATCAGCTTCAGGGATACCATCATGGAAATGAGAGTAGAATTTCAGAGAAATAATTAAAGTTAATGCACATAAACTGTTCGAAGATGGCAGCTGTTGCCAGCAAGTATTTCACAATCACAAGGTTGTAACTAGTCTTTCTTATTTAGGCAGCAGACCCACGTGTCTCTTCTAGAGTCATACTACATACCTGTTCCAGAATCTTTTTGATGTGCTCTCCAAGCACACTGTAGAGAATCATCCTGAATTCCACATGTACTATCAAGCACATCAGGAGGAATATTCTTGAATTTCCATGTGCTTTACTCAACACAGCATATTCAAAATAATCTTTGGGAATTCTTGAGACCAAACTAAGCCATAATTTCCACCGTATTGGCACTTGAATGGAATTCACAGTTATCAACTCACAACAAAAACTTTTACTGCTAAGTTGACAACAACTTAATCAAGTAGAGTACAGTGATCACTGTAGCATGACGTGACAAAGAAAATAATAAGCGAATGATTGCCTTTATGACTGGACTCAAGTTATGTTCAAATTCAAAGTGATTAGATAATAGAATTCTTTACAGCATGTAAACATTTTATCTCAGCCCATTGGCTAGTCTCGTTCTTATAAATCTTAACCATTGGATAATAAAAATTACTTATCCAGTTGGAACTGGTTTGTATTGCATCAGCAATTTGTAGCACATTCTCAACTCGGGCTGTTTACTCCAACTCTGACACAAAAATACCATCGTAAGGAGATCCCAAGGTGGATTACTTTGAAAATGTAACAAATTTATATAGCAATTAAGTCTAGAAATAGGGATAGGCAAATTTACTCCACCACACGGTGACACTTTTAGCATCTCTTTCCGTTTCTAATGTCCTCCTTCCCCCAACCCCCACCAAAAAAAAAAGAAGAAGAAGAGAAAGTAATTACCTCAACTCAGCAATATCCGTTTCGTTTTTAAATCCTAATCTTTCTCATTTCAATTAATAACAGCCTTGTCAATCTCAGTTGATTCAAGTCTTTTTTCATCTCAATTTTTGCTTCAAAAAAGGGGGCCTGAATTTCTAACTCTTCCATTTTCTTCCACCCAATCCTACTCCTGACGCCAGTCTCCTCTCACCAATACCCCTTTCTACTTGTAAAAGTCTAACTCTTCTCCGGTTACACTTACCCACACCCCTATTCCTACATCTCCTCTCTGTGTGCACATTCTCTAACATCAAACCCCATGCTTGTCCCTGACTATCGCTTTTCCCTCTTTTAACAAATCCAATTCATTTAGTGACGTGACGAAAAGCACGCAGAGAAGCATGTCCCCAGTGTGGTCGCCTTATGCGATGCGTGTTTTACTTGCAGGAAACATTTCGAGGGAAGGAACGTTTTCAAGGATGCTTTGAATAGAACTTGTGTAGGAAAAACGTTCTGGAAAACGTGTTCTGGTTATGGAAATTTTGATAAGAGAAAAATAAATAAATAGAGAGTCGCCCAAGCCTGTGCAGGATTAATTTATAATTCCGGACTCAGGAAATGTCCCCAACTAATTCCAACCTCACCTTTACTCTCTTACGCCCCCCACACCCACCATCCTTGTACATTTATTCATCGATTTAACAACGGTCACTCGTTCTTATTAGAAAGTTCGCTTTCTAGCAATCATTAAATAGAATTTTGCAGTAAATTAATATGTTCTAGATGCTTTTTGGCCGACGGGTCGGTAATTTACAAGAAATGGTATTGGAAAACCCTGATATAAATCGAACGTTGTTTATTGTTAGTTTTTGCGGACCTTTAAATCTGTCAGCGGGTTTTGATGTTGCTGGCTATTTAAAAAAAAAAAAAGCGGATGATGTGGAGTCGACAGAGGAAACCTTAGCCTAGCGCCCTATCGCATCAACAAAATGGAGAAGAAAATAACAACCAAACGAAATACGATTGTATAGAAGTAAAAATTACATACTGTAATAAAGTTTAAAAGAAAATATATGAGATGCTTACAAAGATTGCTTAGAATTTCTTTTGAGGGAAAATCGTAGAACAAATTACGTGGAAGTGTGACAAAATATTAGGGATGTCGAGCAGTCCTGTGGAAATGTCACAAAATGTCGAGCAATCCTGTGGAAATGTCACAAAATGTCGAGCAATCCTATGGAAATGTCACAAAATGTCGAGCAGTCCTGTGGAAATGTCACAAAATGTTGAGCAATCCTATGGAAATGTCACAAAATGTCGAGCAATCCTATGGAAATGTCACAAAATGTCGAGCAATCCTATGGAAATGTCACAAAATGTTAGGGATGTCGAGCAACCCTGTGGAAATCTCACAAAATATTAGGGATGTCGAGCAATCTTATGGAAGTGTCACAAAATGTTATGGATAAGGAGCAATCCTCAACAAAATTTTTCTTTTTTAACAAAACGGGAAATCGTTTTCATATACGAGATAACGAGAATAATTTTTACCTCCAAGAGGAGATGATGAAAATATCTTAACGAATTGGACGCGAGGTAATAATAGAAAGCCTTGTAATATCGGAAATGAGTCAGCGAGATATATAAATAATCTTTTATATTTGAGACATTATATTATAAAGGAAACTATTTTTCATTTAAGCTGAGACATCTAAGAATCCTTATCATATTTAAGCTGAGACATCTAAGAATCCTTATCATATTTAAGCTGAGACATCTAAGAATCCTTATCATATTTAAGGCCCCCAATCGAGCAAGAAATTCTTTCAACATTTAAGTCGAGAAAACAGGGAATTAAGTATTCATAGGGTTAGGCTTAGGTACTTTTCATATTCGAGGCAAACATATATATATGTGTGTGTGTGTGTGTGTGTGCGTGCGTGCGTGCGTGCGTGCGTGCGCGTGTGTTGTCAACACTAATCACATTCTGAGAAAATTATTTTTTTTTAAACAGCCTAGGGAAGTAAAGATATATGCCAAGGTTAAGCCAAGGTTAATCATAAGTTTATATCGGATTTGAAATGTGTTTAGCTTCTCTTTCATTTTGATTGATCCCTTTTCTGATGAATTCAAGGCAGTGTTAACAAATCTCTATCTAAACTGGGTTAGCAGTGAAGGTGTTAAATGAATATTTTTACCACAGACCAATAAATAATGCTGCTGCTCATGTCATTGGACACCAGTAGCTCATGTCATTGGACACCTAGATTTCATGTTTTTAGCACCAGTATCTCTTGTTATTAGACACAAGTAGCTCATGTCATTAGACACCAGTATCTCATGTCATTAGACACCAGTAGCTCATGTCATTAGACACCAGTAGCTCATGTCATTAGACACCAGTAGCTCATGTTACTGAATATCAGTAGCTCATGCAATAATTTTAAGTTTCTATTGTTCTGTGGGCGAATGAGCTAGCGAATTCATTGTTTTGTGTCCGCCAAACTGTTTTGCTGAAGTAATTAAAAGTTATCTCAGTACCATACGCTATTGTTTAATATGCACACGCACACAAACACATACACCAGTGCCCGATTTGCATAATCATATTAGAATACAGTTTGGTAAATGTATTGCTGTATGAAGTTTTCTGTCCTGACAAATGGCTTTCTTGAAATAAAATACACTCACATAATTACAGTGTTGATTGCACTGATAGGCTATCGATCGCATAGTTGAAAGCAATTAACATTGTTTTGTGTGTTGTAAATCTTTATCACCAAAACACAGACTATGGGGAAAGCAGTATTTATTAAGGACACATCCTACTCTCTCGGAGACCGTACTATATTAAGCTCTATTAAGCTATATATAAGCTCTGTTGTGTCTGAAAGGTAATATGAGACGTATATTCTATGACAAAATATTGCTCTATAAGCGGCGTAGTGTCTGGCAAGAAATATAATTCTATTAAGAGACGTATCCCCTGTCACAAATTATTTCTCCATAGTACACTACATTTTTGAGACATGTCTTCAGTCACAAATTATTTCTCTATAGGAGACGTTGTATCTGAGACGTATCTTTATCATGAAATATTGCTCTATGGGAGAATGTGTCTGAGACTTGTCTTCTTTATCATGAAATATTGCTCTATAGTAGACGTTGTGTCTGAGACGTATCTTTATCATGATATATTGCTCTATGAGAGAATGTGTCTGAGATGAAATCTAATTCTAAGAAACGTAGCTTTTTGTCGTAACCTATTGCTCTATAGGAAACGTAGTGTCTGTGACGTAATATTTGTTTTGAACTTTTGTTCGAGGCATTATGTTTACTAAGAAAACATATTCCATGGGAGACGTAGTTTGTCACGAAAAATTACTCTATCGGAGACATGAAATATAATTCGAAACATAGTTTCTGTCACGAATTAATGTCCTGAAGGAAATGTGGTTTGACATGAAATAGAACTCTCTTGGAAACGTAATGACTATTATTAAATATATCTCTAGGAAGCAAACATTTTGAAATGAAATTAACGACGTGAACGTTGTCGTGACTGTAGATAAAGAAAGGTATACGAAAGACGCCATAAACATAGTCTACGAAAGACGCCATAAACATAGTCTACGAAAGACGCCATAAACATAGTCTACGAAAGACGCCATAAACATAGTCTACGAAAGACACCATAAACATAGTCTACGAAAGACGCCATAAACATAGTCTACGAAAGACGCCACAAAAAAATATCTACGAAAGACGCCACAAAAAAATATCTACGAAAGACGCCACAAAAAATGTCTACGAAAGACGCCACAAAAAATATCTACGAAAGACGCCACAAAAAAAGGTCTACGAAAGATGACACAAAGGTCTACGAAAGACGCCACAAATAAAGATCTACGAAAGACGCCACACAAAGAAAGGTCTACGAAAGACGCCACAAAAAATATCTACGAAAGACGCCACAAAAAAATTCCACGAAAGACGCCACAAAAAAAAGATCTACGAAAGACGCCACGAAAAAAGATCTACGAAAGACGCAACAAAAAATGATCTACGAAAGACGCCACAGAAAAGGTCTACGAAAGACGCAATAGGTCATTTGAAGCTTAGGTCATTAGGAAAACCAGTGCGCGTGCCTTTATCATTTATTTAGCAGATGACATTTTTTCCTCTTTAGAATTTCGTAACAAAACAGTCTCCTTATGTATGTTTTTAAATTTACAAAGTACACTCACTAAAAAATTGCAGTGGGTAGTTTGTTTGCTTGTTTTTTTTTTGGTTTGGTTTGATTGTTATTATATTTTTAAACAAGAAACTGATTGCTGGATAGTTTGTTTAGGCAATTGTTGGACAACATAATTCTATCTGATTTGCAGTGCATCTGAACAAATTAGTTTAGTTTTGATGCAGCTTCTTTTTGGTGCTTTTTCTGCGGGTTGTTTGATAGCGGGAGTGAGGTGGAGTGGGACTAATGCGGGGTGGGGGTGGGGGTGGGGGAATGAGATTCTCATTTCACTCGGTCTTCCTCAAACTGGATAATCCCTTTCGTGCTAAGGAATGTCAAAAGAACTTCAGAAACGCAAGGCGTAGCTCAGTGCCAGTATGAGCTGAACTTTGGATGAACCGTCTACAGGTCTTACTCTTCACTTTCACTCTGCAAAACCCTTGGAATTAGATTGTTTCCCTGTGGTTTAATGATTCTATAGATTTGGTCTAAATATTTGCTTTGAAGACAATATATTTGCTATCCTTATTTCTTTTTCTTAAAATTATTATTATTATTATTATCATTATTATTATTATTATTATTCAGCCTCTTTCCACGACTTCTGTTTGACTATCGGTTGTGAAATCTTACCAAGATTCTGGGAGATCAAAGGTTTTACGGAGGATGTGGGCACTTTCGAAGAGTGCTGCTTTTAGTAGTGGGGCAAATATGTGGTTATTATTATTATTATTATATTCAGCCTCTTTCCACGACTTCTGTTTGACTGTCGGTTGTGATCCAAGGTCTCGGAATCTTACCAAGATTCTGGGAGATCCAAGGTTTTACGGAGGATGTGGGCACTTCCGAGGAGCGCTGCTTTGAGTAGTGGAGCGATTCTGTTGTTTCCAGGGAGTTTATTCAGATAGCCTTCCAATTCAGATGTTATGTTCTCCAAGGCTCCTATCACTATAGGTATAACTTCTGCTTTTACATTCCACAGTCTCTGGATTTCTAATCTGAGGTCTTGGTATTTTTCTATTTTTTCTCTTTCTTTTGTTTTTATGTTTCTATCACTTGGAACAGCGACATCAATGATTGTTACTGTTCTGTTGGATTTATTGAGAACTACAATGTCTGGTCTTCGTGCAGGAATCACCCGATCTGTTCTTATCTCGAAGTCCCACAGTATTTTGACTTCTTCTGTTTCGGTGACTGCTTCTGGTTGATGCATCCATGCTCTTTCTGGGGTTTGTATGCCATAGTTTTCACACAGATTTCTATGTATGTGTTTTGCCACTTCTTTGTGTCGTTTGGTGTATTCTGTTCCAGCCAGAACCTGACATCCAGATAGTATGTGTTCTGTTGTCTCATCCATGGATTTGCAGAGTCTACATTTGGAATCATTTGACATGAGTCATAATTTATTTCCGTATTGGTAAGGTGCATATATATTTCTGTTGCATATATAAAAGGGAATGTAAAGCATTGTACAAGGGCATTTTGCATTTTCACTGTGTTTATTTATAATTCAGTATTTATTTATGACTCATTAACATTTTTTCTTTACTTCCTATCTATCTATCTATCTATCTATCTATCTATCTATCTATCTATCTATCTATCTATCTATCTATCTATCTATCTATCTATCTATCTATCTATCTATCTATCTATCTATCTATCTATCTATCTATCTATCTATCTATCTATCTATCTATCTATCTATCTATCTATCTATCTATCTATCCATTTATCTGTCTGTCTATCTATCTGTCTATGACGCCAACGCCACCTAGTTAATGGTTATTATTATTATTTAATTAATCATCCATAACTAATTACAAGTGCTGAGAATCTTAATTTATGTTATTAATAATTCTCCAGCAGACAAACGTTTTGATCTTAGCCCATTTGCTGGCCTCGATCTCATAAATATTAACCATTGGATAATTATAATTTAAAAAAACCTCACCCACTTGAACTGGTTTGCATTACATCAGCAATTTCTAGCATATTCTGAAGTCTAGTGTTTACTACAACTCTGACACTTACAAATACACCATCATATGGAGTGCCCGAGGTCGGGTCACTTCGATAATTTAACAATTTATATAACAATTAAGTCTAGAAATAGGGATAGTCAAATTTACTCCACCACACTATCTCTCCATCTAGTCTTACAACAGTATCGTGTCGTACCGTACTTAAGCTTACCTAATTTCTTCCCTTTATTGTCTCTCGCTGCAACGTGTCTCTCCGATCACTAACCTGTACATCTGTTCCTCTATTTATCCCCCCCACCCTTGCATCGTCTTTTAGGAGGACATTTTGCTTATTGAACCACCCAGCATCTCTTTTGATCTACACCTGACATTCATTACAAGCATTTTTATTAAATATGTGTCATTCACATGAACTGGTATTTAGAATTTGACTTTCATGTGAACTAGTATTTAATATGGGATAATCCTAATAAATTATATGTAGTATGTCAATCATAAAAACTATATTTTAGTATATGATATTTCTATGAACTCTTGTTTAGTATGTGCCATTCCTATGAAATGCTAATGTTTAGTATGTGACATCACTATGAAACGGCTTTTAGTATGCGACATTCCTTTGTAAATTGTATTTAGTATGTACGTTCATATGTACTGATTTTCAGTGTGTGACTTTCATGTGAAATGGTGTTTAATACACGACAGTCCTATGAACTGATGTTTATTATGTAACATTCATTTAGTGTATGTGACATTCCTATAAAATGGTATGTAGCTTGTGACATTCTTGTGAAATGGTGTTGTTGTGACATTCTTATGAAATGGCTATTAGTACGTAAAATTCCTATGAAATGGTGTTTAGTCTGCGACATTCCTAAAAAGTAGTGTTTGTGGTATTAAAATGTCGTTTAGTATTCGATATTCTAATGAAATGGTGTTTTGTATGTAATAGTCCTA
Source organism: Sinotaia quadrata (assembly GCA_028829895.1). NCBI lineage: Eukaryota > Metazoa > Mollusca > Gastropoda > Architaenioglossa > Viviparidae > Sinotaia > Sinotaia quadrata. The sequence continues at coordinate 82,786,950 of CM054177.1, forward strand.
TGAATTTTTGTATAGTATGTGACATCCCTATGAAATGGTGTTTAGTACGAGACATTTCTTTGAATGGGTACGTAGTGTGTGACATTCATTTGAAATGGTGTATAATATGTGACATGCATATAAAATGGTGTTTAGTATATGTTATTCCTATGATATGGTGTTTAGTTTGTGATATTCCTATAAAATGATGTATAGTATGTGACATTCCTATAAAATGGTGTTTAGTATGTAACATTCATATGATATGGTGTTTAATATGTGACATTCCTATAAACTGATGTATAGTATGTGACCCTATAAGAGGATGTATAGAATGTGATATTCCTATGTCGACTTTGAATAATGAGTGTACGCATGCATGTGTCCAACCGTCAGTTGCGGTGTCATCCGTCACGCGATGTACTAAGTCTATTCGGTTCACTTCTCCTGTTGAATGGCTGTTTCATGTTGACGCTATATCACACTGGTTCAAATCCTACAATGGACTTGAGGGCCATCACTTTTCTTCGCGCATGCTTCAGTTGCATTTTATAGCTAGCGTTTTGTCAGCCACAGCTTCAAATTACAAATTACAATTCCGTGTTCCGTCACTTTCTGAACACGTGTTGCACGAGCATGGGTTTCCATCTCAACATTTTCTTTCAATAAGTATAATATAATCAACTCATTTTCGCAATAATATTTACATTAATAATCATCAAAAATATAATCTTATTCATTATACTACTAATAATCATCATCGTCGTTGTTGTCATCATCATACAGAAAGAAAGAGCGAAGAGGAAAAGGAGGAAGTAGAGGACATTGAAGAGACCGATGGGTGGGTGAGAAAATCGCGTTACAAGAACATATTTGCCCCTATTATATTTTCACTCGAGTAAGCAACGTGAATTGTTAAACAGCCTGTTGGAAATTGACAGACATTTTAATACCTTGTCGTCGATCTTCTTTATTTCTGATTGATTTTTTTTTCTTACAGCAAACATGAAGAGGTGATCTTGTTTTCAAAATTGATAATCTCACTCTAAAAGTGAACAAAGTCTCACCAGTTAAGCTAATGCTAATATAGGAGACTACCTAAATATGATAAAACATTATTTTTGCCAAACAGTTGACTGAATATTACCGTGTTATCACAATTAACATGCACATTCGATTATTACACTGTTCGAACCACGATCTCCAAATGTCTTCTCAATTTTCAAGTGAACATGGTGAGCGAGAGTTATATATTTTAGGCTATTAAAAAAAACTTTTCTTCCAGTCAGAAGTTTAAATTATTTAATATAAAACTTATCATAGAATGCTGAAGTTAACAATATTTGCATTTGAACTCGCTTTATTAAAGTGGGTAAAATTGACTATAGGTCCAAATCCATCCCTTCACTGCAGACAGCAAAGAATGTAAGAATTGTACTTTGTCCCTCCTGTAATGACTTGTTATGTAGAACAACGCCACTCAACAAGTGAGAGTATTTAGATATCATGAGTTTTAATAAGTATACCGGTTGTGTTGTCAGGGCGTACCATGTACCGGTTGTGTTGTTAAGACGAGCCATGTACTGGTAATGTTGTCAATTATCAGAACGCGCCAAACGCCAAAGACATTCACGAAAATAGAATTTTTGCAACACGGATTCGCGTGTTTGCAACAAAAATTAGAAATGTTAAATGTACGATTGGTTTTTGACTACATAAACAAAGATCTAATAGCCATTGATTAGTAATTAAATTAAATATCACCATGTACATTCCAATAGGAATTATTTCCCTTTGAGTCGGTGTACGATAGTACTGGTCTTAATCTCCTGAAGACGCAGGTTATATTTAATTTTAAGTCTTTAATTAATTATTATATGCAATTTGAAAGCAGATTAACGAAACTTGAACCCCTATTTACAACACGTGACCAAACGCAACGCATAGACAGATGATCCGTAAAGGTCCGGGTGGTAGTGGCAAGTTAGTTGGGGATTTGAGTTTGGGAGAGGGGTGGGGGGAGTGAAGAGATGAAAGAAGACGAAGACAAAAACAACAACAACCAAGCAAAAATCGTTAGGAATAAAGTAGGAAAGATCGCCTTTCTGAAAAGGCCCGAGCTCTTGGCGGTTTGCGCTGTCACCGATGGTCTGTCCGAAGCACTGGTCCTGCGAAAATGGATGGGAAATGGGCGAATAGGCTATTGTACAAGATGTCGACCAATGCTCGTATGTTACTGTCTGCCCTGACTCGATCCCAATCGAGAGGCCCGACACGCAATTCTCTCTTTTTTCTGTTTTTGTTTCATTCCCAATGTGGTTAGAACGACAAACGTGATTTAAACGGGAACAGTGTTACGCGCCTCTCCCGAGGGGCCCGGGGATGACAGTTGGGAATTTATCACTGTTGTTAGGACAACGACTTGGTCCTTAACCTCCCCAATCCTGTGAGACAGTCGGATGTCGCCGAGTAGTCGCAACGCACACTAGCCAGCAGCTGTTCGCTGTACCAATCTATCTCAGCTGCTCTTTGAAATATGACAATATCGACTAGCGGGAGAGAAGTTATACCCACTGTGCTATTGAGAAAGGAATGAGCTCCCCTTTTCATGACTGCAGCCAAGAAAGCCTTAGTTTGCTGTTAACAGTTAAGATACATTGTTACCATTTCTAGCTATTGGACTCTTTTTTATTTTAAGCGAAAATGCTTCTCATTAAGTTGGAAATAACTGCTTTACAAAATAATGAATCGACGTTTAATCATTAATTTAAATTTTAATTATTAGAATATATTAAAAAATCATATTTGTCTCAGATAATTTTAGCAGAACTTATATTTAACAGCAAACACTAATTCTACAAGTAGTTCATATGATTCTTACTATTCTTTTTTTTATTTTAATTTAAATTTAAGCAGAATTTATAAGATCGTATCAATTGTGAAATACATTTTAATTTTACACATAGACAGGCAGATTCGAAAAAGCTCATTAAAAAATGTCCTTAAAAAGAATACACATAGACAGGCAGATTTGAAATAGCTCAATAAAAAATGTCCTTAAAAGAATACACATAGACAGGCAGAGTTGAAATAGCTCATTAAAAAATGTCCTTAAAAAGAATACACATAATAAAATTTAAATGGATTTCTGAACGGAATTAGCATTGATATATGAGGCTACCGATAAAATGATTTAAATATCATTATTTCTTTCGTAATTAATTTTTAAAATCCTGTTGATATTTTAATGTCAGAAATTAAATATATTCTGGTTGCAAAATTATTGATTTGAAAGTTATTTGAATATACTGTTTTGCTCGCACCATATCCAAATGTTGTTTCTAACTCAGATCGTCTGCAGATTCTTTACGTATCCCCCAAATACAGACGTGTTCTTAAACTCCATTTAAAAAAAAATATTCCAAATAAAAATATCGTGTGATACATGTGGCTGGGTCTCCAGAGCCGCAGATGATTGACTATTCGGGTCACAAAAAAAGCAGGTCCTTCGAGAGCTTGCAGAAAATCCAACGGGTTCTGAAAATATGTCCACGACTCAAAATGGAATTAAATGCAACAGTGCAATTTATTGCAGGCGGGAGGGGTTGAAGTCATTTCACTTAATTCTTTTTGTTTCCTCTGACAATAAAATGAAAGTGTTTTATAATCCATTCTTTAAAATGTTTTCAGATTAATTATTCAGTATAAAATAAAACATGTTAAAGTTATTGATTTAATAATTTGTAAAAAGCAAGAAAGAGAATCTAAAACTTTCTCACTTTCTTTATAATAATTTTTTTTGTTGAGAGTTTCTCTTTTAAAGGGAACTAATTCGTTATCGGCTTGTAGCTGAATTATTGTTTGGCATTTCGTATTGTGTTTTATGAAAGAGGATAACTTGAATGTGTGTGTGTATGTTTATGTGTGTGTGTGTGTGTGTGTGTGTGTGTGTGTGTGTGTGTGTGTGTGTGTGTGTGTGTGCATTAATTAGAGAGTACACATATCTGACTGCGTGTTTTTGCTTAATTTAATTTTGAATAAATTAAACAAATAAATGTGCTTTTAATTTATAAGTATACACAACCACACGCATGAACACAAGCACGCACAAACATACACACGCATGCAACTATACACACACATACACATATTTTATATATATATATATATATATATATATATATATAATGTGTGTGATTTCTGTTGTTGATTTTTGTGCGAGTTATGTTTACTATTGTTAATTTTACTCTTACTAAAGTTGATGTTGTTTATACTTTCATCTTTAAGCAGAGTGTTAGATATGAGCATCATTAAAATTGTAATAATAAAACAGAAATATTGACTTCAAAAGTGAAAATTAAAAAATGACATTGTGAAAAATAATTATAAAAATTAAATGATAAAAAACATAAATTGCTTTCAATAAGCAGAAAAAATATTGAACTGTCCAGACTATAACTTAAAGGAAAAGAATTTATAATTAGTTATTATTAATTTAGCCAGTAAATCATGTGCTGTAACAATGAAAACAAACTGACACAAATTATTATAGAACAAATATTTTAATTTATACCACCCATAATCTACTTAATTTGCATAACTTTGCTTCAAGATTTGTATTTTCGATCTCCGCTTTTCAAGTTCTTTCTTTGTTTCTTTGTTTCTTTCTCTTTCTTTCTTTCTTTCTTTTCCTTTCTTTCTTTCTTTCTTTCTTTCTTTCTTTCTTTCTTTCTTTCTTTCTTTCTTTCTTTCTTTCTTTCTTTCTTTCTTTCTTTCTTTCTTTCTTTCTTTCTTTCTTTCAAGCCTTCTTTCTTTCTTATAAAAGCGAATGTCTTGCAGTGTGTTCAGTTAGAAATATATCTGAACAAACTAATAGTTTTGTAACTATTTTTCAGGAGACGAGAACCCGACGAGAGAAGTGCATGTAGGTACAGTACTTAACAAAAGTAAACTATAGAGAAAGAAAGCTTAGTTCCCCCCTCCCCTCTTCTGAGATCATTAGAGTCAAGAGTTAGCTTTTAAAGAAACGTTGTTAGTAACAGTCTTAAGGAATATTGGAAACACTCCAAGTGATAGAGAAACATTAATAATAATTATCAGTGAGTGATGATGGTCTTGTATCAATCATGTAAAAACAAAACCTAGGATGAAAGGGAGAGTACTGCCTGATGCTGGAAGTTCATGAATGATAGCTTTAAATTATTGTTAAATGGCTGACACTGTCAGTAAACGTTTGATGGAGATCAGTCAAATAAACCATATAGGAATAATCGGGCAGGGCAGGAAAGACGAACTCTCAAATTTTCCACGATTGAAATTTGATGTCTTTTTATTACTATTATTGTTATTAAATTTTACTTTGCTATCTTCACCCATGTTACATAATTTGTTGTAATCATCGACTAAAGCTGGTATTGGGAGCTGAGCTGGAGAAATAATATCATAATCATAACTAATAATAAAGGGAAAGATAACGTTAACAGCTTGGGCACATCAGCTTTATCTGTCGGTATGTCATTTGAGTAATAGCCCAAATCTTTGGCATATTAGTGGAAAGTTAGGTCAGACCGTCCGGATGTCGCTAGTATTAGAAGTGAATTGATAATCTAATATTGATACTTGGAAGTCTGATATAGTGACAGGGTCATTAAACATAACCGGACACGTGACAATCATACTGCTCTATACTACACTGCATTATAATGCTCATTACTCTATGAGGTTCAACATTGCATTATAATGCTCATTACTGTATGAGATTCAACATTGCATTATAATGCTCATTACTGTATGAGGTTCAACATTGCATTATAATGCTCATTACTGTATGAGGTTCGACACTGCATTATAATGCTCATTACTATATGAGGTGCGATATTGCATTATACTCTAGTCTTCGCTACAATACATTGTTCTACACTAAACTGCATTACAGTGCTCTCCTCTGCACAATGCTAATCAAATCTGCAATGCACCACAATGCTTTACATTAAGCTATAGTACTCTACACTGTGCAATAATGATCTACAGTGCACTCAAGTAGTCTGCACTGTATTGCGTTGCTTCGATACTCTACACTCTACAACCTCACCAGACCGCTCTACATTGCATTGTACTACAGAGTTCCACATTGCATTGTACTACAGAGTTCCACATTGCATTGTACTACAGAGTTCCACATTGCATTGTACTACAGAGTTCCACATTGCATTGTACTACAGAGTTCCACATTGCATTGTACTACAGAGCTCCACATTGCATTGTACTACAGAGTTCCACATTGCATTGTACTACAGAGTTCCACATTACATTGTACTACAGAGTTCCACATTGCATTGTACTACAGAGTTCCACATTGCATTGTACTACAGAGTTCCACATTGCGCTCTGTCATTATAATGCACTACATAACTAAGCAGTTCACTGCACTCCTAGACGAGTTCAGTATTTTCTTTGTGGATTTCTATAGTCCATGAGGTCTCCTTGCCATAGATTCTTGCTATAAAGGCAAAAGACCTGTCAGTGATGACAATGATGAAGAATTATAAGAGTCATCTTCTTAGTAAGCACGTCTAAATAGTCCGTAAACACAGCCCACTGGTCTATAATGACGTCACCAAACATGCAGAGTTGAACACTCAAAAACTTATTGACTAACATGACAAAGAATCGATCATGAAGAAACACTGACTAGAACCACAAGGGTCAGTGAAGAAGAAACACTGTGACTAGTATCACATGGGTCAGTCAAGAAGAAACACTCTGACTAACATAACAAAGGATCGATCAGAAGAAACATTGTGACTAATATCACAAGGATCAGTCAAGAAGAAACACTGTGACTAATATCACAAGGATTAGTCAAGAAGAAACACTGTGACTAATATCACAAGGATTAGTCAAGAAGAAACATTGTGACTAGCATCACAAGGGTCAATCAACATTAAAAGAAACACCGAGTTACGGGTACATGCATATAGCTGTTCTACAAACATCCAGTAATAAATCATAACAAATCGGCACCCCCCACCCATATTCGGTGCCTTCGAACAGCCCGTGTCGTTTCTTTTGTCAATATTGTCCCTATTTCCCCCAAATCCGTCATGCCGCTACTATACACTGTGTGTGTGTGTGTGTGCGCGCGCGCGCGCGCGTGTGATGAATGAATGAATGAATACACATACTTATTTGTGTGTGCAACATTTTTTCTTACTACTTGACCATATATTTTCCAGTGTCATTCAAATTACCCCAACTCGACATCTGAGAGAAGCGTTCTGCAGAACAGTGTCAAGGACAACTCTACAACTCTTCACGCCATATACCAACAGCGCGCAGCAGTTTACCAGAATTTTTGCCGCACGATGCCTCAACAGAAGGATCTTCCGTTTTTCTCGCGCGATCCGTTTGTTTATCTGCCCGCAAACCTCAGTGTATGCTTTGTTCCCAAGGTAATTTTTTTCTCGGCCTGTCTTCAGCTTGTATTAACATCTTAAACCTCAGTGTATGCTTTGTTCCCAAGGTAATTTTTTTCTCGGCCTGTCTTCAGCTTGTATTAACATCTTAAACCTCAGTGTATGCTTTGTTCCCAAGGTAATTTTTTTCTCGGCCTGTCTTCAGCTTGTATTAACATCTTAAACCGATGATGATGATGATGACGGGGGTTGTAATAGTGGCGTTGAAGAAAGCGATTTTGATAACGTAGGTCAAGGACTTTGGAAAAATTGCTGTAGATTCAATCAATTTTTAAATATGTTTATGCTTGGTTTGGTTTATAAATCAAACAGTGGTCATTTTTTAAAAAATAAAAATGTATTTATTGTCTGTTGTATTAATCTTTCATAATCCACGTAGTCTACTTTCTAATAGTTTCACTCGATATTTTTGTGTCATTTTCTCAGTTTCCTTCGTGCAGTTTTGTTCGATCGTCTGTGTATTTTCATGTTCTTGATTTGAAGTAGTGCATTTATCTTTCGAAATAATTGCCCGGAGTTTCTTTTCATTGCCAGTTTATTTTATTTTTGGGTTCTTTCATGCTAGTTTTGTAGTCTTTACATTTTCAACATGCTCTCATATTGACTCTTTGACCTTCGGCATACTCTGTCATTGATCCTTTGACCTTTGACTCAGTTTCAATGTAATATTCCTTGGCCATCGCAAACGTGACACATTAGACCCCGTCGGTTTTGTTGACGTTTGGCATAGCTCTTGCGGTTTCCTGTAGTTTAACCTCTGTTTTTGTCTCACGCAGATAAATTTTGACCTATATAACGGTCTTTTTATTTTATATTATATAGTCCTGTGTATTGACTGCCACGATTCCGCGGCCTGTGATTTAACTGAGAGAATGTAAGTCACAGTAGCATCGCTGATTTTGACTTGTGGAGAATGAATGACTTGAATGTATTGACTTTGTGGAGAATGAATGAATTGAATGTATTGACTTTGTGGAGAATGAATGAATTGAATGTATTGACTTTGTGGATAATGAATGAATTGAATGTATTGACTTTGTGGAGAATGAATGAATTGAATGTATTGACTTTGTGGAGAATCAATTAATTGAATATATTTCCTGTTGCAGGTAGGCAGCACAATTTGGAAGCGCGTCTTTTTCTTCCTGCTCAATGACACCGGTACACAAAGTGTCGTCAAGTCACCTCTGGACATTGACAGACTGTATGTACACTATGGTGGACAAACAAAGATCAACAAGACATTGCACATGTCCGACTCACGTGACCGGAAGCTTATTTTTAGCACCTTTCGCGCTATGTTTGTACGGGACCCATGGAGTCGTCTGTGGAGTGGGTGAGAGTCGGAGAGTGGCTATTGCATTAGGGTGGTAGTAGTGATGGTGTGGTAATGATAAATGATGATGAATACTAAATTCCTCATGTTTTGAATATCGCTTTTTGTTTTACAACTGCATACCCGGTTAGAATACTGACCAGCTACTCACAACAACCATCTCCCTAGAAGTTTTCGCAGACAGGTATCTACTTCCCCTGCGGTGCCAATAAGTGCCAGAATGCCTTTGATTGAAGACCGTTAGTGGAATGCTTCGTCCTTGGCGTCCCCGTCATCCCCTTTTCATACCCGCCCATAAAGAGTGTCCATACGTCAGTAGGTCACGTTTTCCTGTTCTTAAACTCTCAAGAGTGACAGTTAAATAGCATTTCTTTACCTCTGTACTTAGTCAACCTGCACAACCTGCAGTGGATTTCACAATGCCGACTTGTCCGAGTGACTTCCTCTTACACTCACAATTATGCGTTCACCCGTGACCCGTTGACTATTTCATGTATTATGTCTCGGTCTTTAGGCCTACGCTCATTCACCCGGTTCCAAAATCTTTCTTACCCGGTCCTTGAACCCCCAGTAGCGTAAGAGTTATCTAACTGTATGTATGAAATAAGAATTTACTACTTAAATAAGCATCATAAATAATTAATTATAGCAATGAAATTGAATAAAAATCCAACCTTAATTTTACTTTATTTTATATTTGCTTAATTCGCTTATTGTTCATTTAATTGTGAATATTGAAGGTGTAAACAATAACAAAAACTGGTATTTTATTCTGACTTTAAAAGATGAAAATTAGTTTTGTCAATTCTTTGTTTAGAAAAATAGTACTATTTTAATTTTTAAAATATAAAAAAAGCAATTATAAAATTGATAGTCCATGAATTAACTGAAACTGATCGACAGACTATTCCGAAAAGCAAATTTTTATTTGTTCAGTTTTTAAAGAGTTGGGCGGCCTCAGAGACCAGCATAACTCTAAATTAAACTTAGACCACTCTATCTCTAAATTAAATTAAAACCAGTATATATATATATATATATAAATTAAACTTACTCCAGTCTGTCTTAAAATTAAACCTAGACCGGTTGAACGTAAACATCAATAATTTCGAACTTCGAGAGTGGAGTGAAAAGTGTATCCTCAAAACATATTCATCTTCTTAAGACACTTCAAAAATTCACCCCCCCACCCCCTTACCTACCCATTGCAAGCTATGTGCAGTGAATATAAAACTAAACTTGACGATATCTCGTTGTTCTGGTTTGTTCATCTTGTCTATTGTTTTCTCTTTTGGGTGTTGTTTGCATTGTTCATTTGACACGACACATGAGTCAGTCTCGTGGTCATCTACATCAGTCACTCGTTTTTTCCTTAATACCAAAATCAGTCACTCATTCTTTCCTTAACACCAACATCAGTCACTCATTCCTGCTATAATAAAAATATCAATCACTCATTCCTGATGTAACACCAACATCAACCACTCATTCCTGCAGTTTCACCAACATCAATCATTCTTCTTTCCGTAATATCTTCATAAATAATAACTTCTATCGCTCATTGTTGTTGTAATAAAATGACAGTCGCTCATTTCTGTTGTAATAGCTCCTGGTACCGCCATTCTTGCTGTAATACAAATGACAGTAGATCATTCTTGTTGTAATACAAATGACAGTAGATCATTCTTGTTGTAATACAAATGACAGTAGATCATTCTTGCTGTAATACAAATGCCACTCGATCATTCTTGTTGTAATACAAATGACAGTAGATCATTCTTGATGTAATACAAATGTCAGTCGCTTATTTCTGCCTGTAATAACAACAGCTATAGTTTATTCTTTCTGTAATGCAAACGACAGTCGCTGTTCATACTAAATAATTCAATATATATCATTGTTCGTTCTTAATGTAATACTATCAGTTATCGCTTCTTCTTTCTGTAATATAATGTTATCTCTCATTATTGCTGTAAAACTATCTGTTAATGCCCTTATTATTGTAATATCATCTGTTATCACTCCTTGCTGTAATATAATTTGTTATGTTTCTTTCTTGCTGTACTACCATCTGTTATCCCTCTTTCCTGCTGTAATACAATCTGTTATCGCTCTTCCTTACTATAATATAATCTTTTATCGCTCCTTCTTGCTGCAATATATTTGTTATCGCTCTTTCTTTCTGTAATACTATCCGTTATCGCTCCTTCTTACTGTAACATCATCTGTTATCGCTCCTTCTTATTGAAATACCAGCTGTTGTCCATCTTTCACATCTTACTGTAATACAAACTGTAATCGCTCCTTTTGCTGTAATACTATATGTTGTCGGTCCTTTTCGCTGTGAATCTGTCATCATTCTTTTTGCTGTACAACCATCTGTCATCATTCTTTTTGCTGTACAACTATCTGTCATCATACTTTTTGCTGTACAACTATCTGTCATCATTCTTTTTGCTGTACAACTATCTGCTCTCGTGCCTTGTTATTGCAATATGCTTATTATCCTTCTTGTTGTACAGATACGTTGATAAGTTCGTGTTACCGGACTCTTGGCTGGACCATGGGAAGCGTATCCTGGAAATGCGCGTGACAATGGCCGCAAACCTGAGCAGGGCGCACGTGCACGTCGGAAGGACGTTTAAAAGCAACGACAGCAGAGCAACACTGTCACGTGCTCAAAGCAGCATTGTATCTGTTTCTGTAAGTATTATTTCAGTGATAATTTATCTGAAAAAAGGGTGATTTCAAAACTCCCTAAACTGATCGATCAACAACCAGGAGAATTTTTTCTTTATTGATAATTCATTCAAAGAGAGATGGGGAAGAGTGCGTGCATGTGTGTGTGTGTGTGTGTGTTAATATGTTAAACCCATCACTACCAATTATTTTAGAGGGACATAAACAATGGTAACAATGGTAAGGAGCTAGGGTAACATTCATTTATGACTGTGTGGTATGAGGGGTTAGTAATGGAGAGAATAACATTAAAAGAACACTAAACCTTAACGTTTCAGCAACGCGGAACACCACACTTTAGTATTTGTCAGGTGTTACGTAGTATTTGGTTAATGAATTATTAATTGTTTAATGAAATGTTAATTGGTTAATTAATTATTAATTACTTAATAGTTAAGAAACTCCCAGTCCTCCTTGACAAAGAAATAGTACTAACAGCTGCAAGGTGAACACAAATACAAGATAGATTTAGGATAGATTTAATTGTATAGAAATAGTACTAACAGCTGCAAGGTAAACACAAATACAAGATATATTTAATTGTAAGTAAAAGTAAACATAATGACTGCGGAAAGAGTACAATCAACATGAGGCACGTAGATATAAGTTAGTATTAGAAGTGTCCACACTGCTAGAAAGAAGGGAATTTGATGGTACAGTTCTTCGACTTGCCGGATGTGTTGTCCGTCCGCAAGCGTGTTAGTTGGTGACCACATGACGAAAACCAGAGCAGGAAACTGGCTTCAACTTAGTCCAGAGTCGAACTTTAACGTCGCGAGCAACTTATGGGCGGCCGTAGCCTGTCCTTCCCTCTGATGACGTGGCGCATAAATGGTAGCAGGGTGTTTAGTGCACAGAGTGCCGATAAACTGAAGAAAGAATATTCTTTTCTCCCTGAGTTTCAGTTAGAACTAAAATAGTGATTAACGCACAAGACATACGTCATTCATATCTGAATAACTGGGGACGAGAGATAGTTGCAAGAAAGAAAGAATACATTATAAAACACAGACACACACACACACACACACACACACACATACACACACATACACACACACACACACACACACACATACACACACACACACACACACATACACACACACACATACACACACACACACACACACACATACACACACACACACACACACACATACACACACACACACACACACACACACACATGAATATGGACGTTGTTACAAGATTTACTCATAAGTCAATCTGACTGACCTTTCTCGGCAAGCCTTTTTACCGATGCTATTTGGGAAAGTGTTCCTGGCACACCTGAATTCTTTGACGGCGATAACGACTATAATTTTTTTACTGGCAAATTTTGGCAAGCGCGCAGACCAGTCTTGTTGGTCACATGGTCAGTCAGGTTGATGTACTACATTTTGGTCAGTTTGCAGAAGAGTGCCGGCGCGCGCCCAGAGTCTCCCTGTGTGGCAAGTTCGTGTACATGTGGGATCGAAGGTATTAAGCGTTCCTGGATGAATTTAGAAGGGCTTTGCTCACTAAGATATCAAGATAAATTAAAGGAGGTTACGTCCCCTCCTTGTACCGTCACATTGGGATTTTATGGCAACAACAGCTCCTGGGTTCCATTTCTCTCATAATACACCCGCTTACTCGACACGAGAACTGCACTTTTGAAATTTTGAAATATGCTTCTCTTCCCCTTCTCATGAAAAAATATGTTGTATTGATTTAAGCACTGATCCCTGCAAATTTTAGAAATATGTGATACCTTTCATCGATTTGATTATCACACATTGAGTCTACACTCTACACTCTCTTCAGTGATATTACAATATACAGTACTCACCTAATGCTGTTTCACACATGTCATTATTGATTATTGATACGCACGCTTATACCGGTGATCGTGACATTTTCTTTCTTTCTTTCTTTCTTTCTTTCTTTCTTTCTTTCTTTCTTTCTTTCTTTCTTTCTTTCTTTCTTTCTTTCAAGATTTCTTTCTTTCTTTCAAGATTTCTTTCTTTCTTTCAAGATTTCTTTCAAGCATTTTTTCTAAACTGCATGTGTTTCATTTATATGTTTTTAAGACATTGCAAAACTGTTCTGATGACGTCACCTTCAGCGAGTTCTTTTTTTACGCTCTCTACGTCAACCACGACATGCACTGGCGACCCATATTCCAGATCTGCAACCCTTGTATATACCAGCCACACGTCCTGGGCAAACTGGAAACGTTTTCGCAAGACTCTCAGTACATTCTGAACGCGACCGGATTGACGTACGTCTTACCAGAAAAGTACTACTCCAGTCACGTTGAAGATGAGTTGTTTCTTCTCGTGGACTATCATTTCCGGTTGTGGCAAAGCCGCACAGCTTTGCACAGGTGCTTGGACATGGTTGGTCTGGCGAACCGTCTCTGGCAGGCGTTTCAGTTGAATGGCTACATCAGCATGGCAGAGAACTTCCCCAAGCAAGAACTGCAGCAGAAACTTCGCAACGCCACAGTCCTCAAAGCTCGCGACATCTTCACTAGGCTTGCGATTATGACGTCAGACAAAGACCGACTGACGAACTCCGAGAGGGCGGCACTTCGGCACAAAATTATGACGGCCGCTTACCGAACTGTGCCACGACCTATGCTGGACCAAATGCAGAAATATTTTCGTCTGGACTTTGAACTTTTTCAGTACGACCCGGCGCCGCCAGATATTTTCGTTAGAGAACAGACAGCAAGTGAATAGTTATTATTGTTTGTATTTTTGGTTTTCCGCATATTTTTATTGGTGAACCTTGTGGTAATTTTTCTGGTCTATATATTGGACGTATATTTCACACACTTCGTTAAAATTCATCAAAGCTATAATCATTTACTAGTAAATTATGAAATCTTACGTTTTCAATTAACGCACCAGATCTAGTTATATGCGCATAAGTTCGTGCATGTGATCGTGTGACCCTTGTTCGTGGGTGTGTGATCGTGTGATCCTTGTTCGTGGGTGTGATCGTGTGATCCTTGTTCGTGGGTGTGATCGTGTGACCCTTGTTCGTGTGTGTGTGATCGTGTGACCCTTGTTCGTGCGTGTGTGATCATGTGACCCTTGTTCGTGCATGTGATCGTGTGACCCTTGTTCGTGTGTGTGTGATCGTGTGACCCTTGTTCGTGTGTGTGTGATCGTGTGACCCTTGTTCGTGCGTGTGATGTTGGGGTATGTGTTTGTACAAGAGTTTAATGTTTGTAGGAGGCTGTATTCTGCAAGTATTGGATGCATGTTCACTTGTCTCCCCTTGGCAAGTGTTTACATTATATTGTGGATTTAGTAAATATAACTACATTTGGTTCTGTATGTGTGTGTAAGCATATGCATATGCATATGTGTATGTCTGTGCTGTATGTGTGTATGCAAGTCTGTATATGTGTAGGCATGTGTGCGTGTAAATATGTATGTGTGTGTAGCGGAAAGATGGGGGTGGTATGAATTATTCTAGTTTGGGCCTGGAAATATTCACCTCACTTAGTACGAATAAATAATTAATTTGATAATGCTTGAAACGAAGTGTGTGTATGGGGGTGGGGAGAAAGAGAAATAAATTCCATTAATCTCTTTGAAATTGTTTCTTTACTTATCCTGTTTTACTACTTTGTTTGCTTGTTTCACTGATATTCAGTATAATTTCAGTCCTTTAAAATCAGTTCCGCCCAACAATCAAATACACTTATTTCTCTTCATTTCTTTTGCTTATTCAGTCACTCAACAGTCTTTGACTTCGGGAGAAATAGATTAGCGACATAATATGAGTTTGTCAAGAGCCAGTGGGGAAGGTGTAAATGCGTATGCGGTTCGTAAACTTCAACAACGTTCATTAGCTTTCTAACTTACAAATAACTGAAGAAGGATTCTTCAGTTTACGTTGAGGTACATCACCCTTCTGCCACGTTCATTAACTGTTTAGCTTACAGATGGGTGACGAAATGTTAGTGCAACTCAATTAAAGAAAGTTCTTTTACTCTTCAATTTAGATTTTTATGATGCACGTATATAAGTGCCTGGCAAGAAAGGCAACCTTCAAACAATAAAGTGAAAGAGTATTCAGCGAGGGCAAACAATACAAAACAATATTTAGAAACGCAAAGCAATGTTGTAGGCTGAAGCTTAAAGCAAATGATAATGAATGTCACAAATCTTTTTTAAAATGTATTGAGTTGAAGATAAATGATAGATAATTGCTTTTTATTTATTCAATTTCTAGTGTGTTGTCTCTTTACTACTTACACAATACATTTCTTGACTAAATTTGGATCCTGAATAAAATGGTCCATAGCAAAATAATAAAAAGCAACAACAACAACAACAACAACAACACACACACACACACACACACACACACACACACACACACACACACACACAGTATTTTATTTTATTTTCAGAACAATTGTTTGTACTGAGATTGACATCGACCAAACATGCACTAACCTATGTTCTGAAGTTTTTAAATCGATACCATACTGTTCTTGTTTGAAACCGAAAACTGAATTTTGACTAGAACAGTCACATGAATATTTATTATCTGAAACACTTGAACTTTACTATTATGTAAAGAAGAAACTAGACTAGTAATGATATATAGCTATGAAAAAATATGACGCCATTTTAGTATATTTTATAGTTTAAAAATAGATGGGTCAATAGTGCAAACCCTATTTGAATTGTGTGCAGAAGTGAATCAGAAAACGCTTTCCTTCTGATGCCGAGCAGCAAAAAATCATAGTCAATGCGAAAGTCCATTTTCTCCGTACGATTAAGAATACAAATATTCGATTATACCCTAGCAAGACGTAATGCGAGCAATAAGTATACAGGCTGTAACTCTTCCATCATTGGGCAAACTATGAAAATATGCATAAGTGACGCTCTGTAATAGAATTACAAGCACCTATTGGCGTCTTTGTATCTGAAAGCCTGCCGTCACTTCCAGATATGATTTAAAAAAAATTCTTTTCATCATAGTTTTCTGAGCACATTAGTACACTCATTGTGAATGGAAGGCAATGTACATTTTATTTGACTGATATATAGTCGGCATGTGTGTGTGTGTGTGAGTGAGAGAGATTTGTTCATAATATAGGTTGTTTTATCACATTACTTAACTGTTAAATCGTATATTTGTGTAAATATGTTTATGCAGGTATTTGTGCATTAATGACATATTTATCAAGGCTGGTAACATATGCTTGTACTCCTGAGTATTAGAAATCAGTCAAAGAAGAGAACAAATCGAAGACGATCGATGAGCGACAATTTTACCTCTCCTACAAATATTTCCCCACATATGACTAGTCAGGTGATCAAACCTTGTTGCGCCAAATACTGAAACAGGATGGACTCAAGACAGAGTTAGGAAGGAGAAAACAGTTACTGAGAAAAACGAAGAAGCATAAAATAGTTAACGACCGAAATATAATCCTAATAGCTATATTTTGTTTACAAATAAAGTCATAAAATAGTTAACGACCGAAATATAATCCTAATAGCTATATTTTGTTTACAAATAAAGTCATAAAATAGTTAACGACCGAAATATAATCCTAATAGCTATATTTTGTTTACAAATAAAGTCATAAAATAGTTAACGACCGAAATATAATCCTAATAGCTATATTTTGTTTACAAATAAAGTCATAAAATAGTTAACGACCGAAATATAATCCTAATAACTATATTTTGTTTACAAAGTCATAAAATAGTTAATGACCGAAATATAATCCTAATAACTATATTTTGTTTACAAATAAAGTCATAAAATAGTTAACGACCGAAATATAATCCTAATAGCTATATTTTGTTTACAAATAAAGTCATAAAATAGTTAACGACCGAAATATAATCCTAATAACTCTATTTTGTTTACAAATATAGTCATAAAATAGTTAATGACCGAAATATAATCCTAATAACTATATTTTGTTTACAAATAAAGTCATATATGAAGCTATTCCTGTCAAATTGCACCTACTCACTCATATCTTAACTGAAATGTTCAGTCTACAATTATTCTATCTTTGATTAATTTGTTGTTGTTCTCATATCTTAACAGTCTACAGATATTCTATATTTAATTATTTTGTTGTTGTTCTCATATCTTAACAGTCTACAGATATTCTATATTTAATTATTTTGTTGTTGTTCTCATATCTTAACAGTCTACAAATATTCTATCTTTGATTATTTTGTTGTTGTTCTCATATCTTAACAGTCTACAAATATTCTATCTTTAATTATTTTGTTCTTCTTCTTATTCAACCATTAATTGAGAAAGAAAAAAATCAATCATTCAAGATTTCCCATTGTGAGAAATTCTTTTTTAATGATAGCAGTCATGTAATTACAGAAGTTGGAAAAATTTGACTCAAATGCTAAAAGTGAACCTGAGACTCAAATACACCTGCACAACAGTCTGATTGATCAATTCAGAAATTCAAAGAGAAATGTCTTTGCACTTTTAATGAAGATGGCTTGCATTTAACATAAGCACATGTTAAGTTGATAAATTCCTGATGTAAAACAATACATTTCTTTTAACATTCAATAAATTTGCTTCAGCCACAAAATAACAACAATAATAATAACAATGTATTACACAGCTCCTCCATACATAGTCACCAGGAAAGTGAACTATAACTTACACTCAAAATATTTTTAAAAATCTCTCTCTTTCTCATACACACAGACACACAAACTCACAGAAATTCATAAAGACACAAAATTTCTCAAATACTCTATATAAAATAGCAATACATTCACAAATCATTCATTATTTGTTATGACTGAAAGATAGAAGAAAAAAAAACAGCAGTCAAAAATGTAGAGTTCTAATTTTCTGTTTGCTTTGGTTATGGTTCACTATAGTCCATCTTTTATCAGATATTGATGTTTACCATTATAACTGTTTGAATTCGAGTCATTTTGTTAATATTCAGCAAAAACAGTACATGTAATATGTTGTAACCAATATTTTTAGTCCTCATTCCCCAATTTTTCTTTTACTTTTACATATAAACTTAAAACTACTGTTTGTTACTGAGAGATGTTTAAATATTAAACCAAAGAATAAATACAAATCTAAAACTGACAAAAGTGTAAACTGATGCCTGCAAGACTAAATACAGCCATACTAAATTAAATTTGGCTACTTTGTTTGAAGATTGTTTATTTCGATTCTTTCATGAATATGATTTTTTAGCATAGTAAGTAATACAATGGTGTTTGATGACAGTCACATTGCAATTTCCAAAAACATGACATTGCACTTTCCAAAAACATGACATTGCACTTTCCAAAAACATGGCATTGCACTTTTCAAAAAACGTGGCATCTACCAAAGTGATGATTTCTTCACCTTTCTACCACCAACCACCATGGTGATGGTGATGTTTCTGGAGAAAGAAAGAAAAGAAAAGTGAAATTGATGTTCTGAACACATAATTGAAGTTAATAATAATTACAAGAAGAAGAATAGTAAAAATAACATACATATATAATGCTACTACTACTACTAAAGATAAAATTAATCATAATATGATTATGATTGTAAAATTCACCGTATACCTACTTCATGAAGATTTAAATATAGTGTGAATTCTCTTCGTTTGATCAAAAAAGCATCTTTTTTTTTCATTGATATACAAACATAACAGCTAAATATTTGATTTCGATTAGGTGTATAGGATTATGCTGCTACTATAGAACTTCAAATTCTTTCTAAATTAAAAAACTGAATAATTTGATAAGTAATTCCTATAATCCACACCACACTTATCTGTATTTTCACTTTAACCACACATATACACCTTAATTAATTTCCATTTCAGTAACTTTATTTTAAAGATTTTAAAAAAATAGTATTATTATTACTTTTAAAATATATTTTAGCCGTAATCTATGACAAACGATGGTCATCAGTGAAGGCTTGATGCAAAACAGTTCAAGTGAGGTAACTCCGTTATTAGGAAAAGATTATTACTTGTACTGACTTGCTTCCCTTAACAAAGGTTGCTCCAGTAGAGAAAGTTTTATTTCTTTAGGATTTACTTTCTCAATGTTTTTGATTTCTCTGGTGTAATATAATACTAACCAAAGCATTTACAAAGGAAGATGATTAATAATAACTTATAACTGAGTGTTTCTTCCTTACAGTAGCTTATGTTAAGTACGATCCAGAAAATACAACTTTCCTAATAAAAGGTTTCCGAGTTTTAATATAATCGTTTCCATCATTAAATAAGTCTAATTTAATATATTAAAAATAATTAAATAAAAATTAAATATGTGCATTACATGTAAAAGTAAATTTGTTTTTTATTTTAACATATAATTGCTTTTTAGTAAAAGGTTCTGTTTTTCTTTATACATTTAATTTTTTAAAATATTTAGAAAAAAAACTTTAAAAAAAAATTCTGTTTCACGCAGTTCCTCTCTACAAGCAACAAAAATCGGATTCTTTTCATTCAAACTTTCTTCTAGAAAACAACCGTGCTTGCTCATATTCGCGAAATCGGCTCGGACCGGAAGCGCTTCCCATAAGCTAACGTCGATTCTCCTCAGCAAATCTGCTTTCTCTGTCATGGAATGCTTACACTCTGACGTCATACTTCCATCACTTGTGTTCCTTTCTTTGAAACAATTATACTCCGACATTTTCATGGCATGTTTACTGTCACTCAGAGTGTTCATGGAATGATACAATATTTTCATTTCGTTTATACCAGGGTTTCTTGAAATGTTGCTAGGGTTTCCCGAGAGATAGCAATTGAAAAAATAAGCATTGCAGATAAAGAAATTTTTATGCAGGAGTTCTCTGAAACCTGAAAATTATTCCAAGGGTTCCTTCAAGGTAAAAAGGTTGAGAAAGCTTATCTATACTTTCAAAGAGCGTTCATGCAGTGACGTCACATTTTAATGTCATTTATAAGGTCACTCATAGAACGCTCAGTGACGTCACATTTTAATATCTATAAGGTCACTCATAGAACGCTCATGTACTGATATCACAATTTTATCCTTCCTAACCTCTGATGTTATATTGCAAATAGGATCTTTCCTTCCTCTTGTGGTGTGTGAGATTAATCTTCACCGGTCTTTGTGCCATTCCAACACGAGCGTAAAGTGTTCTATTTTTAACACTACAGTGCCAAACTAAGGAGTCATGCTGTCATATCTAACACTAATAACAGAATCTAAAATCTTTCTGAATCAAATACAAAATACATAATAATTTTATCTTAATTTTTCAAAAAGTTACTCTTCTGAGTTTCACTACCAACCACACTCCAAAAAAAATAAAATAGTACACTAAGACAAAACAAGGAAGTTCTAGTGATAATTTATCTCTAGTTGAAGGCTGCTGTGTATGATAGCGAATGCGTTTGTGTGTGTGTGTGTGTGTGTGTTTTCTTTTCACTTTTGCTTTTATTTTGTAACTAAATCAACATGAAATGCGCTGCACTTGCTGCCAGGAAATAATTTATAATAAGCCTGTATATATTATAAATGACTAAGAACTATTTTGGGACCACGCTAAAACTAATTCACAACTACAGCCGATTACTGTCAATGAAAGAAAATGTGTTATTTTGTGGTGTCTGAATTTTATAAAATTAAATAATTACATAATATGATTAAACGTAGAAAAGTTGAAATTAATACTAAAGAGAATTACACAGCCTGGATAAGGTTAACATTGTAACAAGGTGGAATTAAATATTTAAGGTAGTAGGGGTCTGATATACTTTTAATTTATAGCACCAGGATGAGATTTAATGATAAAAGAACAAAAGTTGAATGGTTTAAAAAAAGAAATTCATTCATAAACATCAGTCTACGAAAAGTTTATTTTGTGGGCCTATTGCTGACTTTCGCTTAAAAAAGAACTACGATAAGTTTCTTGCATAATACGCTTTGGAATTTCATTGAACAACTTCATACAGTCTTGAAGAAGACAAGTTAAATACATAGCTTCTATATTTCATACTGAATTGTTGAAAGTAACAGTAATTTAGTTATAGAAAAGATAAACAGGCCTTCAAAGCTGTAACGTTGTACTTATAGTTCACTTGTACCCGAGTTGTTTCCCTGATGACAGTAACTATTGATAACGCATTATCTAAATTAATTATAAATACTGCAAGCGGACACTAATGGAGTACATGAACACTAAGCTATTATTTTTATCAGTTACACTTAGGCAGAATTATCAGCAGATAGAGAAACACATATGTATTACACCATAAGACTCACATTATTTGTGACCTCTGGTAACTGACCGCGATTTTTTAAACTCACCGAAAGCACACTGCATAAAAAAAAAAAAAAAAAGTCCTTTCCTCCGTTCGTACCAGACATGATAGACCTAAATGGGGTGGTACTCAGAGATGTCCCAGGCCTACCTGCGGCAGTTCTCAGATATGACAGGCCAAGAACGACTAACAGTGTCCTTCTCTCCCCTTACCTCCTTCACGATGACTTTGTCACCACGGTCCTTAATGATGATTTTGTCATGTCCATCGTCAATGACGGTCCTGTTGCCATGGTGATGAACGTTAGGATGGTGGGGGTGGTGGTGACCAAGGCCAAGGCCGAAGCCAATGCCGCCGAAGCCGTGTTCCTTGATGACGATGTCGGGCCCCGCACCTCCATGGATGACAACCTGATCGAGGACATAATAAGATAACCGACTCTACTTTGTCATAAACTCACCAAGGCTTTTTTTGTGTGTACACACGTACAACACACAAGCATGCGCGCGAAATATAATCATAGTTCTGGGTAGGTGCAAGATAAAGTAGGTGAAAAAGAGTACCAGAGATAAGATAAAAGCATGCAATGACATCGTTTAAGTAGTTTATAAATTCTCGTTTGTTATCTTACGCAACAACAACTGTACGCCACCAGCAGCTAGAAATGTACAAGTTCTGAATGTGAATGGTTTTAGTCAGTTAAGTCTGTTTGTTACCTATTAAACGAAAATCACACTGCAATTTTTGCAAATCTTACCAGTTCTTGATTCTTTGCACATATTATTTATAGTAGGACCACACAAAATTCAACCTGACATCGTCAAAAGCATCTAGTTCTTATTACTGACAAATATTTAGCACAAATAATTGTTTTCAACTTAGCAAGTAAAAAGTGCTTGAAAGTTTGAAAGAAAGAAAGCTTGAGAGAAAGAAAGAAAGAAAGAAAGAAAGAAAGAAAGAAAGAAAGAAAGAAAGAAAGAAAGAAAGAAAGAAAGAAAGAAAGAAAGAAAGAAAGAACGAAACAACGAAAGAAAGAAAGTTGTCTTGCAATGACCATGCAGCATGGCCTTACAAAACAATACACCTACTAGCCTTGCAATCGGGTAAATACATTTTAACAAAAAATATGCGTTTTATAACCGCTCCTTAGCTAAAGATAGATATAGCATCTAGTCAGTCGAATGGTACTAGAGGTACGGGTCTCATACACTTCGCGCAGTTGAAAAAAAATGGGGGAAAAAGCTACTGCTCAAGCCAAATCACACCCTGAAAATACACTAAATATCCACTCGAGCCTTTACCCGCTCCCCTCCCCAACCCGGATACTATTTCTAAATTCAGAAAGTTTTTTCCTCTGCAGAATTTCCAGGCCAGCGAGTTGAACGAAAGTTAGAATTGGACGAAAAGGAATCCGTAACGAAACAAAGAGAAAGGAACCCATTGCAGCTTACCTTCTCGTTGTGTCCATGATGGTGGTGAGGAGGAGGAGCCACGACATATGTGGTGGCAGGGGGTGGGCATGGAGGCTGGTAGCCTGGGTAGCCTTGCGGCTGAGGAGGATAACCTGGGTATGGGTAACCGGGTACGGCACCTGCCGGCTGCTGTGGGTAACCGGGATAACCAGGGTATCCGGGATAACCGCCACCTGCAGAATATTTCGAAAGAATTAAACATAATAATTTCTAAAAGTAGAAAACAAAATTTCATTGGGCAGGTATGTGGAGAAAAACTAACTATACCGGACTAGAAAATCACAAGTGTTAAAGGAAACGAATACACATAACTGATGCAATAAAAAAATGCACATAGCATACACTTTAAAAAAAAAAAAAGTATTTGTGATCTCACGGGTATCTTACATATATACCATACTAAATTGCTTAAAACATTGTAATGTATCACTTTTTAATTCCTTACATTAAAATTTAATTTTTAAAATAGAGAATAGTTAGAAACGGGAAACTGTAAAAAAAATAATAATAACAAGAAAGGAAAAACACCAAAAGATAGAAATGTTTATATAAAGTATCGCCGAAGGGTAGAAGGAAAGATTTGTACATAGATACAAGGAAAACGGAAACGTGTCTTTATAAATACATTCAACAAGCAACTAATTTATTTGTAAAAAGCCAAAAAGCAGTAATAAATGTAGATAGCCTCACTGCAACAAGTTTATTGGCTTGTGGGAATGGGGGGGGGGGATTTATTTGAACATAATTATTAATTGTACATACAGTATTTTATACATAAATTGACCATGAAATCAGTGTAAATTGCAAGTAGGCATTATAAAAAGTGACCACGAAATGGATGTAAACTATAAGCAGGCATTAGAAGCATACCAGTCAGTGATGTGTCATTTAAAACAGCAATTATATATATATAATTTACTAGACACTAACGACAGTGTGAATCGAAATCTCAGTGTTGAGGATTTTGATAATATTGATGATGATGATATCAATGACATCGATCGCTAAAAAACTGCGACGAATGAAAAATTTTACGTTACATAGTGTGTGTTTGTGTTTCACTTAAAAATTAAGACTTTTAAAACTAAATCATGAAGTCAGTTGCTTGGTGTTATTTTATTTTTAACATAAGAAGGAAAGAAAATAGCACAACATACATCGTAGCATTCATAAAACGTGAGACAGGACCGACATAAATCTGTGACGTTTAATTAATGTTCTAGGCTAGGGACTTTATTAAACACAGTAATGTAATTAACAATAATCGATTCACAGATAGGGCTGATAGTAGTAACAGGTGTGCTCACGTATACATGCAATGTACCTATACTTACACACACACACACACACCACACACACACACACACCCCCACCCACCCACACAAAGAGGTAGAAAATTATATTCGAACCCCATGACATACCTGGGTACTGAGCCATTCTGATTTTTCTGGGAATCTGTAAGACGAAAAGCTGTGTACAAAGTTCCAAACGATTCTGGATGTGAGACTCGGCAAATGACTTCCTTCTCGGTCTTGTTAAGCGCGCTCTGTGGGGCTGATAAAGGATGTCGGTCTTCTATTTATTACTTGCCAGACCGTCCCTTTAATTGATCGTAGAGCACTTGAACCAACGCGAGCACGGGCAGAGCGAAGTTCTGTTAAAATTTTTTAGATAGTAATTCTATCTAGATGAAATTCTCGAGAAAGTTTGCAGAACATTTATACTGATATTTCGGTCCCCAAAACGTTTTGCTGTTATGGCTGCTGCTTGAATATCCAGTCCTTTAAGTGCACCATATACAAGTGACAAGAAAATACGAGAAGGATTAGTACGACTTCACACCCTCGACCAACAATATATAATTATTTGAAAAGTTGTCTAATTTCCCTTTATCTAGGCCGTTAAAGTATTTATAATTATATTGGTTTCTTTCAATGAACTCAAGATTATTCCAACATTTTGTTTGCCTAATTTCCCTTTATTTAAGCCCGTAAACATATAAAATTTACCAACTTCCTTCCATGACTGAAAATTTATCAAACATTTTACTTGAACGTGGGGCAAGTAAATTGTGCAGTTACACATTACAATAATTAAAGATTTACATGATATGAAGGTACACGTTAGTTGAACTCTTAGTGTCACAATTTTCCGTGGGCGTGCTCTGACTAGAGAGTTGTGAAATGTTAGATATTAAATAAAGGAGGAAGAAAAGCTTTCTCACAGTTAACCGGCTTCAAGTAACGCGCTGTTTTAGATTAGAACTATATTTAGTAGTATCAACTGTCACGTGCAGCATGTGTCAGCCTAATTAATCAAACGGAAAATGAATCGCACTACACCAAGGACTCAGGATCACAAGACATTTTCCAATCGTTGACAATTAAAAATAAAATAGTGGAACAAACACGACTGTGGTTGAGAAGAATAACAATCTATAGTCAAGTCAAATACTTGTGACTGACGTGTATATGTACACCGACACGTCACCGTGTCGAACTCGTCATCAGTTTTTGATAACCATGGCGTCTTCGTTCACTTATGCAGAGGCACTCACTCATATTAGCATGTAGAATGAATACTTTTCAATGACTATGGGCCCACTGTTGATCTGCATTTCATATACTTAGCCAAGTAAGGTAAACATAGGTCGATAATTAAAATTATCACTAAATAGTGAAAGAAAGAACAGGGAATGAAGAGAAAGAGTAGACATATCTGTAGAATATCTCAACAGACCACGAACAATTGATAGGGTGCTGTTTAAATCAAAGACTAAGAGTTGTCCACAGTCGTATGTGTGATCTTTTCAAAACTATTATTACTTTTATTTCTAGGCGTACAGACTAGCAAAAGTTGTCTAACGTTTTGTCTAGAAGCAGTAAAGGAATGGTTTTATGCCGTGAAACACAGGTATTTAATAGTGGTTCTGAAAAATAAAAATGCTGTTCATGCTTAGCCTGTGCTTAGGATATCTAACTACCGTTTCATTGTATCTATTGATCCAGCTGAGTGACACTTATTTATCTTCATTAATTGGTACAATGGTAATGACACGAGCTTGTATGTAGGCTAAATACAAGACCGTGATAATGAGTACTTGAAAAAATATTTTTAAATGCCTGTATTAGTATATATCATTTCAACTCTTTCATAATAATATATTAGAGACCTTTATATGCCCTGTTAAGTGCATAACGTTTGTCACTTTCATTTCGGCGGCTTTTGTTTTATTTACCAACAAATGTTAAGGCCGGTGATGTGTGTTTTTTTGTATCCTGCCCGCAACGTCAAAGGCCAGTGATGTGTGTTTTCTTGTATCCTGCTCACAGCGCAAAAATGTTAAGGTCGATTATGTGGGTCTTCTTGTCTTCTGCACGCACCACCATTTATACAAATTCACAAAACGAGACACACAGTTTCTTTGTAATAGTGATCGTTTTATTTTTATAAAATGCCTTCTCTGAACTGATGGAATCAGGGCAGCAAACAATTAAATGGTACAAGTCAAATGGCAAATGTCCAAGTCCACAGCACAGTTTATATAATGCGTACAAGTTCATTAACACCACAATAGTAATGATACCGTCTCCTAACCTAATCTCTAGTTAATTAAAAGTTCTTCACTATTCTGTGCATAGATCTTATTCTTTTGTCTCAACACTGTACTAAGTCTATTCACAATCTAACCTAAATTACCCACCCTAACTGTCGGCCCTAAGGCCCACGGCTCCTGGTATTCCCTATACATACATCTATTCTCTCATCTTCTCTGTCCGTTATATCTCCCTCTTTTTTAGTAGTAGTAATACCGTTAACTTCTTTTGCTCCGCAGAAATGCGTGAAAACTTTTCATCTTCTTTAGATGTTCTCGGATTCTGGTAGATTCCAGTGGAGCCTTCCTCTCTTCTCTTGCATTCGGGGAGGGTAGTTATCTCCCTCTGTATACCCCTCTATGGTGGTGGTGGCTACGCTAACAATTTAACGTCACCACTGATGCTTTCGTGGATCACTTCATCACAAGACGTTCTCTGATCTGTAGTGCTCTAGTGGGACCTACTCCCCTCACGAATATTCAGGGAGAGCTGGCGGTGGTATGGCATTTGGAATTTTGTCTTGGTGCTCGCCTGGTGTTGTCATCTCATCTCTGTTCGTTGCCAGCATTGTTTAAACTTTCTTTTCCTCCTGGTGGTAATTTTTGTCTGGTTCTTTATTTCTTTCATGATGTTAGTCGGGGTTTGTGAGAAAGCCTGTTTCTTTTCTTGTATGGGAGTCTGCATATAGGTGGTTTTCGTTTCTGGTGGAATTGACCAACTTATGTTGGTTTGAGTTTCACAGTCTTTCAGTGTGGGTTTGCGCGATGGTTGGAGGTGATTTCAAAGGATCTTGTGAAGATTGAGGGAGCAAACAATAGCTTGCTGAATTAATTCTTTATTTTCTTCTTCATCCCCATTGTTTGAATAAAAGTAGGTCCATAGTAGACGTTTGAAGGAGTTGTTGAGCACTTCATTTTCTGTTTCAAGTGTAAAGTTGTAAGGTGTTAATATTTCTCATGTGAACACATTTTCACTTTCTTGTTCTATCCAAACTATTCCATAGTCATGTTCTGCCCAGTCGTCATCATGTATTTCTTGCATTTCTTTCACTTTGTCTCTCCTCTGTTGTTCACTGTGTCTCTCCTCTGTTGTTCACTGTGTCTCTCCTCTTTTGTTCACTTTGTCTCTCCTCTTTTGTTCCTGTGCCTGCAGCTTAGATAGGAGCTCGAGATCAAAAACACGGGGTTCGTCCCTCTCTTTCCATTCTGAAGTGGCCCTGGGAGTGGGCAATAAAGCTGTTTTCCCAGTCTGCCCTTTAAAGGCTTAGGCATGGAACTGGCTGTAGCTCGGGTAGATCGTTTCGACATAATTATCATTCTTGTCCGAAGGATGGAGTAGCTGCCTCTGATCCTCTGTCAAGAGGATTTCTGACTGCCATGCGTGCTTTGAATTTTTTCCTTTGCTATCTCTTGTTTCTGAATATTGTGTAGTGGTGGTGGTTACGCTAACAAATTTAACATCACCACTGAAGCTTTCACGGATCATTTCATCGTAAGACTTCTCTGATCTGTAGTGCTCCAGTGGACATCCCCCCCCCCTCACGAGTATTCGGGGAGTACTGGCGGTGGTGTTGCTGTTGGACTTTTGTCTTGGTGCTTGTGTGGTGTTGTCATCAGTTGCTGAATTAAAAAAAATATTATATCATTGTGTTCCTGTTGAGCGTTGCGGTGTTGGTGGCTGATGTAAGTTGTGAATATTGGTGAAGAACCTATGTGTAGTGCAGTTGTTCACTCATCCGTTGCAAAACATGTCTGGCTGGGCAAAGGCTAAAGTTGTGGTGGATGTTGTTGCTGTCGTTCCTGAGTGGAGGGGGTTGGAAGGGGTTGTTTTACAGAGTCCAGGCTAGTGGCATGCCAAATATGTAAATAATGTGTATGTGCGCCTGGGATGTTCATCCCCTTGTCCTCCTCACTGGTGGTGGTGTTGTTGGTGCAGTCATCATGGCTGTCCCCGATGTCCATTGGGATGCATGAGGGCAGGTGCTGGCGGCCAGTAAAGGTGGTTGAACAGCAGCTGAATCATGTTTGAAATGAAATGATTAAAGTACCCAAACTGTATGAATTGCAGCTCACTGGGCCAAAATTGCTGTTGTTGTCGGCAATGGTTTTGTTGGCATTGTTGTTGCCTTTGTTATTATGTTTGCTCTTGCTGGCTCTAATGTTGTCACTACTGTTGTCATATGTTTTGTAGTGTGCGCTGTCTTTTGTGTTTGGGGCCTTGTTCTGTTGTGGTTACGGTAAGCCTTGAGCGGTCTTGTGTAATCGTTAAGGGCAGCCTCGATCTCACTGGTGCAATTTCCTACTTGGTGGAGTCTTCGGTATGTACAAAGTTTTTCTTTTCTTGCTCTAGTTGTAGTCTGAATGATGGTGATTTTGAAGTTTTTGTTGGCATCTTTGTTGGTTGTGGACATTGTATGGACTTCCTTTTCCTCTGTGATAGTAATTTTTGTCTGGCTCTTTTCTCCTCCATGATGGTAGTCTGGGTTTGTGAGAAAGCCTATTTGTTTTTGTTGACATGGGTAAGAGTCTGTGTTGAGTTGGCTTTGGTTTTCCGTGGTATTTTTAGACTATTTGCGTGTTTGTTTCCTTGTCACAGGTACTGGTAGGTGCAGTCTGTGTTTTGGTTTGTTGAGTCTGTGTTGTTTTTTTATTTTTGGTGGTATTTTCCACTGGATGTTCATTGGAGCTTCACTGTCTGTCGATGGCAGTGGTATTCTAGCTGTTGAGAAGTGTTCGTTTAAATTCTGCTAAAGGACTGTGGTGGTGGTGGTGGTGGTGGTTACGCTAACAATTTGACGTTGCCTCTGGAGCTTTCATGGATCATTTCATCATAAGACGCTCTCTGATTTGTAGTGCTCCAGTGGGACATGCTCCCCTCACGAGCATTCGGGGACCGCTGGCGGTGGTGTTGCTGTTAGAGCATTATCTTGGTGCTTGGTGTTGTCATTATTTGTTGATTTTTTTTTTTGTTGTAAATAGCGATGAGTTGTATTCCTGTCGAGTTTTGCGTCCCCTATTTGTTGTGTCTGTGGCATTGAAGTTATATATTGTTCCTGTTGAGCGTTGTGGTATCAGTAGCTGAGGTAAGTTGTGAATATCGTGATGAATCTATGTTTAGTGCTGTTGTTTGCTAGTCCATTGCAAAATGCGTCTGGCCGGCAAAGGTGGACTTTAGTCTGGTAATCCATGGGTTAATGTTGTGGTGGATGTTGTTGCTGTCATTCCCGATGTTGAGTGGGAGGTGGGGTGGGAGGGTGTGTCTTACAGAGCCCAGGCTAGTGACACACCAAATATGTACTTTTTGTTTTTATGCGCCCAGGATGTTCAACCCCTGTCCTCCTCATTGATGGTGTTGTTGTTGGCGCTGTCATCGTGGCTGTCCCCATTGTCCTTTGGGGTGCATGAGGGCGAGTGCTGGCGGTCAGTAAAGGTGGTTGAGCAGCAGTTGAATCATGTCTGCAGTGGAGTGATTTAAGTATCCCCACTTTATGAACTGCAGCTCACTAAGCCAAAATTGCTGTCATTGTTGTTTTTATCAGCAGTGGACCAGTGGTTTCGTTGGCATTGTTGTTGCCTTTGTTGTTATGGCTGCTGTTGCTGACTCCGATTTTGTTGCCATTGTTGTCAGACGTGTTGTAGTGGGTGCTATCTTTTGTGTTTGGGGCCTTGTTCTGTTATTTAGTTGTCTGTTGTGGTTACCGTCGTCGTTGTTGTTTCTCTTGGTGGTGTCTCTGGTAATGGTGAGTGAGGGGGGAGCATCGAGCAGTCTTGAGTATTCGTTGAGGATAGCCTCGATCTCAGTTGGTGCAATTTCCTGCTTGGTGCAGTCTTCTCTTTGTATGATTTTTTTTTTCTTTTCTTGCTGTGTGTTGGCAATTTTTAATTTTTTTCTATTTGTTGTCATCTTTGTTTGTTAAGGGTATTATTTGGACTTCCTTTTCCTCTTTGTTGGTAATTTTTGTCTGGCTCTTTTTTTCCTCCGTGATGTTATTCTGGGTTTGTGAGAAAACCTGTTTGTTTTTGATGACCTGGGTGGGTAAGAACCTGTGTTGAGTTGGTTTGGCTTTCGGTGGTATTTTCCAGACTATTTGCCTGTTCGTTTCCTTATCTCAGGCACTGGTGGGTGCAATTTGCGATTTGTTTTCCATTATTGTTGGTTGTATGAGTCTGTTAAGTTGTCTTTGGTTTTTGGTGGTATTTTCCACTGGACTGGTGGTAGTGATGGTTACGATAACAAAGACCGCTAAAAATATCTTCTGTTTCCTCATTTGTTTTCAATTCTCAATATCATCTAAATACCTAAGAGTTATATAATGAATCAAATATATAATGAACTTTGATTATGCTTTAATACATAACTCTTTCCTAATATATAATCTAAAGTATTATACCTAAAATAAAATAAAATCTATATTGACGGGCTGTAGGAAAAGCATTCTCACTCGTATGAATTATAAAATATTTTACAAATACTATTGCAATATCATCATATAAAAATATATCAATTTAAAATGTAAACAATTTCCTTTCTCTCTTTATATATAAACTGCTAATACAATTAACAGGAACATTAAACAGCATATACTGATAACATTAGCTAACATGGGCACAATGCACAGTGCACTCACTGCATGACAGAAAAGCGAACTTCCTGACCTCATGCTGTAAATCTGTCGTTAGTGCCAGATATCAGGAATGCAGGCCCGCAGGCTGCAGTGAACACCTACAAAATAATACATTAAACTCACGGGTGCTATACACATTTAATAACATTTTTAAACACACACACAGTTTCTTGAAAATATTCAAGTGTGTCAGGCAAAACAGGAAAAGGCATTACTATAATATCAGGAAAAGGATATCTCACTCGCTGTTGATTTTAATGATAATGGCTGCCTGCAGTAAGTTTTGTTAAGTATTAAAGTTATATATTAGCAGCAACAAAAAGTCACTTTTTTGCTGTCTAGTCTCTAATCTCATATTTCTAACCTACTATACTCATACGTCAGATTAAATGAAACATTCCGCGAAATTGGGTCGATTCATTCGAACTATTTGTGACCACAGCTGGCATAGCAGACGATACAGCTGCATGTCATGTGCTATCTGCGCCTGCGCAATTACTGAATAACATAGGAAGTAAACAAGGCGATTCAAAACACCGAGAAATTACTAGATTCTGAATCAGTCGTAGTTATATAAAGTAAAATAAAAGATTGTCTAATAATAGTTTATTTCAGGTAAGTAGAAACGTTAATTAAGTTTTTGCAGATTGTTTAGTTGCTATGAGTTAATTGTAGCTTCGCCGCTAACGGAGTCATCAACGTTTGTTAATAATATTAGTAAACATCAACTTGAGGTTGTGGACATATGTTCAGCCGTGTTTTGATTCTCACTTCTTAAGTTCGAGATTGGAACAGTTTTAAATATTTGTAATTATCAATATATGAAACTTCATCATTGAAAAATAATAAGTTTGGAAATTTAGAAATATTAATTGAGTTCACAGATAGGTGTATTTTGTATAGTTTGGGATTTGTACTGATCAATTCTGCGCAAAATTGAATTGCGCACTATTCTAGAAATGTCGCGAATAAAATAATAGAAATAAAAAAGTTGTACTGTACTCGTTGCTTATTAAATACACGACAAATATTGTTTAGTGCATTGTACATTTCATGATTTTGGAATATCAATAAATACAATTTAGCGAAACTAATTATTAGGATAAAAATCACGTTTTGCAGGCCACAGCTCACGTCTTCTCAAGTAGCCTACCTGTGTTAATTGCGTTGTAACTGTAAACAGTAATAATAGTAGTAGTAGTATATATAACAGTAGAATCAATCCGTGAAAAAAGGTGGTTTTTTGACACTGTTTTAGTATAGTAAGTGAAATTATTATAATTATGTTTTATATGTATTTTGTGCATGCCTACTACAGATATTGTAGATTTATTTGAACATATTTTTGCATGGATATATTTTTACTTATTAAAATTCTCAGCACATATTATTATAAGAATTTACAAAATGTATTTCCATTCATATTAATAAACCTGAGCATGTTTTCTAGAAACACATTTATATTATAAAATAGCATTCTTAACAAATTATTAGTTACAATTTTGTTTTCCTTAACAAGTTCACAAATATGAATTGGGTAAAGTTTTGTGACTAAAATTAAATGCAACAAATCCATATAATAGCGAGTAATGAGGAGAAAATGTATTTCTTATAAAAACTGATTTCTGTTAATTCTATCTGTAGTTTGCCATTGATTGTTTGAATAAAAGTCTTAGTAATAGTATGCACATATTCAGCACCTCACTCTAGTGTAATACTTATACATGTAGTTTATTATTGTCTTGTCATATTGAAATAGGACAAACTTTGAGAACTGGACATTATTTAAAATTTTTTAGTGATTCTTTGTTTCCTTTATAATAAGTAATTTTCATTGCAATGGCTCATGGTTCTTTGTATCATTTGTTTAGACTAACTTGACTGTATATTTCTGGAGGTTAACCACATGAACTGTAATATTATGTAAAATATAAGCATTTATTCCTTCATTTACATATTCATAATTCAGTAATGATAGACTAGTGTCAGAGGATTTTAAAATTGCACACTATTTATTTATCAATTTAGTTTACTCTTAATAGTTGTATATACAGTTTTGTCTGTCCATCCATCACCCAACCACCCAAACCCATCCATCCATCCTTCCATCCACCCTCCCCATACCCAAACACACCTTTCCAACCACATCTGCCATTCCAAAGAGGATTTTAAAATTGCACAGTATTTATTTTATATATATATTTCAATTTATTTTTACTCTTAATACTATAATAGTTCTATATACAGTTTTCTCTGTCCATCACCAGCCCACCCAAATCCATCCATCAATCCTTCCATCCACCCTCCCCACACCCAAACACACCCATCCATCCACCATTCCATCCATCTATTTTAACTGTCATTTTTATCTGTTTGTCTATCTACTTGTCTGTCTGCTTGGATTCTATATTATTTCATTATAAAGCAGTTTAGTTTTTGCAGTGTTTGCTCTGTGCAGGCAGTGGATAGTCCAGTCACCAGTCCTGGAAATGAGTGGTACAGATATTGCCAAGGCAGGATGGCTCTTTCGCCAGAGTAATTAATATTACTGTACTTTTTTTTATCTTTTACTATTGTTTTAAAGTTTAGACGTTCATAAGATATTTTTTCCTTTTCTTTCTAATATTATGAACAAAGTTCTCTGCATTATCCAAACTGTTTGCATTTCAACATATTCTTCTCACATTTCATTCAGTGATCAATGAACAAGAAACATCACAAGAAGTATAAACATTACATCATTTTTGGCAAATGTGTTTTCATTCATTATAAAAAGTAGTCATTATGGTGTAATTTTAAAGTAATTTTATATAAAATTCTTTATTCATATCTTTAAAGAAGAATGAAAATATCCAAATAATGTTGAGCAGTTTAGACTGATGTGTTGACAAAATATATTTTTACCTTTAAAAAAATGTTAGATCAGAATAAAATTGTGTTTAAAAATAATAGAACATTTACATTATTGTACAACTACAACTAATTTTGATTTTAATGCCGCTATTGGCATATTTTATTAAGTACAATTATAAATGAACAGTATTCATAAGGTAGATGCCTAAGAATTGATGGTGGAAAGAAAGGTTAAAATGTATATCCCTTCCATTTTCAATCTACTAAAGTAAAAATATTTTTATTTTAGAAAGCTTTTGGTGGTTTTTAAGTTTTTCATTTAAAAAAAATCTTATAATTTAAAGTTTAGCATAGTATTTATTTTTTAAATATTGAAATTGTATAATTTGATAACCGAGAGTAAAATAGGTTACTGAAAGGTATGAATTTTATCTTTAATATGATGTGATTTTTTTTACTGTTGTAGCAAATATAGGTTATAAAAAATAAAAATATAAAATTTAACTTGATTTGTTCCTTACTATTGTAACTGTTTATTATGTACAAGCAAAAATTGATTCTGATCTGATCCATGTACAGAATAATGAGATGTTGTGTATAATACTAACCTGAGGAAAACATATATATATTTATTTATTTTAAATAGAAAAATTCTTTCTCTGTTGAAAAATAGAAAAGGGTGGATTTAGGTTCAGGTCTGTAAACACACCAAATGCATGCATGTGCGCACATCAAAAATAGAAACAAACCCACACTGACAGAGATGTATATGCCAACCAATATGGATAGTGCATGAATCATCATGCTTAAAAATTTCTAACAGTAGCTATTCTTGAAAAGAAGGAAAATAAATAATTAATAATAATGCTTTTAAAAAAAATTTACTAGATAAGACCAAAAACTCACCAAACTTTTAAACCCTCTTAGTTCTATGTTTCCAGATTTGTATGCTTCTTCAACATTTTTAACATGGTGAATCAAAATTACAAATGAATTATTTTTAAATTTGAGAGGCATAGATTTGGTTCATCAGCTTTGGTTAAGCTACTTATTTCTTTCTTTGATGTTATAAAAAAATTTGCATTTGTCATAAAAATATATTTTTTCTCACATTTGTGGTGCAGTTTTAAAAGTTTTGTGTTATGGATCAGATTTATTACATTTATAGAATTTATAATCAAATCAATAAAATGTCGAGTAAAATGTATTAATTATAATTGCTATTTTTCTCAGTAATTATTAAAACAATGATAGAGCAAATTTTCAGCCACTCTTAATGTTGATATTTCACACATACCATTATTTTTAACCACTTGTCAGGGGACTCTCTATATTATTTTGGGTACTTTTGTATTATTGTTTACCTGCTGTATTCATTCCCTTTTGCAGTGCTGCATAGTGATAATGGTTTTGCTTTGTCTTATTTAGCCTCAGTTTTACATCGGTGGAAGAAGAACTGGTTTGTTCTCTACCAAGATGGGGTGCTACGCTACTTTGAGTCACCAGATAGTTCCCGTGCAGAAGATGTATTTGTTCTGCATTCTGCTTGCAATCAGATCAAGACAGGTTCAGAGGTGGTACATTTGCATTCCTTTTTTCAGTCAGCCTCTTAGGACTGTCTGACCTTTTACTAATAAATATTAGATGAGTGACTTTATATTATGTCCATTGAAGTAGAAGCTTTGAAAATGGCATTAATTTTTGTTACTTTGTCTAGCATTACTTGCAGACACGTGTTTTTAAAAAAATCAGATTAATAATAAAAGTAAATTTGAATTGTACTTACTAAGTTGTTTAGCTATGTAGTGCTTCATTCTTTCATCACTGCATATCCTCTTCTTCAAGTTGTTGCCTGTGATAGGAAGAGTACAAAATAATAATAGTTAGATTATTATTTTTTTAATCACTTTATTCTTAATTCTTAAATAAATAATCTTAATTTAAAATACATGTTTTCATTCACTGCTTTCACTACTAGTTCTCTGGAACCTCTGTGATGTGTTATTCCCATTTTGAAGACTCCTTCATTTTAAAAACATTTTTTTTTGTTTTAACAACGTGTGTTTTCACTATAATTTATTGTATAAATAACATCCACTTTGCAACTCCTTCAAACACCTGACTTACAACTGGTACAGTTTCATTTTTCAATTTGTTTTAACTTTTAAAGAACACAACTTTTGAAAAATGTTTCTCACCTTTGATGTATTTGAACATGATTATTATGTCTGTGCAGCATAAATTTTTTGGATTGGTTATCTCGTTTGTAAAAATTATTTTTGTTAAAAACATTTCATAAAAGTGTGCTAGTTTATTTCATACTTGATGCAGAACTATCTTTGTTTGGTCATCCTTTCTGAATCAGATCATTTTGGGAAAAGGTAACTGTCTAGTAAAGTATTGATTTTATCTACTTTATTTAAAGTTTAAACCTACATTGATCTACCATAATGATATTTACTATTTACTTGGCAAACATTCTATTTGTAAGATGTGTATTTAATTATAGTGCTGATAAGATTTGTGGTTCTAAATTTTGATTTGCCATTTTAAAAAAATCTGTTTGAAACCTACAAAAAAAATATAAGTACGTAGAGTTTATTTGGTAAGATTTGAATTGTATGACTTTCTTCAAAACTGTAAATTGGAGGTTCCACTGTACAACATATTGAATTAAAGTTTCTTTGATTCCTGAAACAAGCAGATAAGTAAAGTTTTACTTACAGTATATGATTTTATTATATTTCTAAAATTTTCCTGAATGGCTACATATTTTTATAAAGAAGATATTTCTATTTCACTAGTTTCTTTAGGAAAAATACTCTTTATGAGGTTTATAGGGACAACATTATACTCCATTACATATTTTCTGTAACTTACAGTGAAATTCATTGGTGTTTTATGCTTATTTACAAATAATAACACACACACACATGCATTCTCACTAATATGTCCAGGCATGCACTATTGTTTTCCCCTCCCTAATTCATTGTCAGCTGCTGACATTGCAGATCTTCATGAGAGCATGAACAAACTATTTTTACTTGATGTACTTAAACCACAAACTGTAATTTGCAAATTTCAAAAGCATATTCTAATTAGAGTATTTTATTATCTATGTCTCCAGTTAAGTGCCACAGAAAACAAACAGTGATGCAACCATAGCTGCACATTAAACAACAGGCTTTTGTCTTCTCTTTTTAAAACTGTTCATTCACTTTACTACAAAGATCTAAGTAAAAATAAAATCTGTTTCAAATCCTAGAAAGTAATCATTTAAAGTTAAAATTAATTTGTTTTGGCAAAATTCATAAGATGAACAAATACAGCACTCTTCAATACTAGCCTGGTAGCCAGAATAATGACAATATCCATCACATGTCAAAACCTTTTACTGGGGTAAGGAAATTAATTTGGCTGTAGCATTATAAAATCATGTGCTTCAGGTTTTACACAAAATTTTCTGATGGTTTGCACTGATGCAGGATGTTGTTTCAGAGAATAAGAACTGAAAGCGATATTTATATTGGACTTCTTCATTAATGACCTGGTTCAAATCTACATGCATTTTTATGGAGTTAGCCCTAATAGTATCAGTTATCACATTGTATCAATCCTGTGTAGTTGCCACATAGTGCCAGTCCTTTGTCACATAGTATCTCTGAGCTTTGGGAACATTGTACAACACCGATATATCATGTAAATTAGACCTAGGAAAAATCAGTAAGAGTAATTTAATTTAAAATTGTTGTTGCAGGTGAGTTCAGTGACTCCACCAGATGAAGTAAGTAATGGAAAGACATGCCTATTGCAGCTAAATTGGAGGGATGGCACTGACATGGTACTCTGTGCAGAAAATCCTGATGACTTGAAGTAAGTGTCTGGTCTTGTTTGGGAGTGGGTTTAATCTAAAGAGAAAAATAATGCTAAAATGTAATTTTTGTTGTAAAGTTGATTATCCATTTCATTTAACCATTCAGTCTCAGAACTATCTCATATCTGATTTTGTGAGATAACTATTTAACATGCTTTATATAAATTTATTTCAGCACATAATAAATATTCAGAGTCCTACATTTCTTAAAGCTTATGCAAATGAGAATGTTCTTCTTGAACTTTAATTGTATCTTGGGAAATAATTTGCATATCATGAAGGATAACCTCTAATTTTTTATTGATTTGAGCACTACGTTTTAGGACAATTTTCATTCTTTCTCAGTTTGTAATATATGACTGTATGCACGTATTTGATAAATGCATGAAAGAGTGGCACATCAGTTGAATGGAATTTACATACATGAATTAGTAGTTTTGAACCAATGGCAGATTTTCCAGTGGAGAAGTGTAACTGAAATAATATACCACTTCAAAATTATTTGAAGAAATTGTGATTGCCTGTATCAGAATTGCATGTAATAGAAATTAGAGAGTGATGGTGTATATAGATATTCACCCATCTTTTCAAAGGTCAGTTGGTTTCCATGTACTTGAAAAGAAATTATATTCTGACTGTTATACCTTGCTCACTTGTTTATGACCATTCCCTTTTGTAGTGCACTAATAAATACAGTCACATGATTATTTTCATCAGATTCAAACTCATAAAATAAACATGATAATCACTACTTCTATATTTCCACCTATGCTGAGTAATCATCATTACTTATCTATTTTTACATTCTTCAAACAGAATTCATATAACTATTCAATACTGTAGTACTTAACAGCCTTTTTGAAGCTTGAGGATCACAACCAAATATTTGCATTAAGGGCAAATGGTTGTAAGACCTACACAAAGTATCCACATCATAGATGCAGCCAGTTTTTATGTAGTATGACTATGTTACACAGTCATGTGATAGTAGCAGCCAGTTTTTATTTAGTATGACTATGTCACACAGTCATGTGATAGTAGCAGCCAGTTTTTATGCAGTATCTCTATGTCACACAGTCATGTGATAGTAGCAGCTAGTTTTTATGCAGCCTGACAATGTCACACAGTCATGTGATAGTACAGCCAGTTTTTATGCAGTATGACAATGTCATACAGTCATATGATAACTGCAGCCAGTTTTATGCAGTATTACTATGTCACACAGTCATGTGATAACAGCAGCCAGTTTTTATGCATCATGACAATATCACACAGTCATTTGATAACAACAGCCAGTTTTCTTTGGTAATATGGTTTCTGAGCTAGGGAATGAAACAACCATGAACATATTTAAATTTTTGCTTAAGACTGAAAGGGTTAATCAACATTATATGCTTGAGAATGTGTTTGTGATGTTTGCCTGTGTATTTATGTTCATTTGGGAGTGGTACAAAAATATAATATGTTTATTTTCGTCTTTGACAAAATTAAATGTTTGTGTGCTCTGAGTTTGTAGTGTATGATCAAATCTGACAGTAAGTGTACATTAACATATAAAAAAATACTGGTATCACTTCTCTGTTAATAGGTATTCTGTGTTTTAATTCTTTATCATCATAAAAATATGTAAGGTTGTTCAGAAAGTAATTTTAGTGGCAAATTTATTAGTTAAAAGATTTTAAATATAAACCAAACAGAGCATATTAATAGAACAGTCTGTCAATCATTTTTAACATAGCCAACAGATAGATATTGTACAGGAGCTAAACCTGTTACTAAATTTCTTCAGTTTACATATTAAATATTGTGTAGTTAGGATTCTGTTGTTGCATGCAATAGAGTGCTCATTAATATACTGACTGAATATCTTGCAGATATTGTGACAAATTTTTTTGTGTAGAATGATTGATAGTTTATTTTTTAACAGTAGCTTTCAGAGATTTTACTTACCACCACCATATTAAAAAAATAATCTAAACGACTGGTCATTCAAATCTTTTGAAAACTAAGGATTATACATTTTATTTGCCATTAAAACAAGAAACAAAAACATGTAGAAAGATATTTAATGTAATTTTTAATTATAATAATACTTTTTAGTCCTAAGTATTTTTTTTAAACTTTATTTTGCTTATATAGACAAGTTCAGATCAAATGTTAGAGTATCATGAATGTTCTTTCTTTTTAAGTGAGGGGAAAATCTTTTCTTAGTTGTCTTGGTTTTAAATCTTGATTGAGCATTAAGTCTTGTATCTGTTGTATGGCCTTTTTGAAAGCATTATTTAATTGATCTTTTAGTCAAGTCTCTATTGTAGGGTCTAGTAGATAGCACTAGTTTGTTAATAAGTTAGTCATGTATCTATTTTAGGATCTGGTGGATAGCATTAGAGCCAGCTTGATAGATAAGACCCCCAGTCATGTATCTATTTTAGAATCTGGTGGATAGCATTAGTGCCAGCTTGATAGATAGACAGTCATGTATCTATTTTAGTGTCTGGTGGACAGCATTAGAGCCAGCTTGATAGATAGACAGTCATGTATCTATTTTAGTGTCTGGTGGACAGCATTAGAGCCAGCTTGATAGATAGACAATCATGTATCTATTTTAGTGTCTGGTGGACAGCATTAGAGCCAGCTTGATAGATAAGATATGTATCTATTTTAGGGTCTGGTGGTTATCACTGGGGTGAGCTCATTTGATCAGTCATTTGTGTTGAATGTAATTGTTGATGTTCATATCATATGTCATAATTAATCCTCACACATCTTGCAGCTATAGGCATGAAAGAAACCATAAAATAACATGATTTGTTTGCAGAGAAACAGTCACAGTATCAGTCTTTAAAAAAGTCAGTGGTAGAATTAATAGAAACCCTGATGAATGAACTCGTACCTTTATTTTAATATATTGCAAATTACAAGACTGAGAGAAAGTCCAAAACACATGCCTTGAACTCTGAACGGGGCACAGGTTAAGTTTGAACAGTAAATTATAAACATTTAAATGGAAGATTAGTAAAGCATTCTTTCTTACCCTAGCCAGCAGGAGTAATAGGACAGTACATAGATACTTTGGACTGTTAACTGATGTGTCAGTAATACTGTCTGACATACATGATAACTCTATATACATTTGAAAAGATCAAGCCAAAAATGCAGGATGTTATATAAAAAAAATAGTGTTTTGAAAAAAATCCAATCCACTGTCAGAACACTGTAAATTCACATAGATTGGAACATTCCAACAAAATGTAAGGAAATGCTCTATTGAAATGGATGTAATACAGAAATAAAAAAAAAACTTCAAAGAGAGATGGAAGTAAATAAGTCATGTACATAGCACATTTGCTCTTACCATTGAAGTTAAACATTTTATAAAAACAAGAAATTATGCTTTAAAGGCACAGTAGCTTGTCCCATGGTTGTTATATCACAGTCATTTGTCTATTGTAGGGCTTGGTATTTAGCATTAGAGCAAGCTCGAGTCATGAGAGAAACCCGCTATGTACGAAGAGTGCCTATGTACTATGAATATGGAAGTTATTATCCATATGGCGGCTACCCAGGACAGATAATTAATTCTTCTCCTAACACACAAGGTTAGTATATGCCTAAAGCATAAGAATGATCATTGTTGACTTGATAGGTATGTATTTGATTTATTGTAACTACTATTAGGTCACCTGATGCACATGGTTATCAAATTATCATTAAAACTTAAGAAGACGTGTTTTTAAATCAATAGGTAAATGTTTGAGCTCTGCTTTAGGCACATGCATCTCTGCTATTGCTATTCCCATTTGCTACTCCTAAACTAATCCCATCTGTTTTAATTTTACTGTCCAAAATTAATGATTTATTTATTTGTAATCATGAACAAATGTAAATCTCATGATGTTGAGATTACTGGTATCGTTAAAAGCAAAATGGTACCTTGCATACGTTCACTAAATACCAGTATTTCATGTTAAACAAAATATGTGGAAAAAGGTTGAGGTGGTTTTGGAAGAATGTTAATGGAGGATAGTAATTATTTTGGGATTTGTATAGTTTTACAGATAATGTTTTATATAAATGTTTGGGCTTCTGAGACTACTTTTAGGAAATGTAGCAGGCTGTTTTGAGCGAACAAAACGTTATTCACACATATAGATAAATATATTTGCTTATTAATTAATAAATATTGTTTGTTACTTCATTGTATTTTTTTTCATTTTGCTGAAAAATTTTTAAACCAATTTACAAAGTGGCAGAGACTTTATTGAGAAAGTTAATCTCCATTATCTAGTCTTTCATAAACTTAGAGATTTTTTAGTGAATTTTTTTCTTTCTTAGTTTTGATGGAATAGTTTTTTTTATGTTGTTTGTCGTTAGGTTGTTTATTTAATGTTTTCAATTCTGTGATAAAACAATGAAAATTGGTATGTTAAAACAGTATGTAATAGCTAATATCAAGTAACTGGTAACAAAATATGCATTGCTGAACTGATTACCAGTTATTGCTGTGATATAATGGTGAGACAGTTTAAGAAGGCTTTTTCATTATGAAAGAACCTCAAGGTGTTGATTCATTTTAATTTAATTTATTTACTGAACTTTGTCACACTGTTACTTATTTTGGGTCTTTTGTCTTGTCTTACATGTTTACATGTTTGTTAGTGCTGCTTTGGATTATTTATGTATAATATTGACTTGCATCCTCTGTAGGTTTGCTTTATGCAACATGGTTTAATGTGTTTATGTCTGATTTATCATGACATCTGTTTGCTGCTGTGAAATGTGGAGTGAGTGATTCGTAAGTGAGGTAGTGCATTGCATGTCTAATTTATTATGAGGTTTACTTGCTGCTATGATGTATATTATGAATGGTTCTTTGCAGTGTGATTTACTGTGTTGCATGTTTGATTTTTCATGAGGTTTACTTGATACTGTGATATGTGTGGTAAGTGGTTCTTTGAATGAGTTAGAATCCTGCACGTCTGATTTATCATGAGGTTTACTCTCTACTCTGATATGTATAGTGAGTGATTCTTTGAGTTAGTAACATGCATGTCTGATTTATCATGAGGTTTACTTGCTACTGTGATATGTATAGTGAGTGGTCTTTAAATGAGTTAGTAATCTGCAGGTTTATCATGATATTTTCCTCCTACTAGGATATATATATGGCGAGTGGTTCTTAGCAGTGTGGTTTAGTGCATTGCATGTTTGATTTGGTATGTTGTTTACCAACTGGTTTTATATTTAGGGTGAGTGATTCTTTGTAGTGTGATTAGCAACACCTGTTGATTTGTCATGAGGTTTACTTGTACTGTGATAAGTATGGTGGCATACACTTAGTTGTGCAAGCAACTTCATTTGTTTTTATGTTCTTTGCTGTTTTGTTATTTGTTTACTTGTGTATATTCTGTTTTGTTTTGCAAATCTTAGCCAATTGTTTTCATTACTTTACTACAGTTTT
The DNA here is from genome assembly GCA_028829895.1 of Sinotaia quadrata. Lineage (NCBI taxonomy): Eukaryota > Metazoa > Mollusca > Gastropoda > Architaenioglossa > Viviparidae > Sinotaia > Sinotaia quadrata. The sequence continues at coordinate 82,830,641 of CM054177.1, forward strand.
TACTCAGTTCTGACTTCTGATATTCTTTCTTACTTTGGAATTTTTTGTACCTACTGATTCTTTTGGTTTTTCTGTTACTATTGTTAAATTGTTGTTGTGTGCTTCCATTTTGTGTAAAGCATAGTTTGAAAATGGTGCAGGTTTATGTAGTACTTTATTGACAGAATTTACCAGAAAGTTGTTTTGTTTCTTGAAATGGTACAGTGATTCAGAGAGCAGATGGAACCACTGCAATTATTCCTCCAAATACCCAAGTAGTGTTTGTGGATGACTACCCGTACAGCCCGTACAGATCGTATGGAACTGGCTCAGCTGCAGCTACTGGTTTTCTGACAGGTGCACTCCTGGGATCAGCTTTGATGTGGCCACTTTGGTGGTGGTAAAATAAATCTGATTGTCTCCCTTGAGGCTGAGGAAATGTGATTTTCTTCTCTCATCCTTTGCTAGATGTATAGAATATTTTTAATTGTATTATTTTCACTATTTATAAAATTCTATAAATTTGTTTTGTTATGTATATATGTATATGATTGTATTGTCATAATAGACTCTAACTGTTCAACAGATGATAAGATACAAATGATATTCTTGTTTTATATATTTTTAATTTTGATTTATTTCAAATGTATATTTTATTTTTGTTTTTAAAATTTTTCTTATAGTTTGAAACAACCAAATTTTATTTTGGCCATTTCATTTACTAAAACAAGTCAGAAGCAAGTTATTGACAAATAAATTCTTTAAAGAAAATATAAATAAACACTTTTTGAAGTTTAATTTGCTAGAACTCTAATTTGTTTTTATGCAGGATTTTAGTTGTTAAAGTTTAATGATTTCTTGAGTAGCTAATGACTGGTAAATCGTCGTTGATAATATACTGCAATTTTTATGTTTATAAAAAGATCTATTTTATACATTGTGAATTTTTATTTTTTATTTATTGATGGATTTTGTTTAATTAAAGAAATTGGTAGAAAGATTAAATTAAGTAATAGATACATTTTTAATTTAAGAACAATATTTGGAGAAATAAAGTACAACTTGATTTTCAGTACATCTGATAAATAAATAAACTGTGAAAATCTGGAAAATGAATTTTGAGATTCATGTATTCAATTGTTGTAAATGTTAGTTAGTAACTGGTGGAATTTTAAAAGATGTTAGTTATCTCTTTTATTGTTGCTGTAACAAAATTATATACTTGGATGCTGTCAGAGTCTTACTTTGCTTCATTTTGCTATGTTCATCTGTCCTGATATATGCATTTTAACATATTCAACTTGTACATATTTTCTATTATTCGATTAAATTTGTGCTGTCATTTAATTTACTTTAGAAGCTTTTCACCAGATAGAAAGGAGACCAGATAAAATTGTATATCCTCTGGCAACACCAAGTAGGGTACAGATATTTAGCACTTCTACATTTAAAAAAACCAGTTTCTTACTTCATTTAAAACTTAAACGCCACAAAATTCACTACTTCTACAAGTGAAGCAATGGTTAACATTTTTTGTGTATGTATGTGTGTATGTGACTTAACACAAATATATTTAGAATAATTTTGAGGAACCTATTCATAGTATTATTGGGACTCTGAATTTTTGCTAGATGCTCATTCATCATCTCTCACCTAATTGAATATATAATTTCAAAATTCATAAGTATCAATATAAGTACAATATAGCACAAATTTTCTCATGTTTACTAAGTAAATATTGTTGACATAATATAGTGGAGTATGTATTTTCATAGATTCAAGACAGTATGTATCACTCTTTATTCTGTGGATGCTTCTTTCCCTTTTTGTGTTGGCTTTTATGGAAAAGACTGAAATTAAGGAATGATCACAGGTTTAATCATAGATAATGATCGAAGATAGTTTTAATAGCCTGAGTAGTTTTCAGTAATATCAGTAGATATTAAAATTGAATTAGAACATTTGAGAAATGGTATCTCTTGAGTATGAGGCACTGTCATGAGTCAAGGCTACTATATGTTAATTAATTAACAGTACATGTGACATTGGGATGAGTAGTCTATAGGCTCCCAGATGAATACTAATCACTGAACAAATATTACAATACAATTTGAACATTACAGTATGAATTTTACATACAGTGAAGATGATAAAGAATTGAAACAAAGATGAATGAAAAATTAGTATTTATATAACAAGATTAAATTATGAATCAAAATTTTTAGATGCAACTCTCCTATATTAATCTTAGATTATTAATTTTAAACCTGAGTTTCTTGTTTCATGAGTTTAAAAATTAATACACTAATATTGTACGATTATACGTTTTCCAGCATATTGTCCATCTTAAAATAAAATTCACTAATAATACAGTTCAGTATCTTTCTATTCCACTGTTGTCTTTCTTGATAACACTCTCAGTGCCATGTCAACATCATCTTCGACTTTGCAAGCCACTTTCCACACTTGCTCAGTGTAAACACACCTTTTACTCTTGCTCCATGCAGAACATCAAAAGACCGTTGCCATGTTTAGCCTTGTACACTACACTGAACTTGCACTCCAAGATGCAGACACACAAAATCTTTGGAAGAGTTCATTTCTAGGGTAAGTCAGCATATACCAATGTTGTAGTATATTGGGATATAATTTTATACGTTCATCCCGCTATTGCGAGCAACCGGGGAAATCTGATTTTCTGGTAATCCCGCTAAAGCAGGATCTCGAGTTCAAAGTGTTAATAGATCTGATTATGATGCACAGGACAGATTCCTGTACATATCCACTACTCTGAAAATAATATATATTAGAATAAAGCATTTTATACTAACATCCTTTCATATAGTTTGCAAATAATCAAGTACCTATCTCCTAAAGGGTACACCAACACTCGAAGATTTGAAATTCTCCTAATCATTCATTCTTTTTTCAAAAGTCAGTTTTGACTTTCATTCACACAATACTGTTTTCAGTTATAATCAGACTACTCTATGAGACTTCTCATTTCATTCGGATAAATGAATTTATTTTCATACTTGGTTTTTGAAATGAGCTCTTTCACAACATTCATTCATCTCTGCCCTTTATCTGTGTGCATATCTTTCACACTATGGATTAATACTGTGCCAGCTAGTATATACTACTGTGTTTTTGGTTTCACTTCCAATTTCTATTGTTCTACAGGTATTAACAACGGACCTATTGACTTGGGTAGCCAACTTCTACCTCTTTGTCCCTTTCAATGATGACAGTTGCTATCTTTTTAGCACATACTTAAAAGCTTAAAATTATTGATTATTGCTCATCGAAAACCAGAGATAATATAGAAATAACTTTTCTGTTTATTTTACCTACATGTGCTTGGGCATTATTATTATTATTTTAATATTTACTTTCTAGTCTGGGCAAAATTGTCACTGGATCCTCTGATCCTGACACTTAGACACCGAATTATCCAAGGAATAAATAATAAATATTAAATAATAAATTTTCCTTTGTAAAAGCAAAGAGATTATTGAGTGCAAGAATACATATTTGCTTAACAGTGTTAAACTGTAATACTAAAGCACAGTCGCCTGTAAATGTCTGCCTTCAATTTATTGTATTTAGTTATCTTGAATTATTAGTTATCAGAGAGGAAGCTGACTATTCTATTTGAGTACATTCTAAGTACAAAAAGTTCACTGTATGCTGATATATATGAGATATATTCTGTTGATGGACAAAACAAAGAATACATTTGAATGTGTAACAAACTTAAAATAAACAACTAGATTGCACAAATAAATAAATAATTGTTAGCATGAAATTATCCATACCAGCTATGTAGAGACATGCAAGTAATTCTAAATGTGGTGACACTGATGTGCAGCATGTATTTCTCTCAGTCCATTATACAAATAAGTCTGTTGGGTTTCTTGCATAATAAACTGAAAAATATATTATTTAGTATTGGAAATAGTTCTGATGACTGCAAGCTAATACACATTAATGAGTATTATAAAATCCCTGAATCATCAAAATTGCCTGGGAGTACACAATGATACACACAGATGCTTATTTCCAGTTATGTGCATAAATATTTTGACAAATAGCTATTTTAGATTTCTAGATTGTGTTAAAACTTATAATGCCTGTTAAGGCTGTTTGAAAAAGCCATTGAAAACTTATAATAATCATTTATCTTTCAAACTCATAGTCATTCACGACAATCTTTCTAAAGTCCTGGGCTTGCCTCATTTATGATCCACCTATTTGTTTTTTACTTTATTATCATTTTATATGTTTCACATTTCAGGTTTTATATTTGTATATTTTGTTAATTAGATTAGATATATATGTATGTGTTATCCATTTGGAAAAAAACTGATCCCACTATGTGTATATTACTGTTGAATACTAGTCATGGTTGAAAGATTTGAAAGAATCAGAAGTTGGATGGACAAGAGATGAAATATTGATTGTAATAACAAAATCATAGTATTTACTGCATTTATGAGTAGTCTTAACATGTACAAGCAAAATGAACTCAACTTTTAAGAAATTTTAATTATGGTGTTCTCTTAGCATTTAAATTATTTTTAATAACTAATAAAGGTGTGCTTTACCACTAAAAGTGTTGGTTGTTTTTAAAAATATAAATCTTAATTTGCTTTATATATATATATATATATATGCCTTCACCTTATTTTTCCATCTACAGACAGTTTATGCAAGTCTATGCTTTTTAATAATTATTCCATGAATACACTTTATTGGCTAAAGCACTGAAAACATAGTTTTCTCAAATTGTGGTGAATATCTTATGTCAACCTCTTGAGTAAAAAGTGTTTTAAGTCAAAATATTTGTCAATTAGCATAAGAGAAAATGTAAACTGCTATATACTTTGAAGTTTGTAAACCCGTAGCATTTCACCTTTACCTTACAGACTTTAAGAGATTTTCACTTCATGTTTGAACTGTTGATAACAATTATAAATATAATTGTATACATGTCAAACCCATAGCATTTCACCTTTACCATTACAGACTTAGAGATTTTCACTTCATGTTTGAACTGTTGATAACAATCATAAATATAATTGTATACATGGCAAACCCATAGCATTTCACCTTTACCATTATAGTACTTGGAGATCTTCATTCACTGTATTAGCTGTTGATAAATAGGTGTTCAGAAGAATTAATAGAAAGTATTGCAACAATGCTGATACAAATTTACAGTAGAAAGTAATGCTGCTGAAAAATCTTATATTAACACAAATTAGCAGTAGAACTAGATAATACTGAAGCCAGAGGAACTGCAATAGCAAAAATAGCAGATTTTACAACTAAATAATATGTAATGCTGATAAGAATTTGCAGTAGAAAGTACATCAATTGAGAAATCTAACGTTAATACAAATTTGAAACAAAATACTGCCACTAAAGAATTTGTAATAGTAATATAAACATGTATTAAGGGGCCATAGAATGAGTAAAGACTTTAGATGTGGAAGACCCCATAGGTTTATTAATATCATTGTAATAAATGCAGTATTTCTAAAACCCCATAGGTGCTACAATTATCTACCATTCATCTAAGCTAAAAACTATTACATTGAATAATTAGAATGAAAATTTCCTTAAGGACAAATAAAGATAGAGAGAGATAAAGAGGTATTTTTATATCTTTTTTCTTTCAATGCAACCTTTAACTCTTCATTTCAAGGCAGATTATTTTTTAAATTGCAGATTGAGTCAGGCAGGATATACCAAACAAAAGTGGTCAGCTAAATTTAATATGGAACCACTCACTTCAGTGTACAAGATGCTAAAAGTGATTCTGTGTATTTTAAGTAGTAGATGACTTTCAGAAGAAGCGCAATCACTCATCACTAGGAAAAGGTGTGCTCATGTAATAAAATACTTCTGATATTAACAGAATAATTAAAATACTTCTGATATTAACAGAATAATTAGTTGAAATGTAAACAGGATGCATTCTTTAAAATATGTTGAGGCAGAAAAATGGAGCCACCTATTTTTATTTTGTACAATAAATATAGCACGATTTAATTTTAAACTGTATATTTATTTTCTCTGTTATAAGCAGCATTATTTTTTTTTTTAATCCATTGAAAAACTCCAGGAAAGGGGTGCATTTTAAAAATCTTTTAAGTTATAGACTTGCATTTACTTTGCTTTTGTAGAATGGAGAAAGCCAGCATCGAAAGAGCTTGAATTTTAATAATGCATCTAACAGTGTGTGTGTGTGTGTGTGATTGTAATAATTCTAGCTGGTAATATATTTAGAAACATTTTACCCACCCCAAACAAATAAGTGAGCTACAGACACTGTTTACCTGAAGACGTAAAATCCCTAAGCATAACTCCTTAATACCCTAATACCCACAAACCTTTGTTTTCTAAACAATTTAGGCTGGGAAAGTAAATGAACGCAGTAGTAAGTAGGCCTACAGTTCTAGTCTCACCCGTCAACCGCTATTGTAAAAACGCAATTAGGTCACTGAACAGTCACGTTTTGTCGCTCAAACGTTTCAGTAGCATGATAGTAAGTCAAAATTTTATATTTTTCCCCAAGCACGATCTTGCCTATCTCCCAAGCTGAAGCAAAGATCGTGGAATAAACTAAATGGATGAAATGAGATAGGATACTTGTCAGGCCATATTGACATATGAGTGCCTAGCCCCCCCTCTCGTAATCCCCGCCGATTCGTATTGTGACTTGTCGCTTATTCCTATGCAGCAAAAAAGACGATAAATATAATAAAATGTGTATTTTCAAAGAAAATGAAGTTAAACAAAATGTGTACCCATCTTTAAACCAAAACAAGTAATCAACGTTTTCCACATCTGAATGTTCCCAAAACACGTAGTCAACGTTTTTCCCATCTGACTGTGTATCCATCTTTAAACCAAAACAAGTAATCAACGTTTTCCACATCTGAATATTACCCAAAACACGTAGTCGACGTTTTTCACATCCGTAGCGAGCTCAGCGTTAAATTGAGACGTATAGTCAAAATTTCTGTCATCAGGAGTCTGCCATTTGGAAAACTGCCTTTTGAATTCAGACATAGTCACACCTTAACATCTTTTATGACAGTTCTTAAAGCACATCTGTCTCATACCAGGCCTAATCCTCTTGGTTTTCTCATGTTTATTTTTTGTTTAATTTAAATTTAAATCTGGTTTACCTCCACATTTTTGTTACACCTGTAAATTCGTACTTTGGGTGCTAATAGTATTTAATGAAAGTTGATTATTGGATGTTAACAGATTTATTAGTACTGTGAAAAGCTTAGAACTTTTATTTTTCAAAGATTAGGCGCTATATTATTCACCATTCTTCTTCTTACTGTCAACATCATCACCACTACAACTGCTACCACTACTGCTAGAAGAAGAAGCAGAAACAATTATTTTTTTAAAATTGTTTCACAATATGTTTGGAAGAGCTACGTTTTTAATTAAAAACAAAATGCCTGCAGCAATCCACGACATCCAGTCAAATTTTGAACAAAGCAAGTTATAATACAAGTTGTTTAATTGGGAGAGTTCAGATTGTTGAATGAGATTTTGAAGAAAACAAGTTATAATACAAGTTGTTTAATTGGGAGAGTTCAGATTGTTGAATGAGATTTTGAAGAAAACAAGTTATAATACAAGTTGTTTAATTGGGAGAGTTCAGATTGTTGAATGAGATTTTGAAGAAAACAAGTTATAATACAAGTTGTTTAATTGGGAGAGTTCAGATTGTTGAATGAGATTTTGAACAAAGCAAGTTATAATACAAGTTGTTTAATTGGGAGAGTTCTGATTGTTGAATGAGATTTTCAACAAAGCAAGTTATAATACAAGTTGTTTAATTGGGAGAGTTCTGATTGTTGAATGAGATTTTGAACAAAGCAAGTTATAATACAAGTTGTTTAATTGGGAGAGCTCAGATTGTTGAATGAGATTTTGAACAAAGCAAGTTATAATACAAGCTGTTTAATTGGGAGAGCTCAGATTGGATGGAGCGAGCGTGCAACACACAGAAAATACATGGGAAGTATGTCGTATGTTGTGTTTTGAAGTGTCGTTCCAAATCAGACAATCGAGGGACCAGAGCCCAATCATGTGACAGATAAAAGGGTGCCAGATAAAAATAGAGGGAGCTGAGATCAGTGCCAGTGGCCAGCTCTCTCAGTGATCGTTATTGCAGGTAAGTTGTTTTTCTGTTCTCGCAATTCAGTATGCCTAGTCTTGCGAGTTTGAAACAAAAGACATTTTTTTTTGTGTCTGTGGAAGAAAACTAACCTGCCTGAATCGCTGATTTAAAGTTGTGCCATTGTAGTGTTCAGATTATTCCTTATGGTCTTAGGAACTTTGCATAAACTTTAAGGCTGACTTTATATTGCAATAAAAGTTTGTATCTTCGGGAGAGAGAGACCAATGCGAAAGCAAATAAATGAAGCAATAATTAATTTTAAATGGTATAAACAGATTGTATTAAAAAATTACTTTTAAAATCATCACACTTCATTAAAATCTTTTGTCATTTATATTTTTGCACTTGACATAGTTTCGGATTTAATATACAACAAAATAAAATAAATACAGAAGTAAAAAGGTTGAAAAGTGTAGGAAGCGTCAGTTTAGAATACATTTAAAAATATTAATAGATTATTTATGCACACGCAGGTGAGTGTGTTATTCGAATCTATTTTATACAGACACTCTCTCCCTCCAACACAAAGTCTTAAGGTTCGTGTGCAAAAAATATCTTTATCTTGCTTCTGTTTTCAAATCTTTTATCTTGATATCAGTACAACGAATTTTGTAGACTTGGCTTCGCGTGATGCACACCTGTTTGAACCACACGACACTTAAGAGTTGCATTCCTAAGGATAAATAAAGCATTCCAAATAAGCAAACAAATGAGTGGATGGATGGATGAATAGATATACGGATATATGGTTGTATGGAACACATATGTAGATAAATTGAGATAATATTTGAATTAATTAATTATTAGTATTTGTAGCACAAATATTATTCTAATTTGGAATTGCATTAGGCAGACCGTGAATAAAACCAGCATTATGTGAACTGCAATGTATACCCCATAATATGAACAAAGTTAATATTTCATTCATATTTTGCTTTTAGACATCATTCATAGCAAATTTGGTTATTTTGAAGAGATTTCAAACTTGTGGTTTCGTCGTTGGAATTATTATTGTGCAAAGGACTTCTTACTGATTTTGAGATTGTCAAAGTATGATACTCTGTAGCTTATTGTGGATATCATTATCGTGATAAATTCGACTTTTCTGTAAGTATGAATGCATTTTAGTACATTGTAATTAGTCAGATGACTGATCTGCAATAAACTGTGCAAATATTTTACTTTGTGAACAACATTAAAGTAGTTGTCGGACTGAACTGTAATAAACTGGACAAATACAAATTGTCATCCACACTAATTAGTTATGGTACAGTAACGTTTTGCCTACTGATCTGTAATAAAGTGTACAATACTGTTCACTGTCATTAACATTACAGCAATTATAGTGCAATAAATCTTTGCCTAGTACTCTTGATTACATTGTACAATACTGTTCACTGTCATTAACATTACAGCAATTATAGTACAATAAATCTTTGCCTAGTACTCTTGATTACATTGTACAATATTTGATAATTTCAACAGCACTGAAGTAACAACAGTACCAGAAGTCTTTGTCGAATGCTTTTTATTATATAAACTTTATAATGTCATGTCATCAGCGCTAAAATAATTACAGTACCTGAAGTCTTCGCTGATCGATCTTTGTTTAAAATGTTCAAAGAGTACTTGAAAATGTCATCAATACTCAGATAATAGCACTTTGCTATGTGATCTTTATGAACCGATACATGTACTGTGTACTCTTGAATGGCACATTGATCAGTCTTGATCTCAAATCTTACACATTGATCAATATTGATATAAAATCTTACACATTGATCAGTATTGATTAAAAGCTCACACATAACAAATATTTAATTAATGCAGTAAATAAAAAGTATCCTTATCTAATTATCTAATATATTACTTTGTCTGGTCTGTATCTTATGCTTAGAATTGATCTTTATCCTATCTGTATAGAAGTGACCTTAATCCTATATGTACAGAATTTATTTTTTACTTGTGCTTATAAGTGATCGCTAACCTATAATATGCTTAGACCTGATCGTTACGTAACTAGTTCTCTAATTTTGATATCTTTTTATATGTGCAACGAATTTTGTTTTTAATGAAAAATCAAAAATTATAAGTTAAAAGTGATCTAATGCAACTTGTTATTAGGATATTTTAAATAACATTGATTTAAAAGACGTTTTGCTTGAAAACTATCGTAAAACAGACGCCATTTCAGTGCCTTACATTGGGCAGAAACAGCAATGCGTGTTTTCATTATCCTCGTTCTGGTGGCTTTCTCCCAGGCGGCTGGCACCTTTGACGTCTTAAAGGTAAAAATCATGATCCTATTATTCGTGCCTTCAGTGTAAAACTGATTTCTTCAAGTACTACACACAGTGTACTACATTTTTCTACTATTATTGATGCATTGATTGTACCATTCATTTCTCCGGTTATTTATGTCTTCATTTATTCTTACAATTTCCTAATACAGAAAACTTCAGGGTACAATTCGTTTCTTTCTATTATTGTTTTCATAAAATATTACATTCCCTAAATATATTTCAACGTGGACATCCTAATCGCCTGTTACAGACGACTACAGGTACAATTCATTTTTACAGATGTCTACAAGAAACAATCCATTTTTATATTACAGATGTCTGTCTACATGATACAATCTGGATTTTTTTTATATTACAGAGAACAAGAAACAATCCATTCTTTATATTACAGATGTAACATTACAGATGTTTGCAAGGTACAATCCATTTTTAGAATTACACATATTTATAAGGTATAATCCATTTTTATATTACAGATGTATACTAGAAACAATTCCTGTTTCTATTATAGATGTATACACTGTACAATCCATTGTTTATATCACAAATGTATACAAGGTACAATCCAATGTTTATATTACAGCTTTTAACAAGGTATATTACAGATGTCTACAAAGTAAAACCCATTCTTTATATTATAGATACCTACAAAATATATTTCATCCTTTACATTGCAAGTGTCTACAAAGTACAATCCATTCTTTACATTACAGATGTCTGCAAGGTACAATCCCTTCTTTATAATACAAAATATGGTTACAAGGTATAATCCATTCTTTATATCATAAATGTCTACAAGGTACAACCAATTCTTTATATTAACGATGCTTACATGGGGTATATATAATCCATTCCTTCTATTGTCTTTATTGTCAATCATTTTCTCCAAGTATTGACACCTTCATGGTATATTCTGTTTTTTATTCCGTTATGCGCTCGCTGTATGATCCAGTCATTGATTTGATAGCTTCATGGCAAGCAAGTTTTCTTGTGACTGATTTTATCATGGCCCATTTCGTCCTATTACCCATTCGATGGCATAAATATCATGCAGCACAATATTACTGCTGCTTTTACTGCATTTCGAAACTGTCTTTAAAATAAGAGATTGAATTGTAAATTGTAAATATCGCACGTACGCTTGTGTATTTGTTTGCATGTGGATATGTCTTCTTCTAAGCTTTTGTTCAGGTCCTTTATTACCGTATGCATGCCTTCATGTGTAAGAGTGTGAAATAAACAAATTTGTATTTTTAACAGTGAGTGCATGTGTGTGTTTGCGTTTGTGTGGATATGTGAGTTATGGGGTGTGAAGCTAATAAAAATTAACTTTACAAATTCTTTTCGCAGAATGCTTTCGGTGACTTTGTTGAAACCCAGGGAGATAACTTGTTGAAAAATGTTGTGCCAGGTACGGTAATTCTATTCCTAGCGATCATTTCTTACTGAGTTACCGCACATACGTGTAACTATTTAGTTCATTGTATTGGAGGCCCTCTGTTTTTCTCGACGAACACAAATATATACATATAAGATTGATTGCTTAATAATCTTAATTCAGTAATCCACTTTTCACAGTGTTTAATATTTCGCTCAATTACGAAATGTTAGGTAAACAGTGACAAAAATCTAACAAAATCTTTCTGGATTTCATCTTTAGTTGTCTTTGATTTAAAATGGGTTAGGGGTAGGATTGGACTTAGGTTATGGATAGGGTCAGGGTTGGTTAGGATTAAGGTTTTGTAGACCAGAGGTCTTAATCGTTATGAGTTGTGCATATTATTATGCAGTGCGTTGGAAGTTAATGAAGTATTATTTTATTCTCAGTACGAACGTGCTGTCTAGATTAAATCTTATTTTACTGTAGTGTTCTCAGCATTATTATTCACCTTAAATGGTAATTAATTAAAACTTTGTTCGTTAAAAACATATATAATAATCAAATAATGCACTTCCTTAAGTTGAGGTCGGAACAAATAAACAAGCGAAACAGGAAATCACACATATATATGAATTAAATAAAATCAACAGTTCGTGTCACGTTTTATTATTAATCATAGCTCGAATCAGTGATTGACAACCGCAATCACAAAACTAGTATAGAAATAACGTTGTGTATAAAAGTATCTTCTTCAAAGGGTTATCATCAAAAAACGAAAAGAAAACAAAAAAAAAGAAAGGAAAGGAATTATTCTTAAGATGACATACCTTCCGCAAACCCCCATTCTCCTTACTTTCAACTTGCCCCCCCCCCCATCCCGCTCCCTTGCTAAATAAATAATTGTATTTAAACATTAAATTAAATGAGGATAATATATTGTGAATAGGATATTACTTTCGCAGATTAGTTCTTTAAAATGTAAGTTCGTACATGGAATTCTTTAGCAGTTTAGCTTGAATTACGTCCCCTACACTGTACATAATTATATGTACTATGAAATACCGTCTCTCTCACTTTAAGCGAACTAGGTTTAGAGTTAAATAATCAGTGTTAAAGTTATCTGGGGGACTGTTAAGGGCACCTCACACGGCCATACATTTGTGTTGCTGAAGTGTTGCATGGGACAAGTATGGCTGTGTGCGGACAACTGTCAGTTTGTTCAGTTAGTACTCCCGCTTTCTTGTCTGCTTGTTCACTTACTACTCCCGCACCCTGCCAGTTTGTTCAACTTGTACTCCCGTTTTTATGTGCCTCTGATTTTAAATACTGAACGATTTACGTAATGCAAAAGTATTACTATTTTTGACTGTAAAACACTTAAGACATTGAAATGAATGAAGACTGTTACCATTTATCATTATAATAATTTCATTTCACTTTCTCCACAGAGCTCGTCAAGACTATATTTCCTGAAAATCCAGATATCAAGTGGGTATACCTGTAAATTAACTTATATATTGTAATTTCGTGACGTCACAAATCTATCGTTAAAGTTCATTATTCTTAAAGTCGACACGATCTGTGGCAAGGGAGCGGGATGTCTAGCTGTTGTTTAAAAAAATATGCCATCTAGTACACAAATATTACATGTGAAATTAACAGAAAATCTATTTGTATAAAGATATTAATATTACTCCAACAATATCTTAATCATATTTTTACAAATGCGAAGAATGACACATTTTTTCCATGCGGTTTGTTTCTTGTTCGTACAAATGTGCGCAGAGTTAAAGTATTAGAAAAGAAAGCACAGTAAATTTCTTTTTGAAGACAATCACTGGCATTACCATTTTTGGCATGCTTTCAGTTAATTTAGGTTACACAGCACACTACATGAAAATATAAATGTTAAGATACGCTAATTCACGGGACAGCACATTATGTGAACACACGAATGTAATCAGCACACAGCCATACTTGTCCCATGCAACACTTCAGCAACACAAATGTATGGCCGTGTGAGGTGCCCTTAACAGTCCCCCAGATAACTTTAACACTGATTATTTAACTCTAAACCTAGTTCGCTTAAAGTGAGAGAGACGATATTTCATAGTACATATAAGAAAGCATGAATGTAAAAGTACGCTAATTAAAGGGAGAACTCTGAAAGAAAAAAATTCTGTTGGAAAACAATAATATAAAAGTATGTTAATAGGGGAGAGCACTATGTAGGAAAACAATAATGTTAAGTATGTTAATTCAAGGAAGAGCACTTTGTAGGGAAACAATAATGTAAAAGTAATTAATTCGGGTTACAACACAGTAGAATATCATGAATGTAAAATATGTTAATTCAGGGGAGAGCAAAAGGCGTTAATTGTAATTAATGATTTTTACTAATCAAATCCAGACTCTTTTGGTAAGCAGTTATTTTCAAGTTATTTCAATCACTTGAATGAACAAGAAAATAAAACACCCCTACAATGAAAAGAAGGAAATGTTATTGAAGGAATTGTGCACTTACACATGGGTTCACTCTACAAATACATGAGATGCATAAACGCATTTAATTATTGTTTTCGTTTTATTAAAGTTTTTGGTTATATGGATTTTTATTATAAGTTTTTTTGGTTATATATATTTTATGTGTGAAATCACAGTAGTAACTCATCAGATCTGTTGCGAAATTGGAAAGGCAAACTTGAAAAATGCATTTAATTATAATTTTGTTTTAATAATTTCTACGATTCTGCGCTATTTATGTATTAGTGCTATTTATGTACTAGTGCTGTTTATGTACTAGTGCTATTTATGTACTAGTGCTATTTATGTACTAGTGCTGTTTATGTACTAGTGCTATTTATGTACTAGTGCAGCCGTTTAGAAACGCCGTAATAAATAGTTGACTTAGGCGTCCCTCCTTTTATATGGAATTCCACACACACACAACACACACACACACACACACACACACACACACACACACACACACACACACACACACACACACACACACACACACAATTCTCTTTGGGTATTTTATGTTGAACTTTTATTAAACTTTGACTAGAGGTCAAAAGTAAAGGTCGAAATGAATCTTTCTGCCTACTACTTTCGTACGTTTGCTATATCATTGTCAACTGTTCTATCTTGCACCAATTATTCAGTCGCAGGCCTACTTCGATAATTCCTAATGCCAAACAGTAGCATGTTTATTTACGTTGTTTCAGTGAAGTGCATGCTTTCGTGATAAACCTGAAGAATATAGTGACCGAAGCTGTACAGCAGGCCAGAGCCCTGGACTCGAGGATCAGGAATCTGGCTCTTGGCCTTCTGTTAGGAAAGGTCACCCCTGACCAACTTCAAACTGAGATTCCACGCCTGAAAGGTATGCTTTATCAGTGCGTCAAACTGTCAGAGGGGTGGTGGTGGTGGTCTGTGGATCAGTGTGTCGGACGTTTACTGTTTCTGTTTATTGTGCCAAACCTTAATTGGCCATCTATCATTGTCAACATCGGTGTGTCGGACGTTTACTGTTTCTGCCAAACCTTAATTGGCCATCTATCATTGTCAACCGTCACTTGATGTCTGTTGATGAGCGCGTCAGATCATTACACTTTGTGTCAAACCTTTTCTGGCTGTTTATGGATGTTTAACAGTGACACAACATTGTTGGATGTATTATGTTATACCTTTACTGATCTGTTTAATATGTCATACTTTTACAGATCTGTTTAATCTATATTATACCTTTGACTAGAGGTCAAGTGTCTGTGTTCTGCTTTGTTTAATATGTGCCATACCGTTACTGCTCTGTTTAATCTGTGAAATGCTTTATTGCTGTATTTAATCTGTGAAATACCTTTAAAGCTCTGATTATCCGTGTCATAACTTTTCTACTCTGTCTAATCTGTGAAATACCTTTACTGTTCTGTTTAATCTGTGTCATAGCTTTAATGGTTGTTTATCGTTGTCTGACGTCACTTGATATCTGTTTATCAGCACATCAAAACTGTTATTGTTTTTGTTTACTTTGCGTTAAACCTTCACTGGCAGTTTATTGTTGTGAGAAGTCAATTGATGTCAATGTATTAGATCTTTAAAATAATTTCTTTCAAATCGTCATTGACATGTTATCATTGTCAGGTGTGACATGACGTCTGTGTATGAGCGCACATGGCATTGGCTGTTTCCAGCTAACTCTATGTCAAACACCTTTACTAAGTGTTATTTTATCAAGCTGTCATATTTGTCGAGGACGATCATGACTCATAGTGCAAGATCTTTACTTATCAATGTATTCCTTCGGTGATGTTCTTTTATCAGTGTAGACTTTGTATGACGTCTTTTCATTAATATAGTCCTTCTATGATGTCATTTTATCAGTAGACATTGCATGACGTCTTTTCATTAATATAGTCCTTCTATGATGTCATTTTATCAGTGGCCATTTTATTATGTCTGTTTATTAATGTAGCAATTGCATGATGTCTGTTTATAATATATTCTTTGTATGATGTCTTTGTATCAGTGTAGTATTTTTTAATGAAGTGTTTATCAGTGTAGTCATTGTTTGATGTCAGTTTATCAATGTGCATCTCATTCATTTGGTGTACGTTCACCGCTGTGGGGAAATCTTTAAATATTATGATCGATAAATTGCAAGTGATAATACAGTATCCTGCACTAAGATCCAAACATCATTCTGTGTAATACAAGTGATAATACAGTATCCTGCACTAAGATCCAAACATCATTCTGTGTAATACAAGTGATAATACAGTATCCTGCACTAAGATCCAAACATCATTCTGTGTAATACAAGTGATAATACAGTATCCTGCACTAAGATCCAAACATCATTTTGTGTAATACAAGTGATAATACAGTATCCTGCACTAAGATCCAAACATCATTCTGTGTAATTTGACACGAAAACATGGGGATGAAGTATCACTTCGCAGTGTTATACTAATCAATCTTTTTTCACCAGCTGAGATTAACTAGAAAGTTTCGTCTTCGATGTGAAAAATCATCATTTGTCCCCCAGATAACCCATTTAATAGATGACCTCGATTTTTGCTACTTACCTGGTCAGTGACTACTATTGGGGGGTGTTCATAGAACTGGGTGGGTGGAACGATGTTTAACGCTGAAGCTCTGTAAACCGTAAATATCTAATGGTCTTCAGAGACACCGAATACAATTACAGAGCAGCATAATTATATACTTCTGCCAAAAGGAGGTCACGTCAAGATGTCTTCTGTTTTTTTCATCAGAGAGAGCTCACACCATTCTGGTTACTCTTCGCCATGACCTTGAGGCACAGGTCGCAGCTCGTGATAACAAACGCCAGCTTCTGGAACTTTGGGGTCACGTGCTGGACAGTGTAGTAACACAAGGAGCAGCGGTACGTCCGAGTTTACGTGCGTCTCGCTGTGTATGTTCGTTGATTATGTCTTGCTGATTGTTTAATTTGATGGAGGTTTCGCAGCCACCTCTTTGCTGTATTTCACTCGTAGTTATAGACTTATGTTAGTGTCAAAATTGTGAAAAGAACATTATTTATATGTGATGACTGTTAGTGTGGCAGAGAGTTTAATTATCACCGATTGGTAAGACTTCATTTGAAATTTTATAAAAGTTATCCCACTTCCATCTTTAGAAAAATAGCCCCGAACCCTCCTATGGATTGGATGGAGTGTTTTGCCTTTGAAGACTTAAGGGAGATAATTTCCTAGCAATTATGCTAAATTAACCCTATTTTGACAATTGCGTATTTTCTAATTTATATTTCCCCCCCCCCCCAAATATCAAGCTGTCTGTATTAACTTGACCTTTGTGTTACAGGTGGTTGACCAAGCGACTGATGTTCTTGATGCACTCCTTAACCCAGCCAACTTATTGAGTGTGGCTGGCGATGTTTTGATAGGGTAATAGCTTCCCTTTGCTGGTCGTCTTTCTCCGGCATATATTTGGGGTAAGCATTCAGTTGTATTAGCTTGTTTTATTCTCTCTCTCTCTGTCTCTCTGTCTCTCTCTCTCTCGTTTTTTTTTTTTTTAGGGGGAAGGTTAGTATTCAGTTGTATTATTTTCGGGGTGGACAGCATTCAGTTGTTTGGGAGGGGGTGAGTTATGGGTTAGTATTCCGTTGTGTTAGTTTGTGGAGTTTTATGGGTCAACATTCAGTTGTATTGGCTTGTGGAGTTTTGTGGGTCAGTATTTAGTTCTATTAATTTGTGGAGTTTTATGGATCAATATTCATTTGTATTAGTTTGTTGGAATTTTGTTTTAGGGGGAGAGGTCAGTATTTAGTGGATTTAGTATATGAGGTTTTTGTTTTGGTCAGAATTCAATGGTATTAGTTTGTGGTCTATTTTGGTCAGAATGCATTTGTGTTAGTTGGGAGAGGTTGGTCAAAATGCAATTGTGTTAGTTTGTGGGATTGTTGTTTAAATTGTGGTCAGAATACAGTTGTATTAGTTTGTGGGTTTTTAGTCATATTTTGTTGTATTGGTGTGTGTGTGTGTGTGTGTGTACTAGAGAGAGATTTAATGTAACATATTTTGCTTTTTTTTTTCAGGTGTCTGTATCTAGCTCATTTGGAGGTGGCAATATTTGCAATAAGAGAAGTAATAAATTGTGAACACAAGATGTTACCAAATTGCAAATTTTTATTGTTGTTGTTTGTGTGAAGACAATATATCTGTTATGCATGTTTATGTTTAGTTTGTGTGTTTACCTACGCCATTCTCTACCGACAAGGATTGAAAAGATTGAAAACTAAGGGCATAGATTTAAAAAGATTGAAAACTAGGGGTACAGGTTTGAAAAGATTGAAAACTAAGAGCATAGATTTAAAAAGATTGAAAACTAAGGGCATAGATTTAAAAAGATTGAAAATTAAGGGCATAGATTTAAAAAGATTGAAAATTAATGGCATTGATTTAAAAAGATTGAAAACTAAGGGCATAGATTTAGAAAGATTGGAAAACTAGGGGTATAGATTTGAAAAGATTGAAAACTAAGGGCATAGATTTAAAAAGATTGAAAATTAAGGGCATAGATTTAAAAAGATTGAAAATTAAGGACATTGATTTAAAAAGATTGAAAACTAAGGGCATAGATTTAGAAAGATTGGAAAACTAGGGGTATAGATTTGAAAAGATTGAAAACTAAGGGCATAGATGTAAAAAGATTGAAAAGTAAGGGTATAGATTTTTTAAAAAATAGAACGCATATGGGACTGGACTGGAAACACTGAAAAGTATAGGTATGAAATAAAAACACATCACTGTACTTGAATTGAAATCAGTGGGCATGATTTTTGAAACACTGAAATCATTGCATATGGATTTATAATACTGATAAAATTGAACATGAAAGAAAAACAATATTCACATTAAGCATCTTGTAAAACACTACTAAAACTGAGTGTGGATTGAAAGCACTCATACTTTATGCCTGATCTAACAACATTGATAACTTTGGATATTGATTCAAAACTTTTATATTAGGTATGGAATTAAACAACTACAGTGATAACATTGGGTATGGATTGAAAGCCTAACAACATATAGATTAAAAATATAATTGCAATATTAACGTATTCAAATGACTGTTGATGACATCTGTCACGATTTAAAAAATATGTACCATCAAGCGTGCATTAAAAATGTTGGTAAAACTTGGTTTTGTTTGAAAATACTAATAGCACTGAACATGGATCGAAAACACTGATAATTAAAAATGATTGTTTAAAACACTGGTAACATTTAGCATGGATTTAAAACACTGATAAACAATAGCCAGAGTTTAAAAACACAGATAAAATCAGGCATTGGTTGAAAACATTAGGCTTGATTTAAAGGCTAAAACAATTAGCATTGGTTGAAAACATTAGGCTTGATTTAAAGGCTTCAACAATTGGCATGGATTGAAAACACAGTCGATATTAGACGTAAATTGCAAATAGTGTGACTCTCAGCTCATTCAAATACATATACTCGTATATCTTCTGTCAGATCGATAAGTTGCATCTTGAACAAACATAGTGGTGAAATAGGCAAGCTACTGTTGCCCACAACATACAGTAATGCAGATTTACCTCCCCTTTTTCTTAAGAAAACGTGGAGGTGCGCATATCAGTCCAACTGGTGTTTACGTTTACTCCACTTTACATTAAAAAATGGTAACCCCAAAATAATATTAAAAAGTACAGCCCTGAATGTGGAACGTTAATGGGCAATATCTGTAAACAGTTCTCCTCCTTACTCTCTGATTGGTGCGCAATACGACCATTTTAGTTTCCAGCATCAAAGGGAGATAAACCTGTTTGTAATCCTAGAACATCCGGACGCAACACCATCTTGAATTCAAATATTTGACACGAAGAACATTAATTTCCTTACAAGAAATAAATGAGATGGTAATAAACAATAACAGAAAACTAAAAAAGTAACCCAGCTACTATGTACAAATGAAAATAAAAGTCAAACACATGGTTAGATACGCCAATAAGCAAGTAGATATAAACTAACGACAAATGAGACTTGTTGGATTTGTTACGGCAGATGAAAAAATGTCCACAAGAGTCGTCATCCTCACAAGCTCTCTGAATATTACATATAGTTTCTTTCTGTTAATTAAGTTAATGTAGGCTTTTAGTTCCGAGTAATTGGACCTAAAATGAAAACAATGCTAACTATAGCTCTCAGATCTCAACACACACACACACAACCAGACATTCGCTTGTGAAAACTCTACGCGGAAATTAAAGGTGTATGTTCTGGATGTTAATAATTTTTTAGATATAGAGTACAGAGATTATATATTTCAACCCTTGAATTCGAAAAGTTGACAGTAAACGCTAAATGATGTTAAATTCTTCTTTTACACTGCGACCAATAGAAATCGCGGAATCTTCCTAAAATGGAAGTGACCTACCGAGAGGTCATTGCCTTTGCTTATATTTGTTGTATGATGGGAAAATATTCCCACATATATATTTTATATAAATTTTCATTTTGTGGAATGAGTGCGTATTGCGTCCTGTTTACCGAGAAGGGAAGCCCTGAAACGAATGAGAGACATGTGTGGAAGATTTAGGGACTGGCGTTTGATGTCTGCGGTGTTTGAAGTATGCGAGCGCGGCGGTCAGCGTGTGGTCAGTGTGTACGCTTAGCGGGTGGTTAGAGTTGTTAGAGGGACATAATCATCTTAGAGCTAATGAATTGAACAGGTCAGAAGCTGGTCTAAGCAGGGTAATAAAAACCACAGTGAAAATGTTATCTTCTCTACTTCCTGAAAAATCGTCTGAGGGTGACGACTGAAAGGGTAGTCCGCCCCAAAACAACACTGGGTCGTATATGAGAGAAGAAAACCCTGGCTATATAGGTAAAAGCGTCTTTGTATTTGTGTGAATGGTTAAGTTTATTAGGATGATATATACTATGTTTTATTTATGAATATATTAATATTCTTCCTTTCAGAGGCCTATGCCAAACTTAATAATTATTAATCGAGCACTGGACTGGACACTTAGGCTTTGCACTTGTTTGTGTTGCAGGGTTTTTTCTTGTTATTGTGTATTCTCGGCTGCTCGTTTATAGCTGCCTGTTGTTTGCCTGTGTGGCTGTGCCTGTGTGGCCGTTCTACTTGTCCCGGCTGAATTGGGACGTGCCGATCTATTGGCTGGCAAAATTCAAGTCTACCAGACTGACGTCATTTCAATACATAAGCTAAGTTCCCATCCGGAACGTGACTTCAGTATAGATGAACTGGCTAAGGATGAACTTAATTTTCTAAATCTTGTTAACTTTCTTTTATTAAATTTCTTGTTATTATTTTAAAACGCGTGTTTGTTAGTTCTATCGTTATTTTCGTAGTTCAAATGATAATGTAATGATTACGTCTTGTCCTCTGTTCGTTTAATTATAATCGTTTCTATATATATATATATATATAATTATTCATAAACATTAAATCTCAGCTGATTCTGAGTTGGGGGCGGAGCCAAATTGGCGACGTACCAGTATATCAGCGTAACAGTTGCAGATATACATATTTAACCAGTGACCCATACTCTGCACCGGCACTTGTAGATGTCTTGTATCATAGCTAATTATACAGAGTTGGTATAAGTCATTATTACAAAGTCACCCCAGAGTATAGCGGCGACAATATTCAGCTGTTGACAAGCATTCAGCATCATTTTTTTCTCATTTATTCGTATTGACCACCATCAAAGATTTTCAACGGTGACTTAAAGCTCGAATCGAGAGGAAATTTCCACTTAGAGGAATAAAACATGTTACTAAAACCATAGACGTTTAAATTTAAACAAAAATCCCAAACAAGCAGGTGAAGTAATATCTTTTTCGGCAGCCCTCAGATGAGTAGTGACTAGGACACGCGATGCTGAGTCCAACTAGTATTGTGCATGTAGTTCATTTTGAGTCTCTTTACAGTACGAATTAATTTGGACATTGATTAATGTTTTTTTTAATTTTAATCCTTGCTTTGAGATATGTTGTACTGGAAAGAATTGTGCACGTCAGTTGTAAATTGGCACTCACGACATTGATACATCTTACTGTTGCTAATCGTCTGTAGACAAAAGTTGACAGTTGTATAGACAAAGTAGACAAGTGACTTATAGTACAGTAAATTTAAATATAAATAACACTAATTGTACGATATACATTTTACGAAATCCAGCACATATATATTTCTCAATATAGCACAACAACAAACAAAATCCACCAAGCAAATTTATAGTGCTTTATATATATTCTTTCCTTAATTGGTATACATTCTTTGTGTGCTTTATATATATTCTGAAAATAATCTTTCCTTAATTGGTTTACATTCTTTGTGTGCTGCAATTTCATAATGGCAGGTCTAGGTGTATGTCATAAATTCCATCTAAAAATAAGCATTGAATATTTTAATATGCATATATTTATAGTTCATACTTTGAATGCAGTTCTTAGAAGCTCATTAAGTGTAAATAATTTTACATTTAGTTTTAATGGCTAGTCATACACATTCCTGTACAGATATATAGACTGCTAGCGAATTGTGAATTATGGACTTGCTAAACAAGAAAATCAGTGACGTAAATAGCCAATTAAAAAAAAACATTCGCATTTAACAGGCTTTACCCTAATTCATAGAACCTGGAACTCTCTCATTTTTTGTACAAACATTTAAATGTTTCGTTAGTGTTCTTAGTTTTGTTGTTTCTCGTTACCTTCTCCCTGCACATCAGACTTTTCTTCCTGGGACGTTCTCGGTCTGGGAGGGTCCTATAATAAGGCCACTCCCTTCTTGCTTGTCTCTGAAGAGGATAGTGAAATGCTGATGGTCTTTGCGAAGTGCTGCTGATGGTGTCTGGCTGTGTTGTTGAACTTTTTTTTATTCGTTACCGGTTTTTTTTTCTTTTCTGTTTTGTAGAAGTTAGTGAGTCTGTGAGTATGAGTATTTGTGTCTACTTGGGTGGTGTGTTTATTGCTAATGTTAATGCTTTTTTATTGCTATTAATTCTGCTGTTAGGACTGAGTGCATTTCTTTCAGTTTGTATGTATGTGTGCTAGTGGGTGTATGTGCTGCTGCTCCTGTTCCTGTTTGGCTTTTGGATCCATCAGTACATATGTAGTAGTGGTTGGGATAATTTTTATGTATGTGTTCTAGTGTTTTTTGTTTGGCTAAGGGTGGGTTACTGTATTTTTTTGATTGTTTGAGTAAAGTTAAGTCTATAATTGGAGGGGGGTTAATTGTCAAGGGAGGGGGGCTGTGGTTTTGTGATAAAACATCAAAAGGAAAAGATTGGGGGGGGGGGCAAATACATTTACCTTATTAACATGCACAAGGACTCTAATATATTCAGTCATTGACTATGGAAGCACAATATACACAGTCACAAATAACTCCAAAATAAAACAATTACAAAAAATACAAAATAAATCTCTAAGAATAAGCACTATTGACTCCCAAACAAGAAAAAAATGAAGAACTATACAATCAAAGAGGACACCTAACACTAATAGAAAGAAGAGACAAACAAACATTCAAGCAATGGTTCAATAGAATACAAAATGGGAGCAACCTCCCCACAAACAGACGTAAACGGTGACATCTGGTTTATGAAGATAATGCACATTGTCAACAATCCGGTTCATTAGCAGATCTAGTAGTAGAGAGTTAAACGAGACGGATGTTTGTCTGGTTTATGAAGATATGCACATTGTCAAGAATCCGGTTCATTAGCAGATCTAGTAGTAGAGAGTAGAACGAGGCGGATGTTTGTCTGGTTTATGAAGATATGCACATTGTCAAGAATCCGGTTCATTAGCAGATCTAGTAGTAGAGATTAGAATGAGGCGGATGTTTGTCGACCAACAAGGAACCTATAAAAGCTTATATAAAGATGGAATTAGTAGAGATTAGAATGAGGCGGATGTTTGTCGACCAACAAGGAACCTATAAAAGATGGAATTTGTTGACCAAAAAAGGAGTGCTCATTTAACACATCTGCACACACTCATACCCACACAGCTGCAAAAATGCTCTGGATACAAGTTATGTTAGTTGTACTGGCCTGTGTGATCGCAACAGCCGATGGTAAGTGAGTTAAATATTCAAATGATTGAAATGCAGGTAGATTTATTAAATAAATTATACGGAATTTCGAGCTGTGTTTGGGGCGTTATCGGGGTCTTGCGGTTTTGTTGTTGTATTTCTGCCAAATTATTTCCAGTTAGGTAATAATTTGCTTTGTTTGATGGCATTTTGTGTAAATGTCAATATTGGAAGTAAACAACTCGAGTTGAGAATATGCTAGAAATTGCTGATGCAATGCAAACCAGTTCCAATCGGAGGAGTAGTTTTTATTATTCAATGGTTAAGATTTACGAGAACGAGACCAGCCAATGGGCTGAGATAAAAAGCCTACATGCTGTAGAGAATTCCATTGTCTAATCACTTGAATTTCGTGTGGCAAGAAGTCTGGTCATGAAAGGCGGCCATTAGATTAATGGTGAGTTAAATGATTGATTAAGAGAGAATAGATGTAGATATATTTCCTGCATTCTTGATATTGATATTTTATAATTGCATATTTATATGACGCATTATGTGAATGGACTTTTATTTCTACAAATTGTGAACTATAATGCTTATATGTGGTATGCTAAACATTTGAAATTGTTATAGTGAACCTGTCATAAACTATTACATTGTATTTATTATGCTGTGTGAGTGTATTGGGCTAATAAAATGTGTTGCAGGAAACTGTAAGTTGAGACTTGAATATAAGAAAGAATGAAGTTAAAAAGGAATAAAACTTGAAACGTAGCTAATTTGCTCCCTGATTATATTTTTTACAGGGAAAAGGCAGCCTTTCCTTGTTTTATCAGAATCTCTTGATTCACTGTTAGTAGACCACTATGACGCAAGAGGTGTCTGCTGCAGTGTGTAAGTGTAGAGAATACACTACACTCCATTGATGTATGGCAGCAATATGTGCTGACTACATCAAGCAATTTCTGGTATAAGGAGGTTACTGGAAATTGCTACAATTGTTGTCCTGATTGATGGAGTTATTGTAGCAGAGTGCCTGATTAGCCTCCATAGAATAGAAGCGAATCAGTGTTCTACAAAGTGTGGAGGGAAATACGTGGAGTTGAAATGAACAATAACTTGTGACTTTGTTACAAAAGCATGCAAAAGACTATTGAGATACCACTTACTTCATGTTATGCAAAACTATTATCTCTTAACTCTACTAACTCTATTTCTGTTCTCTGATAAAAACTATCAGCATTTAATAGTTTAGTTAGGTGTGACGTTCAGAACAGCATTTAATAGTTTAGTTAGGTGTGACGCTCAGAACAGCATTTAATAGTTTAATGTCGTATAACATTCAGGAAAAGAAAAATAAATTTAAAATATTTTATTCTTTTTCTTCTTCCTAAAATAATAGTTGCCAGTTCAGTGGCCTTGCTCATTTCATTGTTTATATGACAATGCAATAACTGTATTTCCTGACGAAGGCTGTTTATAAAAAACATCCACTATTGTATTTGGATTTATTGTGGGGTTTGTGTTCTACTGTGTGTGCCTGATTGAATGTTCGTGTTGCATAGGTTATTTTAACGCTTAACAGTTTGATTTTGATATTATGTTAATATCTTTATTAACCATTTTATACTAAATTAATGTCGCTTGTAGATTTCTCCATGCTAAGTTAATTTATTTTTAAATGTATATTTGAATAAATTTATCCGTGATAAGTTAAGTTTTTAACCCTCTTATGCTAATAATTAAATTATTTTTAATATGTTGCCTGCTAAGATAAAATCTGATTTAATAGTCTTCTATTCAGTTGCTAGTTATTTTTTTTTAACATTCTCATGCTAATTCGTTTTTTAAACTATCTATGCTATTAACCTTTAGCATGCTAAGTGTATCATTCCTTCTTTTAAACTACTCCATATGAATTTCTTTATTAAACGTTTTACATGCTGAATCAATATCTTTTAGCCTTCACGTTTTGTTTATAATCGTCTCCAAGCTAAGTGATGCATATGTGCATGTTTGTGTATGTGTTTATGTGCTTAGAAGTATATTATTATTATCATCATTATTATTATTAATAATAATTAGTGTAGATCTAAAATTATGTTTATTTGTAGGTGTTGTCAGCAGTGTAAATCTGAAATTATATGGGTCATCAGTTTGTATACATCGGAAATTATTTCATGTATGAGTGTTGTCAATTAATATACATCTGAAACTGCGTTTATGTGGCAAGTGTCGTCAGTTTGTGTACATCTAAATTTAAGCTTATATGTGTCTCAGTTTGTGTATATCTAAAACTATGTATATGTAAAATTATTATATCTGTGCATGTGTATCATGGACAAGCAATCACACAAATACGCACGCATGCGCACATCAAACACAAAAAACTCACAGTTCCATGACGTTTATTTACTTTGTTTGCCGACACGGATGAAGAAATCATTGGTCCGTGACTTTTGCTTGCTTTGTGTTTGCCGTTACAAACAAAAGGATCATTGGTTCGTGATGTTTGAAAATTGTTTCAGCTTGCACTTCCGTATATTTGTTTGTATACTTTACACAAGGTTTTATTAGTGTCGTTTGATTATATACGTTATTTTAATATAGTAGTCATTACAGAGTGTCATCAGTTAATACTACTACTACTGCTACTACTATTAAGAGATTTAATAAAGCGCTTAATCTTGTGAAATCTTTAAGCTCTAAACAATAACTACTCTTATAATACTCAATGTCTTTATGCAAACTACCTAAACACAAAAGAAACTAAAAGATAATATAGAAAAACTAAATGAACTCAATTGACAAGATAAAACACAAAAGAAACTAAAAGATAATATATTGAAAAACTAAATGAACTCAATTGACAAGATAAAACACAAAAGAAACTAAAAGATAATATAGAAAAACTAAATGAACTCAATTGCAAATTGACAAGATATAGCAAGTAACTGTGTCTACAAAAGAGAAACATGAAATGAATTTACAAATGTACAGTTGGAATACATGACACAAAAGAACGAGCACTGTCGTTGATGATAAAAAAAAGTCCCTTAAAGACTGTCACAACCTCCTTCTCAATCGCTGGCAAGAGTGAAGGTGGAAGGTGACATCTGTCAGCAGCAACGTCGGACTGTGTAGATGTCACAAAGTCCACAATACAGAGACACCAATGATGGTTGACTGGCTAATCAATCTGGCTAATCAATTTTATTGTGTATGCGAGGGAACGTTTTGCTGATGTGTTTGCTTGTGAGAATGCGAGTGGAAATGGTGGTGAATATTATGTGGACAATACTAGACAGTACTAGACAATACTAGACAGTACTAGACAGACAAACGCAACAAGACAGGGCAAAAGAAAATTACGTTTTTGCCCTTTCAAAATGATAGCAAACAAGTTTTGAAAAAGATATGATTAAGGTTTACTAAACTGTAGACATTCTCTTACATGCATTAGTTAAATCAAATACATTAGTCTTTCAACAACAACAAAAAAAAAACATGCTAGTCAACTGCTAACAAATCTGTAACCAATTCGACAGTGAGTGTGGACTACCGCTTGAAATTTATATCTATTTCATCATTTAACTGTGATTCAAAATTATATGTGTATAATTAATATAATACTAAATTATTTAAATTTGAAATTTGTTTATTTATTTAAACTTGAAATTTATATCTATTTCGATCATTTTAACTGTAATTTAAAATTATGTTTGTATAACTCATATAATACAAAATTATTTAAATCATATAAATAACTGATGTAATACTAAACTATTTCAATCATCATAACCGTAATTTAAATAAATTGATATAAAATTGATATAATACTCATCTTTTCAAACTTATTTATATATAAAATTATATGTGTATAATGACAATAACATTAACTATTTCAATTCATCATAATTGTGATTTAAAGTTTTATATATTATTAATTTTATTTTAATTTTACTTTAAATTTATTTAAATGTAACTAATGCCGTACTAAACTGTTTCAGTCATCATATGTTTAATTTAAATATCTCTGTATATAACTGATATTTAGACAAGAAGAACCTGTAGAAATTTACAAGAACCGTTTGGTTATCATTTCCTTAAGAAAGAGTTGTTTGAACTTTTCCCCACCGGAACAGGTTGTACAGATTCCAACAAAAAGTGTGGAAGGTGGGCAGCTTCCGGTGAATGTGCCAAAAATCCTTCCTACATGCTTCGAAATTGCAAACGAAGCTGCAATAATTGTGATGGTGAGAAAACAATTTCATTTTTAATTGAGTTTTAAAATCGGTAAAGATTTGTTGAGAGTTTTGGTCTTAAAGAGATTTTTAAAAGCCATAAAGACATTAATGTAACCATACCGTTCTATACTCAGTGTTGCTACGTGGTTATGGCGTGTACTCTTTTTATAGAAATTAGACCTGCTTTATATAACCTTCGACACATCATAGTATTAGCTCCCTTACTATATGTCCGGAAATATTAGGCAAATTATGCCGATTTATGGAAACATTAATTTTCATTTTTATTAATCGTTTTCAACTATCTATTTAATTTATGAGAAGAGACTTCCTCTAAGCAACTATGCTCAGCTGATGCAATAACATGTTTACGGGTTGAGAGTATGTGGGTCACTCTAAAAGTGAGGGAAAGGCCGTTAACCGGATACGAGACGCCCATATTTGGTCACTTGTGTTCCGTATTGTGACGTAGCGTTAATCCGCCAGCTGACCTCGAGTCATTCATATATACACGTGAATGAATCAGAATTCTTTAGATGCTCAGATTATTCATCCACAGCGCCCACTGTCCAAGGGTAGAGAACCGCGTCCATAACTTCACACACCGGTAAATATAGTTGACTTCTCTAAAATGTTGTATTTCTCATTTGTAAAATACTGTATAAGATATTTATGTGACTGTTAAAAGATTGATGTATTTTTTCTCACAGAAGCTAAGTAGCATTAGCGATTGATCCATTTTGTAGAATGATCAAGATATAATAACCACGTGTGTATTGATATACTCCCACTGTTGAATTGTTATAATGTGAAAGCACTAATGATGAATAGACAATCGTTAGTTAACACGCATCGTGAAACCACAGGCTAAATTATATTGTAATTGAGAAGCTATACATAGTACAACTAAATCATTTGTTCATTTAGAGATTTTATTAATTTGGAATTGTGAATTAGCTGAAGCTAATTAGTGGAGATTGTAAAAAGTAATCTATCACTGTCGCCATAAAGCAAATACAATCGCTTATCGTAACATGATACTGTAGAATGATGTTAATCATTTACAGCTGGTCTGGGGGTCTAGGAGTCTTGGAGAAGAGGCTCGGATCCAGAGGTTAGACTAAGAGATCTAACCTGGCATCTTTGAATTCTGGGGCCATTGCTCGAGGACTACGCCAAGTGTCGTAACCTACATTGTTGGGAACCGACAGAAGATAATTGCTGCATGACATCAGAACTGCAAAGTCGATCAATGTCAGCAACAGTTCAACTACTTCATGAACTCTTGAAATTAAATAGGAGATGTCCAAGTGATAATCAGAACAGACTGTAATCTCATGCATATAGCCATTCAGAATTTGGGCTTAACAGGACAGATTATCTCTATCCGTGATTCATACATGTTCATATTTCTATTATTTGATTTGTTATTAAATTTGTTGTTATCTTACCCATTGTTACATAATTGTTTGTATCATGATTGGAGGGATTAGCTAGCTGGGGGGCGAGCCGTAATAGAGGGATAAAGAATCATAAATCTTAATTTATAAATAAGGGAAAGTTAACGTTGCTAGCTAGGGCAAGTCAACTGATTTATCTAGCGAGGTTTCGTTGAGTAAAAGCCTGAATTTTCTGGCATTTGGTAGTGAATAAGTTAGGCTGTCCATCTGTCGCTATTGTTAGAAATTACTCAATAACCAATATTGATAACTGGAAATCTAAAATAGGACATAGTCGTTAAACCTAGACCGGACACGTGACACTATAGTTGTTCGTTACCAATACTTAAAGTGGTTCAAATTTATAAAGTAAATAAGGCAAATAAAAATAGAAAAGTAGAAAAATCTACTTTAGTACAATGGGGATAAATAAGATTTGGTGTAGATTAGATTAGATAAGATTCGATTAGATTAAATTTCATTAGCCGAAATTCATTTCTCCTATTGTAACCACAGATCAACTGCCTACCGGACATTGCACCGACTCTAACAATAACTGCCAGGCATGGGCTATCTCCGGACAATGTGCCAAAAATCCGGACTACATGCTTCGAAATTGCAAACGAAGCTGCAATAATTGTGATGGTGAGAAAACAATTTCATTTTTAATTGAGTTTTAAAATTGGTAAAGATATATGTGTATAATGACAATAACATTAACTATTTCAATTCATCATAATTGTGATTTAAAGTTTTATATATATATATATATTAATTTTATTTTAATTTTACTTTAAATTTATTTAAATGTAACTGATGCCGTACTAAACTGTTTCAGTCATCATATATGCTTAATTTAAATATCTATGTTTATAACTGATATTTAAACAAGAAGAACCTGTAGTGAAATTTACAAGAACCGTTTTTTTATCATTTCCTTAAGAAAGAGTTGTTTGAACTTTTCCCCACCGGAACAGGTTGTACAGATTCCAACAAAGACTGTGGAAGCTGGGCAGCTTCCGGTGAATGTGCCAAAAATCCTTCCTACATGCTTCGAAATTGCAAACGAAGCTGCAATAATTGTGATGGTGAGAAAACAATTTCATGTTTAATTGAGTTTTAAAATCGGTAAAGATTTGTTGAGAGTCTGGGTCTTAAAGAGATTTTTAAAAGCCATAAAGACATTAATGTAACCATACCTTTCTATACTCAGTGCCGCTACATGGTTACGGCGTGTACTTTTTCTATAGAAATTAGACCTGCTTTATATAACCTTCGACACATCATAGTATTAGCTCCCTTACTATAGTTGTCTATTACCAATACTTAAAGCGGTTCAAATTTATAAAGTAAATAAGGTAATAATTTCTCCACTTAGACTTTAAAATGAGCAAAGTTCGGTAATAATGTCCATACATAGCAATAACACGGGCATCAAGCAGGAAAACGGTATTTAATTAGAAAGAAAGAAAGAAAGAAAGATAGATAGATAGATAGACAGACAGACAGACAGACACACAGATAGATAGACAGATAGATAGATAGATAGATAGATAGATAGATAGATAGATAGATAGATAGATAGATAGATAGATAGATAGATAGATAGATAGATAGATAGATAGATAGATAGATAGATAGATAGATAGATAGATAGATAGATAGATAGATTTGCCTCTCCCCATTTCTAAACTTAATTGTTATATAAATTGTTAAATTGTCAAAGTGACTGGACCTTGGGCACTGCTTGTGATAATATTATTGAGCTGGAGTAAATAGTCTCATAATTAGACTATTAGTCTTCAGAAATCCCGAGAAATGGCGAAATTAGAAATAGAAAAGTATAATACATATGACCTATGTTACGTAGACAGGATGACGTAGTTGCCGCAGGTCAAAGTGACATAAGATGTGTCTACAGAAATGTCTTTGCACATTTCACAGTGAAAACAAATGATTTTTTAGGATGCACACTAGATAAAAATTTGCTTTGGTGTAGCTGTAGTTTCAAGAAGATGAAATCTACCTCCAGTCCATTTGAGGTCAACCTCATAAATTGAGGGTAGACGTATCACAGGGTTCCCAAGACCACCATGACCTGGAACACGGATTACCAACAAAGAAGCACACTGGACTTTCTCTCAAACTCTTTGAACTAAATCCAGATTCCTGAAACCTACGTTTTGGAATTCTGGAACCGTTCAGTCATACCACATCGAAAACATACCAGAATAGACACTAAATGTTTATTGAGTTCAGTCAATGTTTATTAATCTCATTCATAAGATTTTCAGGCAATTCAGATTTATATTTCTTTGCATGAAACACCTACTTAAATATTTATATTTCTTAATTAATCAATTAAAAAAGAAACTATTTAATAAATGCAAAAATATCAAAACATTTATCAGTCTGAAAAAATCTGAAAAGCCATATTTCCATTCAAAACACCCATTTCAAGGTTAACTTTAAACACAGTTCTTACAAATATATGTGAAAGTGTCGAAATATAGGGTAAGGAGTAAGAGAAAAATTACTATATTATCATATTTTAGATTTATTATCAAGTTTGAGTTCCTCCATAAATAAAATTGAGATTCTGCGAAAATACCAGTGTTCTTAATCTTTCAATCGCTACGAGTCTGCGGTCATTGTCATTGGCACATGGCTGTATTTATGGTTTTGATGTGTAATTTACTAATGTTGATACTTACCCTGTAAGGTTTGCGGTCATTGTCATTGGCACATGGCTGTATTTATGGTTTTGATGTGTAATTTACTAATGTTGATACTTACCCTGTAAGGTTTGCGGTCATTGTCATTGGCACATGGCTGTATTTATGGTTTTGATGTGTAATTTACTAATATATTGATACTTACCCTGTAAAATGTGCTTCTTTAATATTACTGTTAAAATGCAATATTTTTTTTCTTGAAATCCGATGCCTTATTTACTTAGATGATTTCTCTTTCTTTCGCCATTTGCATTAAAGATGTTACAAACTAGTAAAACTGACAAATTCCTTAATGCATCCGTCTTTCATTACGTAACAATTTTAGTCAAACAATTTATCTCCCAAATGAAGCAAACTGTATGCAAGATATTTGGAAACAACAGAATAGAACGATTGTAGGGATTCTCTGCTAAATGGCTGAAAATATTCTTTTGGTTTCTTAACTGGTTATATCATAAATTCGTTCATTTGTCCCAAATCACAGAAATAGTAATTCTGATAATTATTACTTAAATAATTAACAGTTGTTTTATACGTATCCTAAGTAAAGCCAAGCAAACGTTTAAGATCATCTTTGACCTAGTAAATGGACACCAGGGATTTATTCTATCAAACTAAAAAATCAATAATTTGGAATACTTATAAAGTATTTTAAATTTAGAATAACACAATAATGAATTGAAAGAATGTGCAAAATGTTGTCCATGTAATCACTTACTTGCAAAATACTTTCTTGTTTTGCTCAGGTTAGTAAAATCAGGAACTCAAGTGATTGGGAGATAGGCCGATTCGTGTTCTGGAAGTACAGGTGACCTCTCACCTGTATAGTCATTTAGTAAAGAACTTACTTCAATGCAAATCAATGAGAGGCCTTTACAAATGAACCGATTTCTTTAAATTAAAAAAAAGCTATATACTTTGAGGTTATGTATACTTAGAAAATGTTTTGATGAAAATAAAAAGCTTAAGCGCATTAAGATGTCCAAGAGTGAATTTGTTAGTGGTAAGCAGTATGAATGAGAAATCGATTGAGTGATTACATAAAAGGATGGGTGAGTTAGAGAGTTTATATTGTGAGTGAGTACGAGGGCGTGTGAATTGGTGGATGGGCAGGTGAGTAGATAGTGAATATGCTATTATGTAGGTGACTGACTACATGAGTGAGTGAATGAGTGAGTGAGTGCCCAAAGAAACATTATAGTGCTCTCGAACACTATATTAAAGAAAAAATGAAATAGTAAAGTAAGATAATTAAATTGTTCATGATACAGCTTGTTATAGATCTTCCTACAATACTTTCTTTATACGTCATCAAAACGTGTCATGCGCTGTCTGTGACGCAAGTTAGTAATGGAGACTTTGAAAGGATTCTTTATAAATATGCAAGATGTAGTACAGTTGCACGAGTGAGAACTTATGGCTTCCACTGTCTGGACGGACAAAAAAGCATTTTGGGGCTAACTACATATCCCTAACATTATAACCACAAACTAAGAGCTAATCCGCGAATGTACACAAGAAAATATAATGGGAAGATTATTTTATAAATACTAATAATATACAAGATATCACTGAGAATGACCAGACGATAGGAGATAACGGGGGCAGAAGTAGTGGAAGACCCCCACCCCTTTCATTCAGTAAAACAAATACTGCCGTGAGAGAGCTCATAAATCTTATCGAATAAAAGCATTACATTCGCACTCAGTCACACATGAGCGCACGCACGCAAGCACAAATACAAATAACCAAACAGGTAATCACCACGCCTTTAGAATTTAGTCTAGGGTAAGCACATAATAATCAATAACTAACTCGGAGCCCCCAGACTCCCAAGGTGGATGTTGTCACTACAAATAGTACACATATGACGTAACAAGACAATACACGAAGAATCAAATTTGAAAATTTTAAATAAATTTAATTTTAAAAAAAGTTAAATAAAAATGAAAACGATGAACGAATTATCTAATAAAAATAAAATACATCTCTACAGTGTCATCACAATCAGTGAAGAGTTATCATGCACAGTGTTTGGACTAAAGCAATGTGTGTCGAAGATGGAGCATAGTTTGCGTGATTTATTTGTGTGTGAAAGGTGGAGTAATTAGTCATAGTTTGCATGAATTATTTGTGTGTGAAAGGTGGAATAATTAGTCATAGTTTGCATGAATTATTTGTGTTTGAAAAATGGAGTAATTAGTCATAATTTGCGGGAATTGGTTGTATGTCGAAAGTGTGTTGTTTAAATGTCGAGATGCAATAATATTTAATACAGACCTTCCGAGAGGATTGTGTTTAAGAAGAACATCACTCCATCTTTAAAGTCACAGTCTCAGACAACTCTGAACGTAGATCAGCTCCAATATATGCACAACCCCTTACAAAGGTAAAACAACTAACTGTGAAGTTATTAATTTTACTGATGTGAGTTAGATTTCAAGTTACATTTTAGTTTAGACATTATGGGTTAAGTATATATATTTTTAAAATATTTATTTGAAGTTAATACTGCCAAATATTGTCTTTCTAACAAGCACCATTTTCTTTTTAAATATAACATAACCCTAACTTGACACAGAAGCAAATGCCTAATTTAAACTTGAATATTAATATAATCCATGGCAGCCTGTTTCTTTTATCTTAATCAACAGATTTCACAGATCACTTTGATGCATCGCTACATATGATTTTTGGCATTAAAGATGTGGCGATTTTTTAATTTAAAATTTAAAATATTCATATTATTATAGTTTCTTGCTTTTGTCTCAGTTGTTTAAATGTCGAAAGTGCAGTAATATTCAATCAGACCTTCCTGCAAGATTAAATTTAAGAACATCACTCCAAATTTAAAAAAAGTTCCAAGAAGAATGTTAACGCGCTTGGTTATGCCGCGACATAACATTATGCACGTGTGTAATTTTATGCACGTGTGTAATTTTATGCACGTGTGTAATTTTATGCACGTGTGTAATTTTATGCACGTGTGTAATTTTATGCACGTGTGTAATTTTATGCACGTGTGTAATTTTATGCACGTGTGTAATTTTATGCACGTGTGTAATTTTATGCACGTGTGTAATTTTATGCACGTGTGTAATTTTATGCACGTGTGTAATTTTATGCACGTGTGTAATTTTATGCACGTGTGTAATTTTATGCACATTTGCTTGCCAATCATAATTTCTCCGCATTAGCAAACTGTCTAAGCAATCAAGCGCACAGTGTTTGATCATTTATTGAATTTATTTGTCCGCCTGTATGTTTCTTGTTAAATTTTCATTCATTGTTGTGTCAATTTCCTTATCATTTTCATCCAGTTTGACATCCATTAGTATAATCATCACATCTGTTTAATATCTGTCTTGAGTATGTCCTTGTCTTATCTGTGAAAAAATCATTATTCTGAGGGTTTGTACGAGCTACCGGAAATGACGTCTTCAATTGTTGTCTTGTCATAGATATTAATTATAATTTATGAAGGGTACTTACAATTACAGATGGGCATTTTAATACTACACCTATATAATCACTAATATATTACAGATGACATTTTATCTACACATAATTATATAATCACTAATGATGGACATCTTAACAGTACACATATAATCTCTAATGTATTACAAATGGACATCTATACAGATCATTATAATCGAAATAATAATTCTTTTTTGCAAGACTAAAAAAGACTTTTTCTATCTTTTCTTTTTCATCAAGCAGACCAGCCATTTACTGCGCTGAATGACAGCGTGACTGATGTCTGTGATATTTTTTGAAGCTCTATGACTCTTGAGATGAGAAGTATGTAGGTCATTAAAGAATCTCTAATTTACATCCTGCTGATGACATCGTACTTAATCTGTAATTATTAAAAGTGCTCTATCCGGACACTTTTAATCGGTATGTTGCCATTAGTTTCAGTTTGTAACGTAAGTTGCTCAGAACGACGAGAGAAAATTACCCCATACGAAGATCACAACTGTGTTCAACAGTCAAGGTCACTTAAAGACAATAGACCTCTCTTACAAAAGTGTTCAACAGTCTAGGACACTTAATGGCAATAGACCTCTCTTACAAAAGTGCCACGCCAAAGCAGAGGCAACAAGAATAAAGTACCAACAACAAAAAATCCCTCTGAAGAGATTGTTTCCGTAACTGGAAACATTTAGCATCTAGTTTGACGCAAAGATGAAGATAAAAAAAATGAGATTTGTTCAAAAGCTTCGTCATTAGAAAGGAAAAAACAGATTCCCACGAACAGTTGTCATAGAGTTTCCTTGGAGATAAGATTGCAGAATTCATAGAAAAAGTTGAACGGTTGGACAGCTTTGTCATTAGAGAAGATAAAGAATTCAGTTAACTGTTTGACAACTTTGTCATCAGAGAGGAGATAACAGAATTCTGTTAACTGTTTGATATCTTTGTCATTAGAGAGCAGACAACAGAATTCAGTTAACTGCTTGACATCTTTGTCATTAGAGAGCAGATAACAGAATTCTGTTAACTGTTTGACATCTTTGTCATTAGAGAGCAGACAACAGAATTCTGTGAACAGTAGAATCACTCAGTCGTTACCAGAAAAAATGTATAAAAGATGGAACATATGATTATGTTCGTGAAATGTTTGCACATATTTTCAAAGGAAAAATGCTATATCTAATTTTTTTATACTGATCTTGGATTTTTCGATGAAGACTCAGTTAACCCTATTTTACACAAACACTCTTATAGAAATTTCCCTATTAATCTTTTTTTGGTGTTAAAATAACTTTATGCTAAACTGTTATTTTAACTCCAGGAAACAACAATTTCTAGACAATACCTCGCCTATTGAATGTCTGTAAAGGCTTATAATTAAAGAGATGTAAGAATAATATACAACTTCTAAATATAAATTTTGTTCTTTCTAGTGCTATACTGTTACTTATATCACTATGAAATAATGGTGATAGCAAATCACCATCCAAGAACATCTTTCTGAAAGAATATGGGGTGGAGGGGGGGGGGCGAAACTAGATAGACAGTTTTCATTCAAGAACTGTTCCATTGAGCAATTGCGTATTTTCTAATGTATTTTTCCCAAAACAAAATATCAAGCTGTCTGTATTAACTTGACCTTTGTGTTATAGGTGGTTGGCCAAGCGGCTGATGCTCTTGATGCACTCCTTAACCCGGCCAACTTATTGAGTGTGGCTGGCGATGTTTTGATAGGGTAATAGCTTCCCTTTGCTGGTCGTCTTTCTCCGGCATATATTTGGGGTAAGCATTCAGTTGTATTAGCTTGTTTTATTCTCTCTCTCTCTCAGACTCTCTCTCTCTCTCTCTCTCTCTCTTTGTTAGTTCTTTTAGTTGACTTGTTTTATTGTTCAGAATTCAGTTGTGTTAGAGTATCTTTTTTAGTGGTCAGCATTTGGTGCTTTTAAATTACCTGTTGCTATACGGTTCATCTCAAAGAATCTCTCTGTAAAAAAGCATTGTTTTCAAGATGCTGTAAATAAGTAAGAATAAAGTGGCTCTGTACGGTTCATCTCAAAGAATCTCTCTATAAAAAACATTGTTTGCAAGATGCTGTAAATCAGTAACAATAAAGTGGCTCTGTACGGTTCATCTCAAAGAATCTCTCTATAAAAACCATTGTTTGCAAGATGCTGTAAATCAGTAACAATAAAGTGGTTCTGTAGGCTTATTCTTTCTTCCTCTATTGTCGAGAAGAAATGGTCGGGCTTCTGGACACTAAGAGCCAGAGAACCGAGCTCACTGACCATGTCATAAAACAACAGAACAACGACTCTCCAGACTTTGTACAGTTAGAGCTCCATTACAATTTTATATTTTTTGTACATTATTAATGCATTTATTGAATTAATTTATATTATCCTATTCTTACGCAGGCGAAATTGTCAGTGCTAAAACAATAATTATCGTAACTTGTTCTGGTGAATTGTAGCTGGTTTGTAAAATTATCTTTATTATGTCTTTCTGCGGATCCATTTTATGAAACTCCCAAACACAACTTTCAGCTTCGTATGCATAGTATCTTCCTAATCCGCCACTGACTCAAGCATAACATGAACAGAACTTACCAACCAAAAAGCCTGCCGCGCGCGCGCACATGTGTGTGTGTATGTGTGTGTGTGTGTGTGTGTGTGTGTGTGTGTGTGTGTGTGTGTGTGTGTGTGTGTGTGTGTGTGTGTGTGTGTGTGTGTGTACTAGAGAGAGATTTAATCTAACATATTTTGCATCTTTTTCAGGTGTCTGTATCTAGCTCATTTGGAGGTGGCAATATTTGCAGTAAGAAAAATAATAAATTGTGAACACAAGATGTTACCAATTTCCAAGTTTTTATTGTTGTTGTTTGTGTGAAGACAATGTTTCTGTTATGCATGTTTATGTTTAGTTTGTGTGTTTATCTACGCCATTCTCTACCGAAAAGGATTGAAAGATTGAAAATTAAGGACATAGATTTGAAAAGATTGAAAACTAATGGCAGAGATTTGAACCGATTGAAAACTAAGGCATAGATTTCAAAAGATGGAAAACTAAGGGCATAGTTCCAAGTAATTGGACCTAATATGAAAACAATGCTAACTATAGCTCTCAGATCTCAACACACACACACACACACACACACACACACACACACACACACACACACACACACACACACACACAACCAGACATTCGCTTGTGAAAACTATACGCGGAAGTTAAAGGTGTATCGTATGGTTGTTAATAATTTTTCAGATATAGAGTGCAGAGATTATATATTTCAACCCTTGAATTCGAATAGTTGATAGTAAGCGCTAAGTGATGTTAAATTCCTCTTTTACACTGCGACCAATAGAAATCGCGGAATCTTCCTAAAACGGAAATGACTTACCGAGAGGTCATTGCCTTTGCTTATATTCAGCTGTTGACAAGCATTCAGCATCATTTTTTTCTCATTTATTCGTATTGACCACCATCAGAGATTTTCAACGGTGACTTAAAGCTCGAATCGAGAGGAAATTTCTACTTCAGAAGAATAAAACATGTTACTAAAACCATAGACTTTTAAATTTAAACAAAAATCCCAAACAAGAAGGTGAAGTACTATCTTTTTCGGCAACCCTCAGACGAGTAGTGACTAGGACACGCGATGCTGAGTCCAACTAGTATTGTGCATGTAGTTCATTTTGAGTCTCTTTACAGTACGAATTAATTTGGACTATAGATATTGATTAATGGTTATTTCTTTTTTAATTTTAATCCTTGCTTTGAGATATGTTGTACTGGAAAGAATTGTGCACGTCAGTTGTCAAATTGGCACTCACGACAGTGATACACCTTACTGTTGCTAATCGTCTGTAGACAAAAGTTGACAGTTGTATAGACAAAGTAGACAAGTGACTTATAGTACAGTAAATTTAAATATAAATAACACTAATTGTACGATTTACATTTTAGGAAATCCAGCACATATATATTTCTCAATATAGCACAACAACAAACAAAATCCACCAAGCAAATTTATAGTGCTTTATATATATTCTGAAAATAATCTTTCCTTAATTGGTATACATTCTTTGTGTGCTTTATATATATTCTGCAAATTTATAGTGCTTTATATATATTCTTTCCTTAATTGGTATACATTCTTTGTGTGCTTTATATATATTCTGAAAATAATCTTTCCTTAATTGGTATACATTCTTTGTGTGCTTTATATTTATATTCTGAAAATAATCTTTCCTTAATTGGTATACATTCTTTGTGTGCTGCAATTTCATAATGGCAGAGCTAGGTGTATGTCATAAATATCATCTAAAAATAAGCATTGAATATTTTAATATGCATATATTTATAGTTCATACTTTGAATGCATTTCTTAGAAGCTCATTAAATGTAAATAATTTTACATTTAGTTTTAAAGGCTAGTCATACATATTCCTGTACAGATATATAGACTGCTAGCGAATTATGAATTATGGACTTGCTAAACAAGAAAATCAGTGACGTAAATAGCCAATTAAAGAAAAAAACATTCGCATTTAACAGGCTTTACCCTAATTCATAGAACCTGGAACTCTCTCATTTTTTGTACAAACATTTAAATGTTTCGTTAGTGTTCTTAGTTTTGTTGTTTCTCGTTACCTTCTCCCTGCACAGCAGACTTTTCTTCCTGGGACGTTCTCGGTCTGGGAGGGTCCTATAATAAGGCCACTCCCTTCTTGCTTGTCTCTGAAGAGGATAGTGAAATGCTGATGGTCTTTGCGAAGTGCTGATGATGGTGTCTGGCTGTGTTGTTGAACTTTTTTTTGTTCGTTACCGGTTTTTTTTCTTTTCTGTTTTGTAGAGGTTAGTGAGTCTGTGAGTATGAGTATTTGTGTCTACTTGGGTGGTGTGTTTATTGCTAATGTTAATGCTTTTTTATTGCTATTAATTCTGCTGTTAGGACTGAGTGCATTTCTTTCAGTTTGTATGTATGTGTGCTAGTGGGTGTATGTGTGCTAGTGGGTGTATGTGTGCTAGTGGGTGTATGTGCTGCTGCTCCTGTTCCTGTTTGGCTTTTGGATCCATCAGTACATATGTAGTAGTGGTTGGGATAATTTTTATGTATGTGTTCTAGTGTTTTTTTTGTTTGACTAAGAGTGTGTTACTGTATTTATTTGATTGTTTGAGTAAAGTTAAGTCTATAATTGGAGGGGGGTTAATTGTCAAGGGAGGGGGGCTGTGGTTTTGTGGTAAAACATCAAAAGGGAAAGATTGAGGGGGGGGGGCAAATACATTTACCTTATTAACATGCACAAGGACTCTAATATATTCAGTCATTATGGAAGCACAATATACACAGACACAAATAACTCCAAAATAAAACAATTACAAAAAATACAAAATAAATCTCTAAGAATAAGCACTATTGACTCCCAAACACGAAAAAAATGAAGAACTATACAATCAAAGAGGACACCTAACACTAATAGAAAGAAGAGACAAACAAACATTCAAGCAATGGTTCAATAGAATACAAAATGGGAACAACCTCCCCACAAACAGACGTAAACGGTGACATCTGGTTTATGAAGATAATGCACATTGTCAACAATCCGGTTCATTAGCAGAT
Source organism: Sinotaia quadrata (assembly GCA_028829895.1). Lineage (NCBI taxonomy): Eukaryota > Metazoa > Mollusca > Gastropoda > Architaenioglossa > Viviparidae > Sinotaia > Sinotaia quadrata. The sequence goes on from CM054177.1 coordinate 82,872,628, forward strand.
CTAGTAGTAGAGAGTTAAACGAGGCGGATGTTTGTCTGGTTTATGAAGATAATGAACATTGTCAACAATCCGGTTCATTAGCAGATCTAGTAGTAGAGAGTAGAACGAGGCGGATGTTTGTCGACCAACTAGGAACCTATAAGCTTATATAAAGATGGAATTTGCTGACCAAAAAAGAGTGCTCATTTAACACATCTGCACACACTCATACCCACACAACTGCAAAAATGTTCTGGATACAAGTTATCTTAGTTGTACTGGCCTGTGTGATCGCAACAGCCGATGGTAAGTGAGTTAAATATTCAAATGATTGAAAGGCAGGTAGATTTATTAAATAAAATATACGGAATTTCGAGCTGTGTTTGGGGCGTTATCGGGGTCTTGCGGTTTTGTTGTTGTATTTCTGCCAAATTAGTTCCACTTAGGTAATAATTTGCTTTGTTTGATGGCATTTTGTGTAAGTGTCAATATTGGAAGTAAACAACTCGAGTCGAAAATATGCTAGAAATTGCTGATGCAATGCAAACCAGTTCCAATGTGAGGAGTAGTTTTTATTATTCAATGGTTAAGATTTACGAGAACGAGACCAGCCAATGGGCTGAGATAAAAAGCCTATATGCTGTAGAGAATTCCATTGTCTAATCACTTGAATTTCGTGTGGCAAGAAGTCTGGTCATGAAAGGCGGCCATTAGATTAATGGTGAGTTAAATGATTGATTAAGAGAGAATAGATGTAGATATATTTCCTGCATTCTTGATATTGATATTTTATAATTGCATTTTATATAGAGACGCATTATGTGAATGGACTTTTATTTCTACAAATTGTGAACTATAATGCTTATATGTGGTATGCTAAACATTTGATATTGTTTATAGTGAACCTGTCATAAACTATTACATTTTATTTATTATGCTGTGTGAGGGTATTGGGCTAATAAAATGTGTTGCAGGAAACTGTAAGTTGAGACTTGAATATAAGAAAGAATGAAGTTAAAAAGGAATAAAACTTGAAACGTAGCTAATTTGCTCCCTGATTATATTTTTTACAGGGAAAAGGCAGCCTTTCCTTGTTTTATCAGAATCTCTTGATTCACTGTTAGTAGACCACTATGACGCAAGAGGTGTCTGCTGCAGTGTGTAAGTGTAGAGAATACACTACACTCCATTGATGTATGGCAGCAATATGTGCTGACTACATCAAGCAATTTCTGGTATAAGGAGGTTACTGGAAATTGCTACAATTGTTGTCCTGATTGATGGAGTTATTATAGCAGAGTGCCAGATTAGCCTCCATAGAATAGAAGCGAATCAGTGTTCTACAAAGTGTGGAGGGAAATACGTGGAGTTGAAATGAACAATAACTTGTGACTTTGTTACAAAAGCATGCAAAAGACTATTGAGATACCACTTACTTCATGTTATGCACAAACTATTATCTCTTAACTCTAATAACTCTATTTCTGTTCTCTGATAAAAACTATCAGCATTTAATAGTTTAGTTAGGTGTGACGCTCAGAACAGCATTTAATAGTTTAATGTCGTATAACATTCAGGAAAAGAAAAATAAATTTAAAATATTTTATTCTTTTTCTTCTTCCTAAAATAATAGTTGCCTGTTCAGTGGCCTTGCTCCTTTCATTGTTTATATGACAATGCAATAACTGTATTTCCTGACGAAGGCTGTTTATAAAAAACATCCACTATTGTATTTGGATTTATTGTGGGGTTTGTGTTCTACTGTGTGTGCCTGATTGAATGTTCGTGTTGCATAGGTTTCTATTTTAACGCTTAACAGTTTGATTTTGATATTATGTTAATATCTTTATTAACCATTTTATACTAAATTAATGTCGCTTGTAGATTTCTCCATGCTAAGTTAATTTATTTTTAAATGTATATTTGAATAAATTTATCCGTGATAAGTTAAGTTTTTAACCCTCATATGCTAATAATTAAATTATTTTTAATATGTTGCCTGCTAAGATAAAATCTGTTTTAATAGTCTTCTGTTCAGTTGCTAGGTTTTTTTTTTAACATTCTCATGCTAATTCGTTTTTTAATCTATCTATGCTATTAACCTTTAGCATGCTAAGTGTATCATTCCTTCTTTTAAACTACTCCATATGAATTTCTTTATTAAACGTTTTACATGCTGAATCAATATCTTTTAGACTTTACGTTCTGTTTATAACCGTCTCCAAGCTAAGTGATGCATATGTGCATGTTTGTGTATGTGTTTATGTGCTTAGAAGTATATTATTATTATCATCATCATTACTATTAATAATAATTAGTTTAGATCTAAAATTATGTTTATTTGTAGGTATTGTCAGCAGTGTAAACTGAAATTATATGGGTCTTCAGTTTGTATACATCGGAAATTATTTCATGTGTGAGTGTTGTCAATTAATATACATCTGAAACTGCGTTTATGTGGTAAGTGTCGTCAGTTTGTGTACATCTAAATTTAAGCTTATATGTGTCTCAGTTTGTGTATATCTAAAACTATGTTTATGTAAAATTATTATATCTGTGCATGTGTATCATGGACAAGCAATCACACAAATACGCACGCACGCACGCACACATCAAACACAAAAAAACCTCACAGTTCCATGACGTTTATTTACTTTGTTTGCCGACACGGATGAAGAAATCATTGGTCCGTGACTTTTGCTTGCTTTGTGTTTGCCGTTACAAGCAAAAGAATCATTGGTTCGTGATGTTTGAAAATTGTTTCAGCTTGCACTTCCGTATATATGTTTGTATACTTTACACAAGTTCTTATTAGTGTCGTTTGATTATATACGTTATTTTAATATAGTAGTCATTACAGAGTGTCATCAGTTAATACTACTACTACTGCTACTACTATTAAGAGATTTAATAAAGCGCTTAATCTTGTGAAATCTTTAAGCTCTAAACAATAACTACTCTTATAATACTCAATGTCTTTATGCAAACTACCTAAACACAAAAGAAACTAAAAGATAATATAGAAAAACTAAATGAACTCAATTGACAAGATAAAACACAAAAGAAACTAAAAGATAATATAGAAAAACTAAATGAACTCAATTGACAAGATAAAACACAAAAGAAACTAAAAGATAATATAGAAAAACTAAATGAACTCAATTGCAAATTGACAAGATATAGCAAGTAACTGTGTCTACAAAAGAGAAACATGAAATGAATTTACAAATGTACAGTTGGAATACATGACACAAAAGAACGAGCACTGTCGTTGATGATGAAAAAAGTCCTTAAAGACTGTCACAACCTCCTTCTCAATCGCTGGCAAGAGTGAAGGTGGAAGGTGACATCTGTCAGCAGCAACGTCGGACTGTGTAGATGTCACAAAGTCCACAATACAGAGACACCAATGATGGTTGACTGGCTAATCAATTTTATTGTGTATGCGAGGGAACGTTTTGCTGATGTGTTTGCTTGTGAGAATGCGAGTGGAAATGGTGGTGAATATTATGTGGACAATACTAGACAGTACTAGACAATACTAGACAGTACTAGACAGACAAACGCAACAAGACAGGCAAAAGAAAATTACGTTTTTGCCCTTTCAAAATGATAGCAAACAAGTTTTGAAAAAGATATGATTAAGGTTTACTAACCTGTGGGCATTCTCTTACATGCATTAGTTAAATCAAATACATTAGTCTTTCAACAACAACAAAAAAAAAAACATGCTAGTCAACTGCTAACAAATCTGTAACCAATTCGCCAGTGAGTGTGGACTACCGCTTGAAATTTATATCTATTTCATCATTTAACTGTGATTCAAAATTATATGTGTATAATTAATATAATACTAAATTATTTAAATTTGAAATTTGTTTATTTATTTAAACTTGAAATTTATATCTATTTCGATTATTTTATCTGTAATTTAAAATTATGTTTGTATAACTCATATAATACAAAATTATTTAAATCATATAAATAACTGATGTAATACTAAACTATTTCAATCATCATAACCGTAATTTAAATATATTGATATAAAATTGATATAATACTCATCTTTTCAAACATATTTATATATAAAATTATATGTGTATAATGACAATAACATTAACTGTTTCAATTCATCATAATTGTGATTTAAAGTTATATATATATATTAATTTTATTTTAATTTTACTTTAAATTTATTTAAATGTAACTAATGCCGTACTAAACTGTTTCAGTCATCATATGTTTAATTTAAATATCTCTGTATATAACTGATATTTAGACAAGAAGAACCTGTAGAAATTTACAAGAACCGTTTGGTTATCATTTCCTTAAGAAAGAGTTGTTTGAACTTTTCCCCACCGAAACAGGTTGTACAGATTCCAACGAAAACTGTGGAAGCTGGGCAGCTTCCGGTGAATGTGCCAAAAATCCTGCCTACATGCTTCCAAATTGCAAACGAAGCTGCAATAATTGTGATGGTGAGAAAACAATTTCATTTTTAATTGAGTTTTAAAATCGGTAAAGATTTGTTGAGAGTCTGGGTCTAAAAGAGATTTTTAAAAGTCATAAGGACATTAATGTAACCATACCGTTCTATACTCAGTGCCGCGATGTGGTTACGGCGTGTACTTTTTCTATAGAAATTAGACCTGCTTTAAATGACCTTCGACACACCATAGTATTAACTCCCTTATAGTTGTCTATTACCAATAGTTAAAGCGGTTCAAATTTATAAAGTAAAAAAGGCAAATAATCTAGAAAATAGAAAAGTAGAAAAATCTAATTTAGTACAATGGGGTTTAAATAAGATTCGGTGTAGATTAGATTAGATTAGATTAGCCGAAACTGTTTTCTCCAATTGTAACCTGCGGTCAACTTCCTACCGGACATTGCACCGACTCTATCGGGAACTGTCAGGCATGGACTAACTCCGGAAAAGTAATATTAATCCGGGCTACATACTAGTCAACTGCGAACACAGCTGTAACCAATGCGACAGTGCGTGTGGACAACAACTTGAAATTTATATGTATAATAGTGATATAACACACAACTATTTCGATCATTATAACTGTGATTTAAAATTATATCTGTATAACTGATATAATACTTAATTATTTAAATCATCATATAACCCAGTAAATTTATTTGTAAACAAATGATGTAATACTAAACTATTTTAATCATCATAACCGTAATTAAATATATTCATATAAAATTGATATAATACTCATCTATTCAATCTTATATATAAACATATATGTGCATAATGACAATAACAAGAAACTATTTCAATCATTATAACTGTAACTTCAATGTATACGTACTAAACTATTTCAATTCATCATAATTGTGATTTAAAGTTTTATAAATTTATTTTATTTTAATTTTACTTTAAATTTATTTAAATAAAACTGATGCCGTACTAAACTGTTTCAATCATTATATCTTTAATTTAAATACATATGTATATAATTGATATTAGAAGAAGAAGAACCTGTATAAATTTACAAGAACCGTTTGGTTATCATTTCTTTAAGAAAGAGTTGTTTAAACTTTCCCCCCACATTGTCGCAGGTTGTGCAGATTCCAACGAAAACTGTGGAAGCTGGGCAGCTTCCGGTGAATGTACCCTAAATCCTGCCTACATGCTTGTAAGTTGCAAACGAAGCTGCAAGCATTGTGATGGTGAGAAAACAATTTCATGTTTAATTGAGTTTTAAAATCGGTAAAGATGTGTTGAGAGTTTGGGTCTTAAAGAAATTTTTAAAAGTCATAAGGACATTAATGTAACCATACCGTTCTATACTCAGTGTTGCTACGTGGTTACGGCGTGTACTCTTTCTATAGAAATTAGACCTGCTTTATATGACCTTCGGCACCTCATAGTATTAGCTCCCTTACTATATGTCCGGAAATATTAGGCAAATTATGCCGAATTATGGAAACATTAATTTTCATTTTTATTAATCGTTTTCAACTATCTATTTAATTTATGAGAAGAGACTTCCTCTAAGCAACTATGCTCAGCTGATGCAATAACATGTTTACGGGTTGAGAGTATGTGGGTCACTCTAAAGGTGAGGGAAAGGCCGTTAACCGGATACGAGACGCTCATATTTGGTCACTTGTGTTCCGTATTGTGACGTAGCGTTAATCCGCCAACTGACCTCGAGTCATTCATATATACACGTGAATGAATCAGAATTCTTTAGATGCTCAGATTATTCATCCACAGCGCCCACTGTCCAAGGGTAGAGAACCGCGTCCATTTTGACCGTGCATAACTTCACATACGGGTAAATATAGTTGACTTCTCTAAAATGTTGTATTTTTCATTTGTAAAATACTCTATAAGATATTTATGTGACTGTTAAAAGATTGATGTATTTTTTCTCACAGAAGCTAAGTAGCATTAGCGATTGATCCATTTTGTAGAATGATCAAGATATAATAACCACGTGTGTATTGATATACTCCCACTGTTAAATTGTTATAATGTGAAAGCACTCACAATGAATAGACGATCGTTAGTTAACACGCATCGTGAAACCACAGGCTAAATTATATTGTAATTGAGAAGCTATACATAGTACAACTAAATCATTTGTTCATTTAGAGATTTTATTAATTTGGAATTGTGAATTAGCTGAAGCTAATTAGTGGAGATTGTAAAGAGTAATCTATCACTGTCGCCATAAAGCCCATATAATTGCTTGTTGTAACATGATACTGTAGAATGATGTTAATCATTTACAGCCGGTCTGGGGGTCTAGGAGTTTTGGAGAAGAGACTCGGATCCAGAGGTTAGACTAAGAGATCTAACCTGGCATCTTTGAATTCTGGGGCCATTGCTCGAGGACTACGCCAAGTGTCGTAACCTACATTATTGGGAACCGACAGAAGATAATTGCTGCATGACATCAGAACTGCAAGGTCGATCAATGTCAGCAACAGTTCAACTACTTCATGAACTCTTGAAATTAAATAGGAGATGTCCCAGTGATAATTAGAACAGACTGTAATCTCATGTATATAGCCTTCAGAATTCGGGCTTGACAGGATAGATTGTCTCTAATAATCCACATTTCATTAATGTTCATTTTTCTATTTTTTGATTTGTTATTAAATTTGTTGTTATCTTACCCATTGTTACATAATTGTTTGTATCATGATTGGAGGGATTAGCTAGCTGGGGGGCGAGCCGTAATAGAGGGATGAAGAATCATAAATCTTAATTTATAAATAAGGGGAAGTAACATTGCTAGCGAGGGCAAGTCAACTGATTTATCTATCGAGGTTTCGTTGAGTAAAAGCCTGAATTTTCTGGCATTTGGTAGTGAATAAGTTAGGCTGTCGATCTGTCGCTATTGTTAGAAATTACTCAATAACCAATTTTGATAACTGGAAATCTAAAATAGGACAGAGTCGTTAAACCTAGACCGGACACGTGACACTATAGTTGTTCGTTACCAATACTTAAAGTGGTTCAAATTTATAAAGTAAATAAGGCTAATAAAAATAGAAAAGTAGAAAAATCTACTTTAGTACAATAGGGATAAATAATATTTGGTGTAGATTAGATTAGATAAGATAAGATTAGATTAAATTTCATTAGCCGAAATTCATTTCTCCTATTGTAACCACAGGTCAACTTCCTACCGGACATTGCACCGACTCTAACAGTAACTGCCAGGCATGGGCTATCTCCGGAGAATGTGCCAAAAATCCGGACTACATGCTTGTCACCTGCAAACACAGCTGTAACCAATGCGACAGTGAGTGTGGACAACCATTTGAAATTTATATCTATTTAATCATTTAACTGTAATTTAAAATTATATGTGTATAATTCATATAATACTAAATTATTTAAATGTGAAATTTGTTCATTTATTTAAACTTGAAATTTATATCTATTTCGATCATTATAACTGTAATTTAAAATTATATGTGTGTATAATTCATATAATACTAAATTATTTAAATCATCATATAAACCAGTCAATTTGTTTGTAAATAACTGATGTAATACTAAACTATTTCAATCATAACCGTAATTTAAATATATTGATATAAAATTGATATAATACTCATCTATTCAAAATTATTTATATATAAAATTATATGTGTATAATGACAATAACACTAAACTATTTCAATTCATCATAATTGTGATTTAAAGTTTTATATATATATATATATTAATTTTATTTTAATTTTACTTTAAATTTATTTAAATGTAACTGATGCCGTACTAAACTGTTTCAGTCATCATATGTTTAATTTAAATATCTCTGTATATAACTGATATTTAGACAAGAAGAACCTGTAGAAATTTACAAGAACCGTTTGGTTATCATTTCCTTAAGAAAGAGTTGTTTGAACATTTTCCCACAGGAATAGGTTGTACAGATTCCAACAAAAACTGTGAAAGCTGGGCAGCTTCCGGTGAATGTTCCAAAAATCCTGCCTACATGCTTCCAAATTGCAAACGAAGCTGCAATAATTGTAACGGTGAGAAAACAATTTCATGTTTAATTGAGTTTTAAAATCGATAAAGATTTGTTGAGAGTCTGGGTCTAAAAGAGATTTTTAAAAGTCATAAGGACATTAATGTAACCATACCGTTCTATACTCAGTGTCGCTCCGTGGTTATGGCGTGTACTTTTTCTATAGAAATTAGACCTGCTTTATATAACCTTCGACACATCATAGTATTAACTCCCTTACTATAGTTGTCTATTACCAATACTTAAAGCGGTTCAAATTTATAAAGTAAATAAGGTAATAATTTCTCCACTTAGACTTTAAAATGAGCAACGTTCGGTAATAATGTCCATACATAGCAATAACACGAGCATCAAGCAGGAAAACGGTATTTAATTAGAAAGAAAGAAAGATAGATAGATAGATAGATAGATAGATAGATAGATAGATAGATAGATAGATAGATAGATAGATAGATAGATAGATAGATAGATATACAGACAGACAGATAGACAGACAGACAGACAGACAGATAGATAGATAGATAGATAGATAGATAGATAGATAGATAGATAGATAGATAGATAGATAGATAGATAGATAGATAGATAGATAGATAGATAGATAGATAGATAGATAGATAGATAGATAGATAGATAGATAGATAGATAGATAGATAGATAGATAGATAGATAGATTTGCCTCTCCCCATTTCTAAACTTAATTGTTATATAAATTGTAAAATTGTCGAAGTGACCCGACCTTGGGCACTGTTTGTGATAATATTATTGAGCTGGAGTAAATAACTCAGATAGAGAATATGCATGCAATCCAAACCAGTTCCAATTGGGTGAGCTGCTTTTCTGACTAATAGTCTCATAATTAGACTATTAGTCATCAGAAATCCCGAAAAATGACGAAATTAAAATTAGAAAAGTATAATACACGTGACCTTTGTTACGTAGACAGGATGATGTAGTTGCCGCAGGTCGAAGTGACATAAGATGTGTCTACAGAAATGTCTTTGCACATTTCACAATGAAAACAAATGATTTTTTAGGATGCACACTAGATAAAGATTTGCTTTGGTGTAGCTGCAGTTTCAAGAAGATGAAATCAACCTCCAGTCCATTTGAGGTCAACCTCATAAATTGAGAGTAGACGTTCCACAGGGTTCCAAGACCACCTTGACCTGGAACGCGGATTATACATAATTATCAACAAAGAAGCACACTGGACTTTCTCTCAAACTCTTCGAACTAAATCCAGATTCCTGAAACCTACGTTTTGAAATTCTGGAACCGTTCAGTCATACCACACCGAAAACATACCAGAATAGACACTAAATGTTTATTGAGTTCAGTCAATGTTTATTAATCTCATTCATAAGATTTTCAAGCAATTCAGATTTATATTTCTTTGCATGAAACACCTACTTAAATATTTATATTTCTTAATTAATCAATTCAAAAAGAAACTATTTAATAAATGCAAAAATATCAGAACATTTATCAGTCTGAAAAAATCTGAAAAGCCATATTTCCATTCAAAACACCCATTTCGAGGTTAACTTTAAACACAGTTCTTACAAATATGTTTGAAAGTGTCGAAATATAGGGTAAGGAGTAAGAGAAAAATTACTATATTATCATATTTTAGATTTATTATCAAGTTTGAGTTCCTCCATAAAAAAAATTGACATTCTGCGAAAATACCAGTGTTCTTTCAATCGCTACGAGTCTGCGGTCATTGTCATTGGCACAGGGCTGTATTTATGGTTTTGATGTGTAATTTACTAATATTGATACTTAAACCCTGTAAAGTGCGGCTCTATTACTGTTAAAATGCAATTTTTTTTTTCTTGAAATCCAATGCCTTATTTACTTATATGATTTCTCTTTCTTTCGCCATAAAGATGTTACTAACTAGTAAAACTGACAAATTCCTTAATACATCCGTCTTTCATTACGTAACAATTTTAGTCAAACAATTTATCTCCCAAACGAAACAAACTGTACGCAAGATATTTGGAAACAACAGAATAGAACGATTGTAGGGATTCTCTGCTAAATGGCTGAAAATATTCTTTTGGTTTCTTAACTGGTTATATCATAAATTTGTTCATTTGTCCCAAATCACAGAAATAGTAATTGTGATAATTATTACTTAAATAATTAACAGTTGTTTTGTACGTATCCTAAGTGAAGCCAAGCAAACGTTTAAGATCATCTTTGACCTAGTAAATGGACACCAGGGATTTATTCTATCAAACTAAAACATCAAGAATTTGAAATACTTATAAAGTATTTTAAAATTAGAATAACACAATAATGAATTGAAAGAATGTGCAAAATGTTGTCCATGTAATCACTTACTTGCAAAATATTTTCTATTTTGCTCAGGTTAGTAAAATCAGGAACTCAAGTGATTGGGAAATAGGCCGATTCGTGTTCTACACTCCGGAAGTACAGGTGACCTCTCATCTGTATAGACATTTAGTAAAGAACTTACTTCAATGCAAATCAATGAGAGGCCTTTACAAATGAACCGATTTCTTTAAATTAAAAAAAAAGCTATATACTTTGAGGTTGTGTATAGTTAGAAAATGTTTAGATGAAAATAAAAAGCTTAAGCGCATTAAGATGTCCAAGAGTGAATTTGTTAGTGGTGAGCAGTATGAATGAGAAAGTGATTGAGTGAGTACATAAAAGGATGGGTGAGTTAGAGAGTTTATATTGTGAGTACGAGGGTGTGTGAATTGGTAGATGGGCAGGTGAGTAGATAGTGAACATGCTATTATGTAGGTGACTGACTACATGAATGAGTGAATGAGTGAGTGATTGAGTGAGTGAGTGAGTGAGTGCCCAAAGAAACATTGTAGTGCTATCGAACACTATATTAAAGAAAAAATGAAATAGTAAAGTAAGATAATTAAATTGTTCATGATACAGCTTGTTATAGATTTTCCAACAATGCTTTCTTTATACGTCATCAAAACGTGTCATGCGCTGTCTGTGACGCAAGTTTGTAATGGAGACTTTGAAAGGATTCTTTATAAATATGCAAGATGTAGTACAGTTGCACGAGTGAGAACTTATGGCTTCCACTGTCTGGGCGGACAAAAAAGCATTTTGGGCTAACTACATATCCCTAACATTATAACCACAAACTAAGAGCTAATCCGCGAATGTACACAAGAAAATATAATGGGAAGATTATTTTAAAAATATAATAATATACAAGATATCACTGAGAATGACAAGACGATAGGAGATAACAGGGGCAGAAGTAGTGGAAGACCCCCACCCCTTTTTCAGTAAACCAAATACTGCCGTGAGAGAGCTCAGAAATCTTATCGAATAAAAGCATTACATTCGCACTCAGTCACACATGAGCGCAGGCACGCAAGCACAAATACAAATAACCAAACAGGTAATCACCACGCCTTTAGAATTTAGTCTAGGGTAAGCACATAATAATTAATAACTAACTTGGAGCCCCCCGACTCCCAAGGTGGATGCTGTCACTACAAATAGTACACATATGACGTAACAAGACAATACACGAAGAATCAAATTTGAAAATTTTAAATAAATTTAATTTTAAAAAAAGTTAAATAAAAATGAAAACGTTGAACGAATTATCTAATAAAAATAAAATACATCTCTACAGTGTCATCACAATCAGTGAAGAGTTCTCATGCACAGTGTTTGGCCTAAAGCAATGTGTGTCGAAGATGGAGCAATTAGTCATAGTTTGCGTGATTTATTTGTGTGTGAAAGGTGGAGTAATTAGTCATAGTTTGCGTGATTTATTTGTGTGTGAAAGGTGGAGTAATTAGTCATAGTTGCATGAATTATTTGTGTATGAAAGGTGGAATAATTAGTCATAGTTTGCATGAATTATTTGTGTGTGAAAGGTGGAGTAATTAATCATAGTTTGCATGAATTATTTGTGTGTGAAAGGTGGAGTAATTAGTTATAATTTGCGGGAATTGGTTGTATGTCGAAAGTGTGTTGTTTAAATGTCGAGATGCAATAATATTTAATACAGACCTTCCGAGAGGATTGTGTTTAAGAAGAACATCACTCCGTCTTTAAAGTCACAAAGTCTCAGACAACTCTGAACGTAGATCAGCTCCAATATATGCACAACCTCTTACAAAGGTAAAACAACTAACAGTGAAGTTGTTCATTTTACTGATGTGGGTTAGACTTCAAGTTACATTTTAGTTTCGACATTATGGGTTAAGTATATATTTTTTTAAAATATTTATTTGAAGTTAATACTGCCAAATATTGTCTTTCTAACAAGCACCATTTTCTTTTTAACATATAACATAACCCTAACTTGACACAGAAGCAAATGCCTAATTTAAACTTGAATATTAATATAATCCATGGCAGCCTGTTTCTTTTATCTTAATCAACAGATTTCACAGATCACTTTGATGCATCGCTACATATGATTTTTGGCATTAAAGATGTGGCGATTCTTTAATAAAATTTAAAATATTCATATTATTATGTTTCTTGCTTTTGTCTCAGTTGTTTAAATGTCAAAAGTGCAGTAATATTCAATCAGACCTTCGAGCAGGATTAATTTTAAGAACATCACTCCAAGTCGTTCCAAGAAGAATGTTTACGCGCTTGGACCCGACATAACATTATGCACGTGTGTAATTTTATGCACGTGTGTAATTTTATGCACGTGTGTAATTTTATGCACGTGTGTAATTTTATGCACATTTGCTTGCCAATCATAATTTCTCCGCATTAGCAAACTGTCTAAGCAATCAAGCGCACAGTGTTTGATCATTTATTGAATTTATTTGTCCACCTGTATGTTTCTTGTTAAATTTTCATTCATTGTTGTGTCAATTTCCTTATCATTTTCATCCAGTTTGACATCCATTAGTATAATCATCACATCTGTTTAATATCTGTCTTGAGTATGTCCTTGTCTTATCTGTGAAAAAATCATTATTCTGAGGGTTTGTACGAGCTACCGGAAATGACGTCTTCAATTGTTGTCTTGTCATAGATATTAATTATAATTTATGAAGGGTACTTACAATTACAGATGGGCATTTTAACAGTACACATATATGATCACTAATATATTACAGATGGACATTTTAATACTACACCTATATAATCACTAATATATTACAGATGGACATTTTATTTACACATATATAATCACTAATATATTACAGATGGACATTTTATAGTATACATAATTATATAATCTCTAATGATGGACATCTTAACAGTACACATATAATCTCTAATATATTACAAATGGACATCTATACAGATCATTACAATCGAAATAATAATTCTTTTTTGCAAGACTAAAAAAGACTTTTTCTATCTTTTCTTTTTCATCAAGCAGACTAGCCATTTACTGCGCTGAATGACTGCGTGACTGATGTCTCTGATATTTTTTGAAGCTCTATGACTCTTGAGATGAGAAGTATGTAGGTCATTAAAGAATCTCTAATTTACATCCTGCTGATGTCATCGTACTTAATCTGTAATTATTTAAAAGTGCTCTATCCGGACAGTTTTAATTGGTATGTTGCCATTAGTTTCATTTTTTATCGTAAGTTGCTCAGAACGACGAGAGAAAATTACCCCATACGAAGATCACAAAAGTGTTCAACAGTCAAGGTCACTTAATGGCAATAGACCTCTCTTACAAAAGTGCTACGCCAAAGCAGAGGCAACAAGAATAAAGTACCTACAACAAAAAATCCCTCTGAAGAGATTGTTTCCGTAACTGGAAACATTTAGCATCTAGTTTGACGCAAAGATGAAGATAACAAAAATGAGATTTGTTCAAAAGCTTCGTCATTAGAAAGGAGAAAACAGATTCCCACGAACAGTTGTCATAGAGTTTCCTTGGAGAGGAGATCGCAGAATTCATAGAAAAAGTTGAACGGTTGGACAGCTTTGTCATTAGAGAAGATAACAGAATTCAGTTAACTGCTTGACATCTTTGTCATTAGAGAGCAGATAACAGAATTCTGTTAACTGTTTGATATCTTTGTCATTAGAGAGCAGACAACAGAATTCAGTTAACTGCTTGACATCTTTGTCATTAGAGAGCAGATAACAGAATTCTGTTAACTGTTTAATATCTTTGTCATTAGAGAGCAGACAACAGAATTCAGTTAACTGTTTGATATCTTTGTCATTAGAGAGCAGATAACAGAATTCTGTTAACTGTTTGACATCTTTGTCATTAGAGAGCAGACAACAGAATTCTGTGAACAGTAGAATCACTCAGTCGTTACCAGAAAAAATGTATAAAAGATGGAACATATGATTATGTTCGTGAAATGTTTGCACATATTTTCAAAGCAAAAATGCTATATCTAATTTTTTTATACTGATCTTGGATTTTTCGATGAAGACTCAGTTAACCCTATTTTACACAAACACTCTTATAGGAATTTCCCTATTAATCTTTTTTTGGTGTTAAAATAACTTTATGCTAAACTGTTATTTTAACTCCAGGAAACAACAATTTCTAGACAATACCTCGCCTTTTGAATGTCTGTAAAGGCTTATAATTAAAGAGATGTAAGAATAATATACAACTTCTAAATATAAATTTTGTTCTTTCTAGTGCTATACTGTTACTTATATCACTATGAAATAATGGTGATAGCAAATCACCATCCAAGAACATCTTTCTGAAAGAATATGGGGTGGAGGGGGGGGGCGAAACTAGATAGACAGTTTTCATTCAAGAACTGTTCCATTCAAGATAAACATTTTCCATTCAAGATCTTCTCTCTCAAAGAATATGGAAGTGAAACGTTTCTGAGCTGGAGAAACACTTATCAGTGCGTTTATACGATATGAGGGTTTGTGGGAGTGGTACTCGGAGGAACAGAGGCTCCTTTGTTAATCAGGCGGAGGGATGATAAAGAGGAGCGATTGAGGGATCCCCGTTTGATATACCATCAGTTCAGGGTCACATCAGTTTGTATTCAACCTCGTGGTTGAAAGCATTGATAAACGTTATTACTGCTTCCCCTTTAAAATATTCCCTTTTCTTCTTGTTGTAGTACGAAATATCAATACTGTACACACGAACAGCAGACGTGGACTTTACCGTGTTACACTGTATGTATGTGTAGACAAACTATATAAAATAACAGGTAGTCCGGCATACGACCAAATAGACTTCCGACCGTTCTGACGGAAACACTTGCGGTCGTTAGCTGTATATTGAATAATAGCTTTGAATCGTCATCTTTGTCCTCGCCATGACACACTTGGTTGCCGTTGATCCATTTTCTTTGCCCCATATATTGAACAATGGCTTTGAAACGTTATCCTTGTCTACAGACTGTATGTCACAATCAGTGTCAGTCTTGGCCTGGCTTTTTCTTCTCTCTCTCCACGAATTATGACATTTTATATTTACATGTCAGTAATCTTGGACGCGACGCTCCATTTCTCTCAAAGAAAGAATAAAGGCATAGAAATGTTTCGTGTCTCTGTCATTGCTAGATAATAATTTAATCATTTGCACCTTGCTCCCTGAGAGTTCCTCTCACCTCCACTTCTCTACAAGTTCAAAGACATCGATACTTTCCCGCCTTGTCAGTACGGGCTCAGCCTGACGTATCGAAACTTTCCCGCCTTGTCAGTACGGGCTCAGCCTGACGTATCGAAACTTTCCCGCCTTGTCAGTACGGGCTCAGCCTGACGTATCGAAACTTTCCCGCCTTGTCAGTACGGGCTCAGCCTGACGTATCGAAACTTTCCCGCCTTGTCAGTACGGGCTCAGCCTGACGTATCGAAACTTTCCCGCCTTGTCAGTATTGGCTCAATCTGACGTATCGAAACGTTCCCGCCTTGTCATTATGGGCTCAGCCTGACGTATCGAAACGTTCCCGCCTTGTCATTATGGGCTCAGCCTGACGTATCGAAACTTTCCCGCCTCGTCAGTATGGCTCAGCCTGACGTATCGAAACGTTACCGCCTTGTCAGTATGGCTCAGTCTGACGTATCAAAACTTTCCCACCTTGTTAGTAAGGGCTGAGCCTGACGTAAACAGTAACGTCTTGATTATCAATAGAATGCACGTTATTAACACAATCCGGATCATTAGTAGGTCACCGGATGAATTGAAATGCGACCCATTTAGATTTCACGAAATAGGCGGATGCGACAAGAGATACTTTTTCCGCTGTCTGTCGACATACTAGAAACCTATAAGCTTTTATAAAGAAGGAAATTTGCTGACCAAAAAGGAGTGCTCATTTAACACAACTTCACACTCTCACACACACACAACTGCAAAAATGTTCTGGATACAAGTTATATTAGTTGTACTGGCCTGCGTAATCGCAAAAGCCGATGGTAAGTGAGTTAAATATTCAAATGATTGAAAGGCAGGTAGATTTATTAAATAAAATATACGGAATTTCGCGCTGTGTTTGGGGTGTTATCGGGGTCTTGCGGTTTTGTTGTATTTCTGCCAAATTAGTTCCAGTTAGGTTATCGTTTGCTTTGTTTAGTTTAGTTTGAGGAGACGTTCGTTAAAACATGAGTCCATAATTTCTTTTCTCGTAAACTTGTTTAAATGGAGTTTGAACTTGCCAATATATGTATATTTCTTTTACTTGCTAAAGTTTGTCAGTTTGTACATTGCTAAAATATATTTGTAGTGGAGTAAATTTGCCTATCCCTATTTCTAAACTTAATTGTTATATAAACTGTTCAATTGTAGAGGTGACCCGACAATGGGCGCTCTTTATGATAGCATTTTGTGTAAGAGTCTTTAACCATGCTCCATAACTGCCGAGCTTCAGAGTCTGAGAGTTCTGGATTTAAAATAATGTCATCAACAGTTTTAACATTTGTTAAACTTGGGTGTGGTAAAGATTTGGCTTCGGGTACAGAGGTAGCATCGTCCTCTGTTACAATAGTAGCAATCATGTTATCCAGGATTTTCTTTATATGTTTTCATCATATTAGCATGAAACATGTTTGCTTTAGATCCGATCAGAACTTGGAAATTTCACCCACTCATTTTATTAACAACTTCATTAGGTCCTTGCCATGATACATCTAATTTGTTTCTGTGCAGAGGGAACAACAACAACATCCATGTACCAACTTGAATGTTACACGCCTTTGTTTTACAGTTATACAGCTATGCTTGTCTAGGCTTACTTTTGTGTACATTCTCAGCTGCTATCTGACACGAAGTATCAATACGGTTCACAAGATCAATCATGTGTTGATATGTACTTTTTAGAGATTCTGCCGGCCTGATCTCTTGCCAACACTCGTAATTATTTAGACATGGTCCTACCATGTAAGAGTTTGAAGGGTGAAAAATGAGTTGAATCTTGTGGTACTTCATGCAATGCAAGCAAACGTACAGGCAAATACAATTCCAATCATATGATCTTTTCATGCACAGTTTTATCAAGGACGTGGTAATGGTGGCATTCAAATTTTCAACTAAACCGTTACACATAGGATGGTAAGGAGTAGTTTTAAACTGCTTTACCCACAAAAGTTGATTAATCTCTTTCATTAACTCACTCATTAATTGATTTCCTCTTTTGGACAAGCTTTCTTCTGAGAATTCTACATGTGAGAAAATGATAAACAGTGCATTTGCTACTGATATATTAGTAATGGAGCAAAACACAACTGCCTCAGGGTATCGCATAACATATAATCAATGACAGTGAGAATCCATCTGTGGCCTTGACCCAATGAGTGTCCAGTGAGATCAGCAGTTACAACTGTTACATGCTTAAAAAGAATATCAATTGTCAGGGTTTCACCTAGTGGAACTGGGCATTTCATCTTTCTATTCACTCTCTGACACATATCACATGACTGACAGTACAGAGTGAAGTCACCCGTCATACCTGGCCAATAAAACTCAGCCTCTGCATGAACTAAAGTTTTGCTTGGTCCAAGATGACTGGCAGTGGGTGGGTCATGAGCCAACGGAAGCACCAACCCCCTCCCAAATACACACACAGACACGTATTCAGATCCACAGCTTGACGCAAATACACAAATAAAATAAAGTGAATCATCAAAATATTCCTATTCTCTTAAACTTAGGAATAAATTTAACATCCTTTCAAGAGCAGTTCGACTAAAACACCTTTTACTAATTATGCTATTTTTGTTCCTATTCTTCTTTAACACATATTTTAAGCAAAATTATCTATAATTACATGAAAATTCTAATGTATGCTGTTAGGTAAAACAAATGTGCGTAACCCTGAACAGAACATCTTAGTAGTTCATTAATTTGATTTCATAGCATTGATACACAGGAAATCAGACACAAAGTAGGTGGCCACATCTTATCTGAAATGATTATAACTTCTAGTTTCTAAGATAACCTCATTGCACACTTAAATACATCGGACAGCTGTCTCATAAGTACTTTCAAGAATGACTGCACTCAAGAAGATAAGCTAAAGGTTTGTGTAATGAAAGATTTTTCTTTTTGCTCTTGCGTATGTGGCAGATAATGAAGACCTAATGCCAACATATGCTTTGAAGATCCCCTTAGAAAAACAGTTAATTAGTTGTGTGTGGGATTGAAAAGATGAATATCCTTGGAATTCAGTATGCCTTCGTAATTGTCCTGATTTGCATGCATCCTGTATGGGCTGGTAAGTTCAGTCTTGTCAGATCAGGATCAGACGATGTTCTGACTGGAATCAGATTTAAACTTAAACTTACTGACATTAAAGTACAAAATACAATTTAAATATATTATTGATGCATAAATAGGTGAGTATATATTTTATGATAAAAGATTTTAGCAGATATAGTTGTCTCTTTACTGCATAAATAATCGTTCTTTTAAAAGAAATATCTATCTATCTATCTATCTATCTATCTATCTATCTATCTATCTATCTATCTATCTATCTATCTATCTATCTATCTATCTATCTACCTTTCTATCTATCTATCTATCTATCTGTCTGTCTGTCTATCTATCTTTCTATCTATCTATCTATCTGTCAGTCTGTCTGTCTGTCTATCTATCTATCTGTCTGTCTGTCTATCTATCTGTCTATCTATTTGTCCGTCTGCTTATCTAAAGAGAAATGGACATATATATATATATATCCAGTAATGCTTCCAGTTTTGTTCATAAGATTATATGAAAAATATTAATTATATAATGCTGTACATTCAATGGTTAAATATTGAGAAATCAATATTTTCTTTAATCACACGGCCTTATCTTCATATTTCACTTACTTAATGCATCATCCACTTATTCAATAATTAACTTTCCCTAATTAATATTTCAGCTATTTATAGATAATCAATATTACAGCTATTGCTTATTCAGACCTTCCATGATTAGTAAGTCTATGTAAATATGTACTTATTGTTCACTAATTAAGTACACTGAATGTGTATGTGAGAGAGAGAGAGAGAGAGAGACAGACAGACAGACAGACAGACAGACAGAGATTTAGGACTTATTGTACAGTACTGATATATGTGCTGAGTATTTCCTACATTGTAAATTGGTTGGAATTTTAGAAATCTTTACGTCGTTTTTCTCTAAATGTTGAGTTCAGAACTGAAAGAAATTATTCCGTTTTAAATAAGCTTTAACAATATCCCTGTATAGTTGATATGAAATAGAGTTTAAACATAAAGTTAGGTCCTTGTAATCAGTGTACAATGTATAATAAGGTCTAAACGTTAAGGGTCCTAGTAGTCAGTGTACAATGTATAATAGGGTCTAAACGTAAGGTGTATGGTCCAATCAGTGTAAACACTTTAGTGATTATGATATATCAGAGACCAATCCTTCAAATATTTCTAAAGTTTTGTGTTATTTACTTGCTTAATTTAAATCCTGAGTACAATATCAGTCAAATCGAATTAAATGCTTTGTCTAAGGTCAGAAATTAACAACACAATAGATTCAATCTTCATGACCTTGTAAAGAACTAGTGGCCTGCAGAAAACTAGTGACCTTTGCATATAACTAGTGACCTTTGCAGATAATTAGTGACCTTGCAGAGAACTTTTGGCCTTGCAGAGAACTAGTGACCTTGCAGAGAACTAGTGCCTTGCAGAGACCTAACGATCTTGCAGAGAACTAGTGACCTTTGCAGAGAGCTAGTGACCTTGCAGAGAACTAATAATCTTGAAGAGAACTAGTGACCTTTGCAGATAATTAGTGACCTTACAGAGAACTAATAATCTTGAAGAGAACTAGTGACCATTGCAGATAATTAGTGACCTTGCAGAGAACTCGCTTAAATGGGTACATTTACAGTCTACTCTCAAAACCTTAGTGAAAGTTATTTTTCAGAAATATTGATTCGTATAAATATTTTCTTTTAGTCGCAGATATATTGCCTGTAAAATGGTGAGGTAAAGTGTTCTCAGCAACAATCACTATATTTAGCATAACTAATCTGTTTACAATATGTACGCATACTTAATTTTCTATTAAAGTTAGTTATTGTATTCAAACGATAAGTGGTGTTCCTTATTTGGGGTTTACTTGTTCTTGTCTTCTTTTTTTAAGATTTTATTGTAACAAGATTGTAGTAACATTGATGAGTTGCGGATTGTAATGTAACTTAATTGTAGTAACAGTGATTAGTTGTGGATTGTATTGTAACAAGATTGTAGTAACATATTGATTAGTTGTGGATCGGTTTCGGAGTCTTACCAATGATTCTGAAAGATCCAGGGTTCTAGTCATTGTGAAGGTGCTCCCAGAAAGTGCTATTTTTAGCAGATCTGTGGTTTCCTGGCAGTTTATTCAAATAATCTTTCAGCTCAATTTTTTTAAGTTTCGCTTCTGTTCTGTCGCTGAATTATTAATCTAAGACTCAGGCAATTTTCTATATTTTCCCGATTTAGTTTGTATGCTTCTGTCATTGGGTATAGCAACAAGGATGATTGTGTTCTGCTGAAATTAGTGACAATTACACTGTCTGGTCTTTGTATGCTTCTGTCATTGGGTATAGCAACAAGGATGATTGCGTTCTGCTGAAATTAGTGACAATGTCTGGTCTTTGTATGCTTCTGTCATTGGGTATAGCAACAAGGATGATTGTGTTCTGCTGAACTTAGTGACAATTACATAGTCTGGTCTTCTTGTGGGAATGACGTGATGTTAACTTACTTGAAGTCCTTGAGTATTTTGACTTCTGTTTCGATGACTGCTATTGACGGGGAAATGGGCAGTCTTCTTTTTGTATTGATTCCGTGGCTTTCACACAATTTTCTATTTAGGATTTGCCACGTCATTGTGTCTTCTGACATATTTTACTCCAGCAGGAGACTAACTTCTGAGTATGCATTCCGAGATTCATCAACTCTTGCAGAGTCGGCATTTGCAATCCTCTCAAATCTTCATGGCTTTGTAGTTTAGCGTTTGATCATGTGTTTGACTGAAATCTCTTGTATGTGTTACACACACAAACACATGCACAAACACACACACAACATGCACTCCATCATGCACGTACGCGCTCACATACATATACACGTAAACAAACACACAAGCATATTTTATTGTAAAACACTGTTATTCATTCAGCGTCATTGACAGATACTTGCTCATTCAGTTTGCATATTAAGTAATAAAAGAATATTACAATTAACGAGTATTCATGGCGTCATTAATTCATTAAGTAATAAAAGAATATTACAATTAACGAGTATTCATGGCGTCATTAATTCATTAAGTAATAAAAGAATATTACAATTAACGAGTATTCATGGCGTCATTAATTCATTAAGTAATAAAAGAATATTACAATTAACGAGTATTCATGGCGTCATTAATTCATTAAGTAATAAAAGAATATTACAATTAACGAGTATTCATGGCGTCATTAATTCATTAAGTAATAAAAGAATATTACAATTAACGAGTATTCATGGCGTCATTAATTAATTCATTAAATAATAAAAGAATATTACAATTAACGAGTATTCAGGGCGTCATTAATTCATTAAGTAATAAAAGAATATTACAATTAACGGAGTATTCATGGCGTCATTAATTCATTAATATTTTATCGGTATCTCTGCAATGACTACGAAACATTACTCGTGTATCACTATTTAATTGACAGGTAAACAGCGGCGGAATTCTAAATACCTGAAGGTGATCTTTGACTGGAATAAATCCAGGAATGCACGCGACACAGGTGAGAGAAAGGGAGAGAGAGAGGAAGGGAGGGAGAGACTTACACTAAAATCACCATCACATCACACGTTAAATTTTCGTTTATTTATTTGCAAGCGAAACAATAATTATGATAATTTATCAATTAATCATATTGCTTCCATACACTCGGTTTAGACTCATTTGTTCGGTTTAGACTCATTTGTTCAGTTTATACTGAGTGTTAAAGAATGACTACACCTTAAATCAGAATAGGGACATAACTCTTATTTCACTCGTGTGTCTCTGATAAATGCCTTTTCACACACACACACACACACACACACACACACACACACACACGCATGCACGCATGCATATATGTTCACACATACAAAAGGCATATTGCCTTTCCTATATTTGTTAATGATAAACTTTAAATTACTAGAAATTCAAACACATGTTTAACTCAAAGTTTTCCTCTTTATTAATTAGAATTCCCGTTTCTTTCATATCGTGGTCTACACAATCTAGTCTGTTGTTGAAATCTCACAGTAATTTAAGAAGACTATAAAAGTATTGCAAAAATCAGAGAAAACGCGAATATCTTCTACGCACCCTTTTGCGGGGCTTCGATATTGGGCGGTCCACCAGTTGAGGTCGGGACTCCAGGACAGTAGAGAAGGGAGTCAAGTAAGTCCAGAGCTATGTAGGGCCGAAGACATCCTAAGACGGGAGTCATACGCAATCTATCCAGGTCAGAGGAATCCTAAGACGAAAGGTCACACGCTGTCTCAGACGCGAAAGGAATTTAAGGGAGCCACTACCACCACCCATTGCAGAAGTAATAAAAGAGTTCTACACTATTAACAACATATTTCTAAGTGACAGTGAAATACAACCACAAACGCTGTTGTAAGTGGTTCGATGACAAGATCTGACTGCTGGTCAAACACTTTAATAATAACGATTCCTAATTAGCGTCATTTCATACTGCATTCTCAAACCACCCACCCTACAAAAAATAATTGTCTATATACTGACATGCTGTGTGTGTGTGTGTGTGTGTGTGTGTGTGTGTGTGTGTGTGTGTGTGTGAACAGATTCTTTGAAACACAGGGAGCAGTCGCGTCGTGCCTCTTCTGACTTCCGGCCTGGACACCCGACTACGACCAATTCCTGCCAAAATGTCCGTGCCGTACCCAATGAACTGCGTAGCCCTGCCATTATGAGGCCAGATGGACTGGACGATTTCTACCAGAAATACACCGAGGCATACGGCATTCCTGTACTTGGTAAGTAAGTCAAGGTCTGTGATGATTTCCACCAGAAATACACCGAGGCATACGGCATTCCTGTACTTGGTAATAGGTCAAGGTCTGCCGAAAGAAACTGAATCCGCACACTTGACGTATTAGACAATTTCTATCAACCATTTATATAAATTCCTATCAACTAATCAACTAGCGACTTCGCGTTTCAAGGTGTGTGTATTTGTAAACCGTTTAACACTTCAATTATTATGTTTAATATTTCTTTTGATCAACAATTCCAGCAAACAAAGAAACAAAAAAATAAACAAAACACCCGACCACTTAAGTTAATTGGATTTTGAGTATCATGTGATCTGCAGTTTGGATGTGTCTAAAGTCTGACCGCATGGCTTTCCTGTCTTTAAAAAGGTTGGGTCAGATATCCTGTTGTCATGACCACCAGGCGATTTCTGCTGCTCTCTGTATCCTGACCAAGTAAAAGGAATGTCACAATGTGCTGATTACGATGATAGGTTGTCCGGGTTGGGTTGGGGGGTGGCGAGTGGATGAGGTAGTGATCTGCAGCTGATTCTCTTGGTACTGTTGACGACATAGTCTTATAGATGCTGAGTCACAACGATGCAATCGCTGCATGTTTTTAGATACATTCAGTATGGAGAATGCTTCTAAGCTGCATAGATTACAAGTTCTGATGTCTGTGGTTCCACTCTTAACTGACGTTTTAATTTGATTTGGGATGGGGGGGGGGAGCGGATATAAAGTGGTTTTTATGATTCAAGTGACTAAAGATTGCGATGCACACGTTGTTTTAACTCACACCAAATTGCACGTGAAACACAGCAATACGTCTAATGATCAGTTATTTTTTTGTCTGATATATTATTCCAAAGTTAGATTTTTTTATTTTTAAATTTTTAATTTTTTTTGGGGGGGCGGGAGTGGCGGTGGCGGCGGAAGTATATTGTGAATTGTTCTATTTTTATCTAAATGGTGACGCGAAAGATGAGGATATAAGAGTGCATTTCACAGTGGCATTTATATTCAGTCTGAGTTTAATTTGTTCGGCGTATTTATTTTATTCAAGATACAGATTGTGTTGAAGTCTTGATTTATATTCAGTCCCAATTTAATTTGTTCGTGTATATTTTATTCAAGATACAGATTGCGTTGAAGTCTTGATTTATATTCAGTCCGAATTTATTTTGTTCGGTGTATTATTTTATTCAAGATACAGATTATGTTGAAGTCTTGCTTTGAAAAGTGCGATGTGTACAACATACGACAAAAAGTGGTTGCGTCTGGTGTTAGTATGAGCGAGAAAGCTCCGTACACCGTAAAATCTCACCTATGCTAAACAATACCCTGAATTGCTATTTCTGTACATTACAACCAACATTTTTAGAAGGAATTGTATACCCTTACACCAGCAGAAGTATATAATGTACATTACAACCATTACAGTATGTAATGATAAAACAACTAAATGTGCAAATAAAGGGACTGCAGAACTAAGTGGAAGTGGCTTATGTATAATTTCCCAGAGTTATCCTCTGACGGTACTTCGATTGCTGCCCAAGAGAGTTGCACACCCCTTACTCTACTGTCCCTGGACTGACAAGCAGGGAGACAATTAGAAGGGAAAAAGGAGTTTGAAGGAAAATTCGAGCAGATCTGCGCTGTTCTTTGACACTCAAGGATATTTTTACGCTGCGCCATTTGAGCATTTTAAATACTCCCTGAATATTGGAGTCATAAACGAAATAAACGTTAAACAAAGCATCGTCAGCAGATCATGTAAAAAGAACAGCAAAAAAAAAAACTATATGTAACATTGCTTTGTAAATGCCAGCCACAAACAATAGTGACAAGAATTGTCACACCGAAAAAATAATGTGCCTACATTCAAAGATACATATTTTCCCTTGTGCCAGAGTAGAAGCTACTTCATATCTGCAATGCCCTGTGAGAGTGAAACCAAAAATAACAGACATAACAAAAAGACAAGAATAAGCTAGCATAAAACTCACAACAAGCGAAGTGTCTCTACCTGGCTAGAACTTCTCTCTCTAGCATCAGGTCATCTCTACCTGGCTAGAACTTTTTTCTCTAGCACCAGGTCATCTCTACCTGGCTAGAACTTCTCTCTCTAGCACCAGGTCATCTCTACCTGGCCAGAACTTCTCTCTCTAGCACCAGGTCGCGTAAATAATAAGTCAACAGCAAAATTCATTATGTTCAAAGAAGGCCTAGATGTATTTTCAATAAATGAAACTTCCTGCCCTGTGCCCCCACCACCCCTCCACTTTCCAACCTAGGGCAATAGCGGTACGCCGGCAGCCGATGACCTTCTTTATCTTTAAACGTGTTTTCTGTCCAGGGTCTGTACACGTGTCCGATGACGCACTTCGTCGCGCGTGCTACACACTGCGGTTCTTGCTCGCTGACCACGCAGGGGTCCGAGACGCCTTCTACCGAGTGTCGGGACGTGTGGCCATCATGGCGGCGACGGAAGTGACGTTGGACATCCCCGAGCACAGCCACATGGATGTCTACTGGAACGACCGCAGTCGAGGGCTAGGAGCCACCATCAGCTCACCATTAAGCACTGGGGCGGAGGAAAATGTATTATGCCTACCGTGAGTAGACAGTAAAATTCTAGTTGGTGCGTTTGTACTTACCGTGTAATGAATAAAAACATTCTTTACAAGTGTGAGCCGGCAACACAATTCCTGTGTGTGTGTGTGTGTGTGTGTGTGTGTGAGAGAGAGAGAGAGAGAGAGAGAGAGAGAGAGAGAGAGAGAGAGTGCATGCGTACTTAACGTTTAGATAATAACAAATTCTTTGCCAGCGTGAGAAGAAAGCACAATTCTAGTTTGTGTGCGTATATTTACCGTTCAGAGAATGACAAATACTTTCTCATTTTCTGACACATTTAGATCACATTGTAACTGATGTATGGTATATTAATTGACTGGTGTAAATTATTTGATAGACATCACAAAGTAAGCACTTAGTCTCTCTGCTTTCTTTTCATAGCCGTCGACAATGTTCGTGATTCTTTTCTTTTCGTACTTCAGAAACGACAGATACCATCGGGAAGACATCTTTCTACACGAGTTGTCTCATGGAGTTGCCTCTCTTGGCGCTGAAATCGTCATACCAGGGTGGATAGACAGACTACGGCAAACATTTCAACACGCCCAAACAACGGGCCTCTGGGATAACACGTACGCCTTGACTAACGCTGAGGAATACTTTGTAAGTCCTATTCTCTTTTCTTTCTCTCTCTGCATATTTTTATCTGCGTCTCTCTAAATCTCTCTTTTCTTAGTGGTAGTGTTGTCTTTTGATAGAAGAAGGCGAACAACTAGTATAATCTAGTGTCATGTCATTCTATAATAACAAAACATCTCTTTCGACAGGTGTGAATACCATGTCGATTATCAAGCAGTGATTACAACATTTGAGGTACTGTGTATTGCGCTGAAATTGAAAGAGAGAATATAAATTCTCAATTATTAAACCTTCGGCAAAGTACTGTTGAAATAAAAAATGTACGACACATTCCAATCTACGATTTCAGCACAAATGCCACTTAAAATAGCTCTGTTTATATCGTTTCTTTTCCAAACCATCCTTTACAGAGTACAAAAACTAAAGTTTCACTCTCATAAATTTAAGAAGTTCAATATTTTTTTGCCTTATCCCGTTCGGTATAATCAACATTCTACTCAGCAAAGTGTAGTCAAAATTTTGTCCAGTAATAAGAATGACGTCACGTTACCATCTTCTCATAGAAGGCTAAACATTCTTCATTATTCTTTTCTTCCATATTTTATTTTTAGGCTTCATTTTGTAATCTTATAATAAAGTAACAATTCTCACCACCCTTCAGATCAAACTCAGGCATAGACATACAAAATAACAACACAAATACACGCGCGCGCACACGCACACACACACACACACACACACACACACACACACACACACACACACCAAAGAAAGCATGCCTATATCACATTAGACTTTTAATGGATTCTGGATTTAATTTAATTAAACGACTATTCCCTTCAGGCCGAGGGCGTCCAAAGCTTCTTCAATGTCAATGATTTTGCTGAACCGACGAACGGAATTCACAACAACATAGACACCCAGGCGGAATTGCGACCTTACGACACCAAGCTCTATGACCTCATCATGGAAGTCTTTCCCTGTAACAATCCGTACCTGAAACGATGTGGGTCTACTAGACGTGAGTTGTTCTTCCTTCAGTATTTTGTTGTTTACTTTCTTTCATTTCTATTTCTGATTCCAGAAAGGGATAAACCGAGAAGTTGAGAGGGAGGAAAGAGGACAAGGGGATGGAGGGATTGTTGGATGGATGGATAAGAAAAAGATATGGATAGTGACTGGTGAAGAAATGGAACAATTTCTGAGTGTGTGAGTGAATGGGTGTGTACGCGACGAGGGTGAGTAAAGGAGCGATGAAATGTTTAGTGGTACAACACAAACATGTTTTGTCAAATAATGTCCACGCAATGCAACCAATCCTGATTTAATTGTCTCCAAAATGCTTGACAATAATAAAAATATAACATTGCTTTACAAAACTAAATGAATATGTCTATTTAATGAAAGTATGTTCGTTCAACTGTAATAGTTTCTTTGGTTTAATGATGTATGTTGATATTTGTTGTTTATTGAGGTCTGTTGTTTGTTTCTTCTTTTGTCGCTCAGAAAACGAACAAGCTCAAGTCATCAGAATGAATTGCAACACAGATAATGCTTTCTTGCCAGGTAAAATAACACTTACAGATATATATACACAGATAATGCTTTCTTGCCAGGTAAAATAACACTTACAGATATATATACACAGATAATGCTTTCTTGCCAGGTAAAATAACACTTACAGATATATATACACAGATAATGCTTTCTTGCCAGGTAAAATAACATTACAGATATATATATATACACAGATAATGCTTTCTTGCCAGGTAAAATAACACTTACAGATATATATACACAGATAATGCTTTCTTGCCAGGTAAAATAACACTTACAGATATATATACACAGATAATGCTTTCTTGCCAGGTAAAATAACACTTACAGATATATATATATACACAAATAATGCTTTCTTGCCAGGTAAAATAACATTACAGATATATATATATATACACAGATAATGCTTTCTTGCCAGGTAAAATAACACTTACAGATATATATATATATACACAAATAATGCTTTCTTGCCAGGTAAAATAACACTTACAGAAAATCACAAAACACACACACACACACACACACACACACACACACACACACACACACACACAGACGCACAAAGACATGCATGTGGGAGCTCCTAAGCTGTAAAGACGAGAGTCTCGCATGCAGAAAGTCATGGGTTCAAGTCCAGTCTTGATCAAAGGGATTTTTCTAGATAGATCGATACCAACATCTAACCCGTAAATGCTGAACAACAGAGAAAATAAGCACCTCTTAATATGACCTTTCTCGTGGTCCTTGCTAATAAGAAACAGTTAAGAAGTTTGAATACAAGCATATTATAATGGAAGATGATGTTTAAATGAGAATTAAAATGTATCCTCAAAATCAGTGACTGACGATATCCTCCTATATCCATCTGTGTGTGTGTGTGTGTGTGTGTGTGTGTGTGTGTGTGTGTGTGTGTGTGTGTGTATGTGTATGTGTGTGTGTGTGTGTGTGTGTGTGTGTCTGTGTAAAATGATTTATATTTGAAGTAGACGATTTACTTATTTTTTTGAATTGACAAAAATAATGACACCGTTTTATTTACACTTTTAAAAAATTCTACTAAAATAATAATTTGTCTGCTATGTTAATGTTAAGAGTTGAAAACTGTTGTTGGTAAATGAATGCTCACTAAAATTTTAGATTAAGAAACAACACTCTGTTTATAACTTTTTCTGAAAACATGCATTTATCAGACATGAATTAAACACACATTGTACAGTTGCAAACTTATCAAAAGTTAAGATTTCACACTTTATTTCTTTCGTGTACACTCAGAGAACCATGACTATATACTTTATTCTTTCTTGTACAGTCAAAGGGCCAATATTACACACTTTATTTATTCTTTGTTGTACAGTCAGAGAGCCAAGACTATACATTTATTTATTCTTTGTTGTACAGTCAGAGAGCCAAGACTATACACTTATTTATTCTTTGTTGTACAGTCAGAGAGCCAAGACTATACACTTATTTATTCTTTCTTGTACAGTCAGAGAGCCAAAACTATACACTTATTTATTCTTTCTTGTACAGTCGGAGAGCCAAGACTATACACTTATTTATTCTTTATTGTACACACAGAGAGTTCTGCAGACTGCAGCGACGATACCGTGAATTGTCTTGGATGGGCGGCGTCGGGCGAATGCGAAAATAATCCGGGATATATGCTGAGTCATTGCCACTTCAGCTGCAAAAGATGTACTGTTACATTTAAAGTAACTTTGCATATGTTGTGTGTGTGTGTATGTGCGTGCTCTCAGCCTTTCATAAACAACTACCATCTAGTTATAGTCATACACAAATGCAATTTAATATTTATAACGTGTATGTGTGCATAGCTTATGTGGCTGGTGTGTATGTTCCTGTTTGATGACAGTTTGCTATTTAGTTATCTCTAATATATTATAGGTTTCGGATTATCTTTTCTTTCTAACCGAATAAGGTAAGTGAAAATAAGAAAATTATTATGTAAGACAAGTTAAGATATTTGATAAAATAAATAAAATTATTTTATATTATTTTATCACATACATTTCACAAGAAATATTTCGTGGTATGGAAATAATCTGGTGCTGTGAAACCCACAATAAAATGTTAAGATAAATTAATTAGTAGTAGTAGTAGTCGTCACTCGCAATAAAAATAATACCACTTCTAATATACAAGGTACATCAGCTAATACCATTACTTCTACCAGAACAATTATTGCTTCTGCGTCTTCTACTACAACTACTACATATTACGACTACTACTCTTGCTATTAGTATTATTACTACTTTAACTTCTATTACTACTCAACATTATCAACAACGACAGCTACTGTTCGTTAGATAAACTAGTTGAAATCAAATTCAGATATTTTTGTTAGTCGGCTTCATAAGAACATTCAAATTTGTAATAATCGATGATCATTGGACGTGTTATGAGTTAAGTCTAATTTAATAATTTGTCTGATTGGAATTGTCATTTAAACTTAAATAACAAGCCTGGAACTGTCGATTAAGTCTAATTTAATAATTTGTCTGATTGGAATTGTCATTTAAACTTAAATAACAAGCCTGGAACTGTCGATTAAGTCTAATTTAATAATTTGTCTGATTGGAATTGTCATTTAAACTTAAATAACAAGCCTGGAACTGTCGATTAAGTCTAATTTAATAATTTGTCTGATTGGAATTGTCAGTTAAACTTAAATAACAAGCCTGGAACTGTCGATTAAGACTAATTTAATAACTTGTCAGATTAGAACTGCCGGTTAAACCAAAAATTTTGTCTGATTGGAACTTCCGATTAAAATTTATCCAGTAACTTATCTAATTGGACTTACAGTTATGTTTAATCTAATAACTTATCTGATTAGAACTTCCGGTTAAACCTAATTGAATAGCTTGTCTCATTGAAACTTCCGGTAAACCTAATCTTATAACTTATCGATTGAAACTTCTAGTTATTTAATAACTTGTCTGATTAGAACTTTTGGTTAAGATTTATTTAACAACTTAACTCATTT
Source organism: Sinotaia quadrata (assembly GCA_028829895.1). Lineage (NCBI taxonomy): Eukaryota > Metazoa > Mollusca > Gastropoda > Architaenioglossa > Viviparidae > Sinotaia > Sinotaia quadrata. The sequence goes on from CM054177.1 coordinate 82,904,341, forward strand.
GAACTTATGGTTAAACTTAATTTAATAATTTATCTGAGTAGAACTTATGGTTATACCTAATTTAATCATTTATCTCATTGGAACTTACAATTAACCTTAATTGAATAATTTATCTCATTGAAACTTATACATAAACTTATAATCATTTATCTCATTGGAACTTACGGATAAACTTAATTTAATAATTTATCTGATTATAAACTACACTTAAGCCTTTTAATTTAATAATTTATCTGATTAGAAACTATACTTAAGCCTTTTAATTTAATAATTTACCTCATTGAAAGCTACAGTTAAACTTAATTTAATAATTTGTCTCATTGAAACTTACAAGTTAAACTTAATTTAATAATACATCTTAATGGCAATTACGGTTAAAACTTATTTTATAACTTGTCTGATTAAAAATAGTTATGAAAATGGCTCACACTTAAACTGTAGTGTAGAGACCCCCTCAAAAAAAATGTAACTAAATAGAAATTTATCCATTGACTGTTAAATAATTTTAATTTGATTTAGCACCTGTGACTCAGACATGGATTTATACAGTAATGGAAATTAAATGTCATACTATTCATCTATTATTGGTAAAAACGGGCAGATGTAAAAACTGACGATGTAATATTTCGGTTATCAGGAGCGAGTACCCGGTTAAAATCTTTACAGAAAACGTTCCTCGGAAGCAGATACTCAAAAAAAGAAAACAGTTTAATTCTAGCTCTAACACAATCGTTATTTCTTGTAATCTACTCTGAACCAGTCATTACCTTTTAACCTGTGCTGCAAATTGTAATTACTTATTCACAGAGGTAGAAATATTTTATAGTGAAATCATACACACAATCACACACGCCTTCACATATCGATTCAGTTGACTTGGCGTGCAGTGTAGTAAGTATAATTTTAACCACTTTTCTTTTAATCGATGTGAGACAGCAGATTTTGTCGATATTTCTCTGAATATTATCGCATACAGTTCGATGTTTATTTGCAAAAGACCAGATTTGGGTGCTGGCTGGGGACTCAAGGATGTACACATCCCATGTTTTGCGAGTGCTGACACGTGTATATGATGTGTAAATAGTCATTCGAGAATCATCCACAGACCAGGACATCGAGAGCACTGTTTCCCTTTCGCATCGTTCTATAGACATGAGAAGTATGGGGGCTGGGTTGGACCTATAAGAATTCTGCTGCATTTCATGGCTTTGCTTACTATCTCGTTAGGGCTTCGTGACTTTGCTTTATTTTCTTATGTTAAATCTTCTGGCTGATGCTTTTGCATTTTTTATTTTGCTGTACTATTGGCTGATCAACAGTTGCATCTTGGGATGAGTAAAAGTGAGATTGGAATTTGTGGGGAGGGTGCAGTATTTTAGACGAATGCAAAAGATTGTTGTGTCAATTGGCGTTTTTAGTAACCTTGGTCATTTGGGTTTGACTTTAAAAGAAATGTTTTTCAACCTCAGACATTTTAGAGAGTTATTTCCTGGAGTTGTCCGCAGCGTGTCTGAATTAAGTAACCTCCAACTTGAGACATACACAGGCATGTGTACTGCAAATTAAAAAGACTAGACACTATTCCAATAGATTGCTGTGGTTATGATTATATAAGATTGATTTTTGTTTGTCGGGGGTGGGGTGTTATTAGATAATATAAGATTAGAAAGTATCAATTTCTAAATGACTAGTTATGATAAAATTATATTTTAGTTAAGACCAGCTAAGGTAAGATTGGTTTCGGTAAAAGTGATGGAGATACGTATTTCTGTAGACAAGACTAGTCTAAACAATGCTGGTTGAGAAAAAGACTGGTGGTGATATAATTGGTTAAGATAGATTTAGATTACCAGAGACTGATCTAGATACGACAGATATAAGGAAACCAGTTTAAATAAGATTGGTTACAGAAAAATCTACTCTAGATACAATGGTTTAAATAAGATTCGGTGTAGATTACATTAGATTAGATTAGCCGAAACTGATTTCTCCTATTGTAACCACAGGTGAAATTGCTACCGGAGATTGCACCGACTCTAACGAGAACTGTCAGGCATGGGCTAACTCCGGAGAATGTAATACTAATCCGGGCTACATGCTAGTCAACTGCAAACACAGCTGTAACCATTGCGATAGTGAGTGTGAACAACAATTTGAAATTTATATGTATAATAGTGATATAACACACAACTATTTCAATCATTATAGCTGTGATTTAAAATTATACCTGTATAACTGATATAATACTTAATTATTTAAATCATCATAACCGTAATTTAAATATATTGATATAAAATTGATAAAATACTCATCTATTCACTCTTATATATAAAATTATATGTGTATAATGACAATAACACTAAACTATTTCAATCATTATAACTGTAATTTCATTGTATATGTACTAAACTATTTTATTTCAATTAATCATAATTGTGATTTAAAGTTTTATATATATATGTATGACACAACGCTGAACCATTTCAATTTTTATATACGTACTTTAAATTTAGTTGAATGTAACAGATGCCGTACTAAACGGTTTCAATCATTATATATTTAATTTAAATATATATGTATAAAACTGAAATTAGAACAAGAAGAACCCGTAGTGAAATTTACAAGAACCTTTTGGTTATCATTTCTTTACGAAAGAGTTGTTTGAACTTTTTCCCACAGCGCCAGTTGTCGCAGGTTGTACAGATTCCAACGAATACTGTGAAAGCTGGGCAGCTTCCGGTGAATGTACGAACAATCCTGGCTACATGCTTCCAAATTGCAAACGAAGCTGCAATAATTGTGATGGTGAGAAAACAATTTCATTTTTAATTGAGTTTTAAAATCGGTAAAGATGTGTTGAGAGTTTGGGTCTTAAAGATATTTTAAAAGTCATAAGGACATTAACGTAACCATACCGTTCTAGACTCAGTGTTGCTACGTGGTTACGGGCAATGTTCCCTCTAAAGAGCGCGGCTGCGCGGCCGCGCAGCTCATTAGAAAATGCTGCGCAGCAGTTTCAAAATTCCGCGCACAAGTTTTTGTAGCAAGCTCAAACAACCGCTAGTTCTGCGCACACAGAAAAAAGTTCCACGCGCATTGGAAAAAGTTCCGCGCACAAAGGAAAAATATTAGAGGGAACGTTGGTTACGGCGTGTACTTTTTCTATAGAAATTAGACCTGCTCTATATAACCTTCGACACACCACAGTATTATCTCCCTTACTATAGTTGTCTATCACCAATAGTTAAAGCAGTTCAAATTTATAAAGTAAATATGGCAAATAATTTCTCCACTTAGATTTAAAAATGATCAAAGTTTGGTAATAATGTTCACACATAGCAATAACACGACATCAAGGAGGAAAGCGGTATTTTAATTAGATAGATAGACAGACAGACAGACAGACAGATAGATAGATAGATAGATAGATAGATAGATAGATAGATAGATAGATAGATAGATAGATAGATAGATAGATAGATAGATAGATAGATAGATAGATAGATAGATAGATAGATAGATAGATAGATAGATAGATAGATAGATAGATAGATTTGCCTATTCCCATTTCTAAACTTAATTGTTATATAAATTGTTTTAAAGTGACCAGACCTTGGGCACTGCTTGTGATAATATTACTGAGCTGGAGTAAATAACTCAGGTGGAGAATATGCAAGAAATTTGCTGATGCAATCCAAACCAGTTCCAATTGGATGAACAGTTTTTCTGACTAAAATTCTCATAATTAGACTATTAGTCATCAGAAATCCCGATAAATAGCGAAATTAGATATAGAAAAGTGTAATACATGTGACCTGACGTTACGCAGACAGGATGACGTAGTTGCCGCAGGTCGAAGTGACATAAGATGGGTCAACAGAAATGTCTTTGCACATTTCACAGTGAGAACAAATGAATTTTTAGGATGCACACTAGATCGGGATTTGCTTTGGTGTAGCCTCAGTTTCAAGCAGATGAAGATGACATCTACCTCCAGTCCATTTGAGGTCAACCTCATAAATTGAGGGTAGACGTATCACAGGGTTCCCAAGACCACCATGACCTGGAACACGGATTACCAACAAAGAAGTAGACTGGACTTTACTCTCAAACTCTTTGAACTAAATCCAGATTCCTGGAACCTAAGTTTTGGAATTCTGGAACCAGTCAGTCATACCACACCGAAAACACCATTGAATAGACACTAAATGTTTATTGAGTTCAGTCATACCACACCGAAAACACCATTGAATAGACACTAAATGTTTATTGAGTTCAGTCATACCACACCGAAAACACCATTGAATAGACACTAAATGTTTATTGAGTTCAGTCATACCACACCGAAAACACCATTGAATAGACACTAAATGTTTATTGAGTTCAGTCATACCACACCGAAAACACCATTGAATAGACACTAAATGTTTATTGAGTTCAGTCAATATTTATTAATCTCATTCATAAGATTTTCAAGCAATTCAGATTTATATTTGTTTGCATGAAACAGCTACTTAAATATTTATATTTCTTAATTAATCAATTCAAAAAGAAACTATTTAATAAATGCAAAATATCAGAACATTTATCAGTCTGAAAAAATCTCTAAACACCCCCAATACACACATCAGAACTGCAAGCACAAATAAAACAAATCTTAAGTTCCCCACACCATTCCACCCATATTTAACTAACATAACCCACAACAGAGCAATATATAGACTAAGATACGGCTCCACAAGATTTACTCATAACCAAACAATGAACCAAAATCTTGCACTCACTTTAGAACAGACAACACAATATAACACTTTCTACTACATTGTTACAAATACAGATAAGAAAGAAAATGCTTGACTGACACAATGAGACTATTACATTTACCAGTTACAACACAAACACTACTCTTTCCAAATAAACATCACCAAAATCACATACCCAAGCCATCATCACGTACCTCATTCACACAAACACACTTCACCTTCTATAAAAATAAATATTAATAAAACCCACCACCCCAAACACAATTAAACACTAAATAATAAAAAGGAAAACCACAAACTTAAAGGAAGTTACAAATAGCTTCCTCATACATATTATCTGTTTTTAAAATTTTCTATACATATATTAACACAACTCCTAGGAAAAACAATGCATACAAACATTGAAAACATGTAAGTAAACTGTAAACACTGACAGGCAATTGAAAAGCTACTTCTATTTTTAAAAAATCATTTTTAAATAATTTTTTAAAAATCCACTCATACTACTATTACACACTAACTAATAAAAGTAAAACACATACACTGAAAGGAAGTTATAAAATAGCTTCAGCACACATTATTTTTCACTTAATACGTCTACTACTCACACACTTTTAATTATTCAAACATTTACACATAAAAATGTTCACTACCAAGCTAAATCTCACACACTTTTAATTATTCAAACATTTACACATCAAAATGTTCACTATCAAGCTAAAACTCATAAAAGAAAGATATACCGTACTTTCACCATAAAACACACCAGGAAGTACAAATTAGTCTTCCCAAACATTTTTTAATACAATTATACCATCACAATGGGGGGGAGGAACAATAGTCACCACCAAAACCAAACTCACTACAGCTGCATCATGCTTCCACCATAAAACACCCCACCCAGCCCACCTATAACCGACCCGAAAGGCAAAAGTGAACTTAAACTCTAACAACAAAGAATGTAGCCCAATATATAATAAGACACTTGCAACTCAGTCGAAATTACAGACAAAGTCCAAAAATAAACAGGAAATTGACTGTAGCTCTAGAACTGTCAAAAGAAAAATAAATTCACAACAGACGCAAACCTGAGCAATCAAAGAAAAAAGCATCCAAACACAGAAACATAGAACAGCACTGCCCTCCTAAAATAACAGAGTAAGGAGGAAGGCCTCACAGGATCTCTACAGAAACTAAGAACATCAAGAAGATGAAAGGTTTCCACGCAATTCCTGTGGGGAAAAGAAGTCAACGTAAAGAAGAAAGAATGAAGAAATCGGAAAAGCCATTATTTCCATTCAAAACACCCATTTCGATGTTAACTTTAAACACAGTTCTTACTAAATATCGACTTGCTGCAATAATAAATGATAAATTTGCATGTGCCGATTTATCTAAGACAATCAGACGCAGCCCATGCAATAACTTTTAAAAACTATATATAGGTCAAGTTTCATTTCCCATGGTAATGGAATTTACCTTAAATTCCTCCCTTCTGAACTAAAGATTTTACATTATTGTTCTCCATGCTTTCTCAAAGGATTCACATATCAGCCACCCTAGTGACGTAACTCGACCTGCTGGTTATCTATTCTGCATAAACAATAATCCCCGTCAGTGATCAGTCGACAGCACCCTCTTAATTATCATGCATGGTTCTAAAAATTAACAGACATGTTACCCTTAGAAATCTAGCGTTCACACAGAGTGGCCAGTTGAACTTACCATTAATGCCTTCAGACTGTTAACAGCATTTATACTAACATGGCATGCCGTACTCTTATCCTCTAAAACACAGGATCAAAGCTAAATGGTGCAGGGTCAAAGCTAAATGGTGCAGGGTCAAAGCTAAATGGTGCAGGGACAAAGCTCAATGGTGCAGGGTCAAAGCTAAATGGTGCAGTCAAAGCTAAATGGTGCAGGGACAAAGCTCAATGGTGCAGGGTCAAAGCTCAATGGTGCAGGGTCAAAGCTAAATGGTGCAGTCAAAGCTAAATGGTGCAGGGACAAAGCTAAATGGTGCAGGGTCAAAGCTAAATGGTACAGGAAAAAAGTTAAATGATGCAGGGACAAAGCTAAATGGTGCAGGGACAAAGCTCAATGGTGCAGGGATAAAGCTAAATGGTGCAGGGACAAAGCTAAATGGTGCAGGGACAAAGGAAAATTGTATAGGGACAAAGCTAAATGGTGTTCAAAGGGACGTACTAAATTTTATCATTGACAATGTTATTAATTGCAGAATAGTAGATACGTTAATAAATAATAATGGAAACTTTATTACAGTGGATTGATATAGTAAAGTAAGTATTAGTTAATGGTTGTTATGCAGATTCTCGGAATAAATATTAGACTGTTGTTACATATTATTTTCTAAATTCTTCAAGACAGGTTAACAAGTTCTCTTTTTAACTTAATTCTAGCTCAGACTTATTTATTTGTGTCTTAGTGATACGTTAATCTTTTCACTTATTTATTTGTGTCTTAGTCATATGTTAACCCTTTCATTGATTTATTGGCGTCTTAGTGATACGTTAACCCTTTCATTGATTTATTGTTGGTGTGCAGTATAGTGATGTGAAGGTGTCGAAGTATGGAAGTATCAAAGTATAAAAGCGTGTGTAACTACGGAAGCGTCGAAGAGTGGCACCATAGAAGTATGGAGAGGAAGTGTTGAAGTGCGAAAATGTGAAAATATGGAAGTATCGAAGTGAGGAAGTGTCTGTCATGGAGTCAAGGGCAAATTATACTTGACCTCCTACCCCACAATTAGTCTGTATTGTTATGTTAAGCTTTTTCAAAGTTTCATTCTATTCATAAGTGATATTCTTGGTACCAGCCTGAGAGCAATGACGTAATCATCAGGCTCTGACGCGTAGCGCTGTACTCACAGTCAAAGGAGGGTCTGCATGTATTACATAAGACACTCAAACAATAGCAGATAATGAGTTGTCGTCCAAGCCTGATGCTTGACCAGTAGATTTCCCGCCATAAATTCCTGTGTACCTTTATATACCACGAACTGGGTCTAGCCCATCATATCCACCCACACTATACTTAATTTTTTTTAAAACAACAACAACAAAAAACAATCACACCTTCACACAAGAACAAATACAGATGCAGACAGGAAAACACTCATTTGATTACAATCCACACTCACCTGCAACCAACACCACCTCCCCCAACAAGAGGCAGGTTTTACCTTAAAATAAAAATAAATTAAATTAAAAAATAATTCCTCCAGCGCTCCTCAGCTAGCCACTGCTCCACACAACTGCTCCATGAGTCTACCACCAACAAACTCCTGCACCCACCTCCCAATCTCTACAGGCATGAAGTTCAATTCCACATCCAAGCAACCACCCTCACTCCTCTCCAGAAACAAGTGAGGAGAGGAAGACTCTCCAGAGGACCACCAAAGCTGATAATATCCCAGGTAAAAGGCTTCCTGCATCCTCTGGAGAGAGACAGCAGAAAAAGAAAATCTAGCCCATTATTCATGAGGGAAGTGCGCCTAAGACATTTCGTGAGAGGCTATCGTATATTCCGTGAATCAATCGAGAAAACCCGTTGTACTAAGAACAAGGTAAAAACACATTGAATTCTTAAGATATTGTACTATGTATTTTATTAAGAATGTTGTGTGAATTTTGTATATCTATCGTGTTTGAATTGTATTATTGCTATTTTTCCTGACGTGTGGCCAGATAATAGAGTGGCTAGATTAATAAGTATTTGTGATTCTAAATAATTGCTGGACTGAGGAATGTTAATTCATCTTCATTGATAAAGATTATACAGAGTTAATTTATCTTTATTGTATAAGATATGGGAATGCTAATTTGTCTTCTTGGAAAGCTAACTAACTGAATTACAATTGTGAAATGCTGTGCGCGTTGAAGTATTTTTGTATATAATAATTTAATCCACTTGCATGTAAAATGCTTTGTTATAATTGTAACACGCATGTGCGTGATTTGAATTGTATCATTTATTTCTTATATTTTACCTTTCATTGTGAAATACAATTACCTCCATATATGATGATTTATTCCACTTGCGTGTAATATGTTGCATTATAATTGTAACACGCATGTGCATGATTTTAGACTACATCTTTTATTTCTCATATTTTATCTTTCGATGTAAAATACAATTTAAAGGTCGACTTGTGAATAGGCTACTCTATTTGTCTATGCCACATGCACAGATAGCGAATAAATAGAATTGTCGCTCATAGAATGAAATTATATTTTCAGAGCAGGTTTTCAGTTCACGTCTGTATGATTACGTTCGTGAGTTGGTTTTGAAGTTCGTACTTGGAACTTCACGTGCGGATTCTGTGTGGATCCTGTGTGGATCCTGTGTGGATCCTGTGTGGATCCTGTGTGCATGTTCGACATGCTGAGACTTACTGAACACGTGGGCCTTGCAACTAAAGGTTGGGGAACCAAATCAACGCTATACAAAATGACGACTTGTGCGGCAGCCGCCAAATCCGATATCCAACAATGCTTGTTGGGGAGTGTGAACACTGCCTTAACTGATGGAAGCTAAGTGAAATAGACTGTGACACTGAAATCTAGTTCGTAACTTGTGATTCGTACAAACTCTAAAGACAATAGGTAGTCCTATGAACTTCGTATCGGAAATTTGATGTACGGAATTACCTTTGGTTAATTGTTAATGTTATTAAATATTTTTATGGTTATCTAATGACAGTAGTTGGATAATTATTGCGAGGAAGACCAATAAGGACAGGGTTGGGGACGGAGCCATATGATGGATGTTTGAATGCATAATTAGTTGTAATTAGATAACCTACCCAGTTCGTGCTTTATTACATAGGTTTGCCTGTCACTAAATTTGATGCCTAAACTACGAGAGTTAATTTAGGAGACTGAATCTGGGTAAATCTGGGCATCCAGTCTGTCGTCAGCATAGGTGAATGTTGAAATTTAATAATCTTTAAATCCTCATGCTGAGACAGGTTCTTTAAACAAATACTGGAATGTAACGGTGTCGAAGTGCGAAAATGTGAGAATGTGGAAATGTCGAAGTACGAAAATGTGAAAGTATAGCAGTGAGGAAGTGTGAAAGTGTCGAAATATAGGGTAAGGAGTAAGAGAAAAATTACTATATTATCATATTTTAGATTTATTATCAAGTTTGAGTTCCTCCATAAATAAAATTGACATTCTGCGAAAATACCAGTGTTCTTTCAATCGCTACGAATCTGCGGTCATTGTCTTTGGCACATGGCTGTATTTATGGTTTTGATGTGTAATTTACTAATATTGATACTTACCCTGTAAAGTCTGCGGTCATTGTCATTGGCACATGGCTGTATTTATAGTTTTGATGTGTAATTTACTAATGTTGATACTTACCCTGTAAAATGCGGCTCTTTAATATTACTGTTAAAATGCAATATATTTTTATTTTCTTGAAATCCGATGCCTTATTTACTTAGATGATTTCTCTTTCTTTCGCCATTTGCATTAAAGATGTTACAAACTAGTAAAACTGACAAATTCCTTAATACATCCGTCTTTCATTACGTAACAATTTTAGTCAAACAATTTATCTCCCAAATGAAGCAAACTGTACGCAAGATATTTGGAAACAACAGAATAGAACGATTGTAGGGATTCTCTGCTAAATGGCTGAAAATATTCTTTTGGTTTCTTAACTGGTTATATCATAAATTCGTTCATTTGTCCCAAATCACAGAAATAGTAATTCTGATAATTATTACTTAAATAATTAACAGTTGTTTTGTACGTATCCTAAGTGAAGCCAAGCAAATTTTTAAGATCATCTTTGACCTAGTAAATGGACACCAGGGATTTATTCTATCAAACTAAAACATCAAGAATTTGAAATACTTATAAAGTATTTTAAAATTAGAATAACACAATAATGAATTGAAAGAATGTGCAAAATGTTGTCCATGTAATCACTTAATTGCAAAATACTTTCTTGTTTTGCGCCGATTTGTAAAATCAGGAACTCAAATGATTGGGAGATAGGCGGATCCGTGTTCTGCACTCCGGAAGTACAGGTGACCTCTCAGCTGTATAGACATTTAGTGAAGAACTGACTTTAATGCAAATCAATGAGAGGCCTTTACAAATGAACCGATTTATACTTTGAGGTTGTGTCTAGTTAGACAATGTTTTGATGAAAATAAAAAGAGTATTAAGATGTCCACGGAGTGAATTTGTAAGTGGTGAGCAGTATATATGAGGAAGCGATTGAGTGAGTGAGTGAGTGCCCAAAGAAACATTATAGTGCTCTCGGACACTATATTAAAGAAAAAATGAAATAGTAAAGTAAGATAATTAAATTGTTCATGATACAGCTTTTGTTATAGATCTTCCTACAATGCTTTCTTTATACGTCATCAAAACGTGTCATGCGCTGTCTGTGACGCAAGTTAGTAATGGAGACTTTGAAAGGATTCTTTATAAATATGCAAGATGTAGTACAGTTGCACGAGTGAGAACTTATGGCTTCCACTGTCTGGGCGAACAAAAAAAGCATTTCTCGGCTAATTACATATCCCTAACATTATAACCACAAACGAAGAGCTAATCCGCGAACGCACACAAGAAAATATAATGGGAAGATCATTTTTAAAATACTAATAATATACAAGATATCACTGAGAATGACAAGACGATAGGAGATAACGGGGGCAGAAGTAGTGGAAGACCTCCCCCTTTCATTCAGTAAACCAAATACTGCCATGAGAGCGCTCAGAAATCTTATCGAATAAAAGCATTACATTCACACTCAGTCACACATGAACGCACGCACGCAAGCACAAATACAAATAACCAAACAGGTAATCCCCACGCCTTTAGAATTTAGTCTGCGTCTCAAGAAGAAATACAATACGAATGTATCGATGTTATACACAGCTCTAACAAGGGCTTTATAGGATACGAAAATATTATATTATACACAGCTCTAACAAGGGCTTTATAGGATACGAAAGTATTATATTTAAAAAATCCATCTTAATGATTTTATTTTACCTTTGTCTAGTATCATCAATCATAGAATTTATATACAATTTCGTCAATATATCAGATTGCATAAAATACCCATTATAAATATGTTATCCCTTATTATCAGATTGCATATAATATCCATCATAAATGTGTTGTCCTTTATTATGAGATTGCACAAGATATCCATGTTTTGTCCCTTGGAAGGGAAAATTGCATTAAATATCCATCATAAATCAGTTGTCTTCGGTTTTGTAAAATATCAATCATAACACATGTCATGTAGCTTTATTATCAGATGAAAATTAACCATCATAAATGTCTTGTACCCTTATTATCAGACTGTACATAACCTGTCATAATTTCGTTGTGTTCACTTCTTTTCAGACTGTACATAACCTGTCATAAATTCTCCTTTACTAAAGGAGAAGACAATCTATATTTAGTGAGCCCCCATCTACCCACTTTTTTCTCCAACATAAGGTTATCAATATGTGTAAGAAGGTCAATAAATTTATTAAATATACAATCAAATATATATATATATATAAACAATACAAATGAAAAGATTACTTGACATTGATGTTTCCATGAAACCATGTTCAGATAATTTGATAATTTCCCTACTACAGTCTTTATTTTAAAAAAAATATAATTCAACACGTCAATACAAATCACAGGATAATTCTTATCAGAAAATAGAAATGGAGTTACTAGTGATAAGTGACAATAGTTTCTACGTAACCTGATTTAGGCACTGTCTCAATAGTCTTTCATGTGCTTTTGTAACAAAGACACAAGTTTATAGTCTGCTGTTATTACATCAGTCCACATGTTTCTCTCGCATGTTTGTAGGACATAGTTGTACTTCTATTCTGTGGAGGTTAACATGGGCACCTTTGCCATATTCAACTCCCTCAAGCAGAACTGTAATTGTAGTAATTTCCAATAACTTCCTTATACCAGAAATTTCTCCATATAGTCAGCATACTTTGCCACCATACATCAATGGGGTGTAGTATATTCTCCACACTTACACATTTCTTTCTGCCTCCACCACTGTTGGTTGTAGTGGTTCACAAACAATAACCAGGATTCAAATCTCACAAGGAAAAGAAAGGCTGCTTGTCCCTGTAAAAATATAATCAGGGGACAAACATTAAGTTTCCAGTTTATTACTTTATAATCCATTCTTTCAAACAATTCAGTCTCAATTTACAGTTTCCTGCAACAGTATTTATTAGCGCAATACACGCACACAGCATAATAAATACAGCATATCAAAACATTGTCAAGTGTTTAGCATAATATATTTGAGCATTTTACTTCAAACATTTGTAAAAATAATAGTCTACTCATGTAAAATACAAGTATAACATATCAATAGCAAAATGCATGAAATATTTTCCATTTTCTCTCAGTCAGTTAACTCACCATTAAGTTAATGGCTGCCTTTCATGACTGGACTTCTTGCTACTCCAAATTCAAAGTGATCAGAGAAGAGAATTCTCTACAGCCGGTAAATGTTTCATCTCAGTCCATTGGCTGATCTCATTCTCATAAATCATAATCAGTGGATAATAAAACTACTTATCCAGTTGGGACTGGTTTGCATTACATCAGCAATTTCTAGGATATTCTCAACTCAAGTGTTTATCCAACTCAGTTTCAAAAATATTGTCATTAGGGGTGCCAAAGGTCAGGTCACTTTGACAATTTAACCATTTATATAACAATTAATTTTTAAAATAGATTTAGGCAAATTTACTCTGCTACAGTGCCACAGAATGGTGTCACTTGCACTCATTCAGACAATTTAGAGAGATAAGGAAAAGCGGGACAGCACTCTTTCACTCCCTCTCATTCAAACCTTAATTACTTTTTATTAATACAAATAACATGTGAACACTAAGAGGTTAAATAAGCTGTGGAATTAAGAAATATTAGTTTTAATAATAATAACAGACAAGATAAACCATAACTACGAACTTCTGCTGGCAATTAGGTCTTGAATTATAAAATCCAAAGAAAATTATCCCACAATCTGGTCTACAAACTTAAAATTATTTGTCTGGAAAATTACCATGCTAGGTAACTTCACACTATCGATAGGCAAGGCTCAGTGTGTGTCCAAAAAGCAATCTAATTTTGGCTTTACTTAACACGCCTCTTTATGTTCCACCAGTTGTTGACAGCAATTTGTTTATTCTGTTGACATGTCATTCCTCCAGCCTGAGTGGACGCTGGTCAAGGGACAAGGTTCCACTCGCTCTGATATTAATATTTTGAGTAAACTTACAGTGACGTGAGCGAGCGACCAGCTAGTCTAGAGATTACGTAATTGGCGAGTCGTAAAGCTTGAAGCCACACTTAATTAAAGTGTCAATGTTTCGAGTTGGAAACACTGTTTACAAGAGTTTGAAGTAACAAACACTTTATTATTACTATTTAAATTATCGTTATTAGATTTGAACTATAATTGTGAAGTAAGATCATTTTATCTTTTAATTACTTAATAAAAAGCATGAGAACGTGCAGACACGTCACATCTAGACCCATGGTCTTCTCAAAGATAAATAGTTGTGCACTGCAGTGTTATGGACTTATTGAATATTCGTGATAGTAGTTGTGTAATCTTGATAGCAAAACGCCGACTTAGCATACACTCAGAGTCATTGTCTTTTGTTTATATTTAACTTCGGTAGGGAATGGGAGGTAATACTTCAGATATACTTCTCTAGCGCATTGACAGAGGAGAATACAGCCAGATACTCTGTATGCCTGATATGTCTACCATGCAATTACCATATGCTCTGCGTGCAGCTAGAAGTGCAAAGGTGTCGGTGTACTGCTGTGTACTAGTGAGCCTGTATGTGCGTACGTGGGTTCAGGTGCCGTATGCCTCTGCAGTTGTATAAAATCTTGTGTCAGCGACCTGGGAAACATGGAAGAGAGTTAAGATAACTGGGCCTTTCTTTTGCCCTGACAGTGACAGGGGAGATGACTCACAGTTCGCTAAAAGCATGCAGCACTTAGATATGTACGCATTCAGATTGAACGAACATTCTCTTTGAATCTAAAGGAACCATCCTTAGGTTTTGACAACTTATATTTAATATTTACAAGATTCAAAGGGAATGGAAAAGTTCAACTGCGATCAGTGTAAAAGTGTAAGTTCAAGGTAGCCTCTTTACACAAGCCTTCGCTTGTCGTCTGCTCTTCCTTCTGAGCTCTCCACATTACTACTCGTGAAATCATTTTCATAAGACTATAAAACTTTTTATAAAATAAGAAATAAGTGACCTTAGATTATAAGCGTTGTGGTTGTAGGGGTGGGAGTTGTAAGAGTGGTAAGTAGGGGGTGCGAGTGGTTATTATGGACGGGAGTAGTGATTAAGGGCGGGAGTGGTGAGTATGGGGTGGGAGTGGTGAACAATGGTAGGAATAAAAATGCACAGAGCGATCATTTTAAAATCTGTTGTATAATACATTTCAAGATGGATGAAAATATAATTAGTTGAAACAAATTAAATTTGAGGCCCTATAGGTAAATGAATGATAAAAATTAATTAATATGTTGGTATTTTGTCTCCTCCTAGTAAAGGAAATTTCATAAGCATTTAACTTAATTTTGCTGAATACAGCCTTGTCAATTGTGGGAATGCTCAAAGGACACGTTTGTGTATAGCCCGCAGTACGCAGGAGTTGTTGATTGTGTGTCGAAGGTAGAGTAATTAATTATAGTTTGCGAGAATTATTTGTGTGTCGAAGGTGGAATAATTAGTCATAGTTAGCGTGAAATATTTGTCTGTCGAAGGTGGAATAATTAATCAGTTTGCGAGAAATATTTGTGTGTCGAAGGTAGAGTAATTAGTCATAGTTTGCGTGAAATATTTGTCTGTCGAAGGTGGAATAATTAGTCATAGTTTGCGTGAAATATTTGTCTGTCGAAGGTGGAATAATTAGTCATAGTTTGCGTGAAATATTTGTCTGTCGAAGGTGGAGTAATTAGTTATAGTTTGCATGAATTATTTGTGTGTCGAAGGTGGAATAATTAGTTATAATTTGCGGGAATTGGTTGTATGTCGAAAGTGTGTTGTTTAACTGTCGAAATGCAATAATATTTAATACAGACTTTCTGAGAGGATTGTGTTTAAGAAGAACATCACTCCATCAGACAAATCTGAACGTAGATCAGCTCCAATATATGCACAACCGCTTACAAATGTAAAACAACTAACTGTGAAGTTGTTAATTTTACTGATGTGGGTTAGATTTCAAGTTACATTTTAGTTTAGACATTATGGGTTAAATATATAATTTTTAAAATATTTATTTGAAGTTTAATACCACCAAATATTGTCTTTCTAACAAGCACCATTTTCTTTTTAACATATAACATAACCCTAACTTGAAACAGAACCTAATGCCTAATCTTAAACTTGGATATTAATATAATCCATTGCAGCCTGTTTCTTTTATCTTAATCAACAGATTTCACAGATCACTTTGCTGCATCGCTACATATGATATTTGGCATTAAAGATGTGGTGATTTTTTATTTAAAATTTAAAATATTCATATATTTATAGTTTCTTGCTTTTGTCTCAGTTGTTTAAATGTCCAAAGTGCAGTAAAATTCAATCAGACCTTCCTGCAAGACTAATTTTAAGAACATCACTCCAACTTTAAAAGTCGTTCCAAGAAGAATGTTTACGTGCTTGGTTGTGTCGCGACATAACATTATGCACGTGTGTAATTTTATGCACGTGTGTAATTTTATGCACGTGTGTAATTTTATGCACATTTGCTTGCCAATCATAATTTCTTCCCATTAGCAAACTATCTAAGCAATCAATCGTACAGTGTTTGATCATTTATTGAATTTATTTCTCCACCCTTCTTTTATTTCACGACATTATGTATTCGTGACACTGAAGGGCTAGCGCACACATATACCGTTCATACAAATACGAATTCAAAACGTATACACTTTCACACATATACCGTTCATACAAATACGAAGTCAAAACGTACACCACACATATACCGTTCATAGAAATACGAAGTCTAAACGTATAAACTTTCACACATACAACCGCAATTCACACAAAATGTGCATACGTGCGTACACGCCTCAGACTGCAAAGTAGTTAAATATTCTTTTTCCTCTACATGTTAGTTACATCAATACATGTTTTTCTTTATTTATAATGAAAAAGTACAAGAAATTAAAACAGTCACTTAAAAATAGCATTTTTACCTGCGCTTTCAACGACTTTCATTGACAATACAAACACTATAAAGCAGAACATAATATAAAAATTATTTATCAAACGTCAATGTATGTCTTCAAAACTCTGAGTTACTTCTGCGTCGTTTGTTTCTACACACGGGGTTGAGGAGGCGGGAGGGGGGATTAAACGAGTCCAGTTTTCTTCATAATGGATAAAATCTAGATTCTAGACCTTCTTTTAAACAACGCACTCATTGTATGTCGCTTCACTTTTAAATTTACTGAATGTTTGCTGCAACTTTAAGTAGCTGCGCTTAGTTAAAAATATTATGACGTCATATACAGGGTACAGACTGATTGGGCGACCCTCTCGTGTGCTCAGAAATGCAGTTACAAGTGTAGCGGTAACGTTACTAACGCGAAGTTAACCGTCACCTACCCGACATTGCAGTTCACGCTCAAGAAAGCTATGAAGGGTGTTTTCTTATTCGTGCTCTTCTTTATTATGGGTAAGTAAAAGTTAAAATGACACAAATTGCCGGGTATGGAAAACCAAGTTTATTTCTCACGCACGCTGTACATTTTCGGGGGAAAAATTGTTTATTATTGCACAGGGTAGCGCTTGATTGTCAGGTCAGAAGTGACTGATCTGGCAAATGTAGATGGCATTATTGCTCTTTTTCTTAAATGACTCGCTGTTTGATAAGCATGCATACAAGTTAATTTTTTTCTGCATTTAGTAAATATTGTTATTAGAGCTATGTATGCTCCTGTACTTACTAATTTAGTTAATCCAAAAAGAGCGTTTAAAGACAGCCTAATTAACAAATGCAAAATATTAGCTCTCACGATAATTTAACCAAATCCGTCAACTAATCATTCGAGATAAAATTTGGTAGAAATTCCTTAAGTTGAGACAATATTGAGGCTATTTTGAGTCTAACGGTACCAAAATGCTAAGGTGAAAGGTCATCATGACTACAGATGAAAGAACGAGACGTCCACAGCAATGTGTGCAATGAAAATAATAAACTTCGAATCTTGTCAAATGGTTACACAATCTTCTACTTTTCTCTCAAAAAGTCCCCTGGAAAACGACTTTGGTTTGTTTTATGCCTTAATAGGAGGATGTCATTATTTTGAGTTGTGGTTCAAGACCAAAAATAAATAATTTAAAGTAACACTAGTCGTGCCAGGATATTTTGTGTTATGGCTGCAGAGTGAAATAAATAATTAAAAATAATACTAAAAGTGTCTATACATATTAGTAATTATTTTGTGAGACATGCTGTTGGGTTGTTTGTAATACTGGGATTATTTCCCTTTGCAACGTGATCATCTAATAAACAAAATGTTAAAGCTTCGCATTTTATCAGTGAAGATAAGCATACATAAAAGCCCAATGTTCACTCGTATAGGTGACTTACTGAACAGTCCGAATCCATTGGTAAAATATCTTTTTTTCATCAGACTGGATATTAAAACTCGAATGTAAAATCTTTCAAATTGTAAACATGATCGAGAGCTGTGTGCCCTAATTCGTATCTATCACATAAATAACAGTAATCCTTGACAGAAAGAGGTATAGCTATGTGTAAGAACAATTGAATTGGATTATGGATAAGAAACGAAAACAATTTCAAAACTTTCGATGGCGGCAATAATTGTCGTAAAAATATTATTAAAAGAGATAGCTCTTTCAGTCATAACTTACTATGTATTGGTAACATGATTATTAGTATGATTAATTAACTATCAATTAATCAACTGTCAATGGTATAAATAGATTGTTGTTGTTTAATTATTTTGCAAAATCTGATTTAATATTTAAAAAATCAACTGAATATGACACTTCATATATTAAATATATATTCATCAAACCTGTGTCCTCATTTTTTAATCTGAATCTGTATGAATGTATTTTACTGCATCAGCTGTTGCTTGTGTGTTAATTGCATCATGATGTTTGACTTTATATACTTTAGCATTACTTTTAATACTGTTCATAACATAAATGTATAGGACACATTTTCTTGAATAGATAATTTTATTATTCTAGCCACTACCAGGATAAAGCTAGTTTCTATTTTCTGCTATTAACTTTAGTTGGTAAATCCACTATTATTAAGCATCTGCCATTACCACTGAAATTACGTGTTCATAATTAAATATTTGATTATGTTTTCATAATACTGCATATTAGCAAAGTTATAGAATTTGTCACTAATTATATCACCATTAGTAAGATGGCAAAACTGGGATTTTTTCCTTATAATTCTAGCCATTTTTATAACTGTATCAGACTGTTAGATCAGATATGCACAATAAACTAATAATTGTAATATTAATAAGAACTAATGCATATGTTTAAGACTATTCAACTATTAGATTAATACAATACTGACAATTAATTGTTAATTTTGAAAGCTTTAGATTTACAAAACTAAATAAAATAAAATAGTACACAAAACAAAATATAAACACACACAACACTTATAGAGATATTCATGTATAAACATGCCAACTTAATAATTATGAAAAACAACGTACTCTATTAGTAAGTAAAGGAATTAAAATTTATATATATTTATAATATGAATAATAATCACTCATTTAAAAACATGACTGCTGCTATTCTCTGTATTGTTCATCGTTAGTAAGTAAATTATATAATAATCACTTCTGTAAAACATAACTATACTGGTGTTCTCTACATGTTAATATAGAACGTTATTACTATCACTAATAGTAATAAATGTCAGTAATAAATATTATATATATATAATGACAACTACAAAACTGCACTTAAAAAGCTTTCGTATTTCATATAAAAATAATACACAACTCATCTTAATAATACTAATAGTTAGAGATATGTCTATGAACTTAACGACGACCAGAAACGTATGGTAGACCTGTGTAGTATGTTTAGTATACTATTAGAAAAACATCTTATCAGACAAGATCATCAGTCATTGTTTCCCCGGTATCTCCAACATCATTAGAAATGGTATGCGAACTACTAACAGTTAAACTTTCGCTGTCATCAGTTCGAATTGGACATCATTAGAAATGGAATGCGAACTACTAACAGTTAAACTTTCGCTGTCATCAGTTCGAATTGGACATCATTACAAATGGTATGCGAACTACTAACAGTTAAACTTTCGCTGTCATCAGTTCGAATTGGAACAAAATCACACGAAGTACCAGAGAAAATTATAGTGGCGACCATTCGCCCCCTTGTCTGACGTCACTTCTGCTTGCTCTTACCCAAGGGCTTGGGACTGTGTATCTTAGTAACGGGGCAAATCTCGTTCACAAACTATGTTTGACCTAAATTCCATTTCACTTGGTCTTTAAAGCCACAGTTCGTGACTTTTAAAGCAAAGCCCAAAACTTATTGACTCAAGACTAAGAACAAATATCAAAATAAATGAACAAAGGATAATGTCCGACCTCGTATTCTCTCTTTGAATAGACTGCAATCTTTTGATATTGATCACACTAATGAAAGCTTTGTGTGAGAGAGAGAGAGAGATACATAGATAGATAGATAGTATAAATAGCATACTAATGATGTATATTATTGATTGTTGTTTGCTTATATTTGTTTGGTTTTAGTAAAATACGTCTATTCCGTCTTGTGGAATCATTTACTCCCCACATTTTAACTTGATTTATCTCCCATTTTTCTTCGACAGGTCATGAACCCACCGAGGCTCAAGTTCTTAGACAGGGACAGTCCATGACAAGTATGTGTTTGCCCACGAATATCACTATAGCTCGCTGCTTCGCCTCTAAACCGCAAATCCAATCTCCTTCCAGCAACATGGAAACTGTCGTCATGAACAACAGAGAGACATTTGATGCTGCTGGATACGTTACGACCCAGTTTGAGCGAAACCCAGCCAACATTTGCCTGTAAGAGGGCAGCAGTTGCCTTTTCTATGATAGATGGTCGATAGTGTGCAAGGGTGCCTAAATAATTAATCGCCATATTTTATAAATTAATATAATAAATTAAGATTCCCATCACTTGTAATGCGCTTTGGATACTTACTTACTTAATAATAATATCCAATAACTACGCGAAAGCGGCGGAAGCCGGAAGCGTTCCCCACATTCAACAACAATCCAATAACTAGGTGGCATTGACGTCACATACTGATATACTTGCGTTTTTTGTAAAGGTGTATTATGTGAGTAGACTATTACTTCTATAATTATGAATAATGATGCTTGTATGTTATATGTTACACACATGACATTGTTTCTAGTGAACATGTTCATAAATTTTTATGTTGTATTTATTATGCTGTATGCATATTAATAGCATAATAAATACTGTTGCAGGAAACTCTAAGTTGAGATTTGAATGTAAGAAAGAATGGAGTTAGAGATGAATACACTAGAAAACTTAGTGTTTGTTTCCAGAATATATTTTACATGGAAGAATCAGCCTTTTATTCTAGAATCTCTGGAATTTCTAGAATTTCCCAGTTTGTTGATTTATAAACTGCTACGACCATGGTAGATTCAAGAAATCTCTACCCCAGCATGTAAGTGTAAAGATACACTGCACTCTGTTAATGTATGATGGCAAGGAATGCTCGACTACATTGGAGAATTTCTGGTATAAGGAAGTTACTGGAAATTGTTACATTGATGCTCTGCTTGATAAAACTAATATGGTGAAGAAGCACCCAGACTAATCTGAAGAGAACAGCAGCTCATGGAACATTCTACAGAGTGCTAGAGGAACATGTAAAGAACTGACAATTTTATTGTGAACAATAAACTTATGACAGTTATGAATCTCGTATCACAAGAAATTTCTAAAATAGAAGAGCGGTGTTGAAACAAGATGGGAATGTAGACGGACGGACAAACAGATGAAAATAATGGTGGGGCAGACGGATGGATGAAAGATGGATGGAAGGGGAATGAACAGATAGATAGACAGACATGCAGACAGATAGACAGACAGACAGACAGATAGATAGATAGATAGATAGATAGATAGATAGATAGATAGATAGATAGATAGATAGATAGATAGATAGATAGATAGATAGATAGATAGATAGATAGATAGATAGATAGATAGATAGATAGATAGATAGATAGATAGATAGATAGATAGATGTGTCCTGATTGGAAAAAAACTAATGTCTGGAACTGTGCAGTGCCAAAGACTCACTCTTGGAGGCCGTCAACTGCACTTTGAGTGACGTACGCGCAATGCCATGCGCTCGTTTCTTGCCGCCTGGTGTGTTTCCTGACGTACAACTTGTGGCGAACTTCTTAAACTATGTTTGCTCCAAGAGAGACGGTAAGGAACCAGATTCTTCTACAGAATTTTCACTTACTATTCCCCCACTCACCCCAAAAAACAAAGAAAGAAAATAACTGTGACGTCGTGTGGGAGGGGCCGTGTGGTCGCGAGATATAAGAGCTGGAATCGTATGCGGTTGATCGTGTTTTGAACCCCACCCCCATTGATTTTGCTAATGTGGAGATTTTTCGAACTGCACCCTTACTCTGCCTTGAGATGGATAAGCTGCCATTTGTAAAACGCTTTGAGAGTTTAAAGGTCACGTCTCCACTAATTGGAGAAATTAACATGTGAAGTGGAAAAAGTATTCGCTTGAGAAAATTCTGCCAATTACTTCCTCATTTTATTTACTTTTCGATAAACTGTCGCTGATCAAAGTTCTCAAAGACCCATATTTCCTTCCGTACTTAGTATTAACTGTTACTATCATAGTGTAAGTAAGCTGACAATAGCGACAAGTGTGACCGGCATTGCTCTTTAGGCATTTCGATTCACTGGATTGCCAGTCTATGACTTGGATACTTATGAAAAGTATTAAATGACATGGATACTTAAGAAAAGTATTAAATGACATGGATACTTATGAAAAGTATTAAATGACATGGATACTTATGAAAAGTATTGGATACTTAAGAAAGGTACTGAGGTCTAATGACATGGATACTTAAGAAAGGTATTGAATTACGTGAATACTTAAGAAAGATACACAAGTCTAATGACATGGATACTTAAGAAAAGTATTAAATGACATGGATACTTAAGAAAAGTATTAAATGACATGGATACTTATGAAAAGTATTAAATGACATGGATACTTAAGAAAAGTATTAAATGACATGGATACTTATGAAAAGTATTAAATGACATGGATACTTAAGAAAAGTATTAAATGACATGGATACTTATGAAAAGTATTAAATGACATGGATACTTAAGAAAAGTATTAAATGACATGGATACTTATGAAAAGTATTAAATGACATGGATACTTAAGAAAGGTACTGAAGTCTAATGACATGGATACTTAAGAAAGGTACTGAAGTCTAATGACATGGATACTTAAGAAAGGTATTGAAGTTTAATGACCATGGATACTTAAGAAAGGTATTGAAGTTTAATGACATGGATACTTAAGAAAGTTATTGAATTATGTGGATACTTAAGAAAGATACACACAAGTCTAATGACATGGATACTTACGTGAAGTCTAATCTAATGGATATTTACAAAAGGTATTGAAGTCTAATGATATGGATATGTAATGGATATTTACAAAAGTTGCTAAATATGTACGGAATGTTTTACGATAATTTAAGTCTAATGTAATAGATACTTACAATAAATATCTAAATCTAAATCAATAAAATGCTCTTGCCTTCTAACAATTCCACTAATCTCTATTACAGGCTCAAATTACACTACAGTATTATATTTACTTTATCTGGTTTGCAGTGACGGTGTAGGAGTGTCTTCTTTCTGGTTAGCATTGACGGTGTATGTCTTCTTTCTGGTTTGCAGTGACGTTGTATGAATGTCTTCTTTCTGGTTTGCAGTGACGGTGTAGGAATGTCTTCTTTCTGGTTAGCATCGATGGTGTAAACATGTCTTCTTTCTGGTTAGCATTGACGGTGTATATCTTCTTTCTGGTTAGCATTGACGGTGTATGTCTTCTTTCTGGTTAGCATTGACGGTGTAGGTGTTTTCTTTCTGTTTGCAGTAACGGTATAGGCATGTAGGAAAGTAAAATGGAATTAAAATATTTATTTTGATATATATGAATGAACTTTATTATAAACAATGTGATAATCTACGGTATGTACTCTTGATCACCATATCTTTTAAGAAATAAATAGGTATTTTTTATTTTGAAAATCTAATTCAAACGTTCACCATCAAATTCACTTGCCAATACAGACAAGACACTTTCTAGTAAATATGGATCTAAAAAAAGACAACAACAGCAAGTAAATCAATTGATCGTATGCAATGTGCCTTTAATTAATATGAAGTGTTAATAACGGTATCAAATATTCATTCATTTTTTAAAAAATATTTTATATTTCAAAGCAAACAAATTAGTGTTTTTGTCGCTGAGAGAAAGATATACAACGATATAAGCCATATTTACTTATTGCAAATGTGGCTTTTCCAGAAATCAGTCCAGAATGTCTGCAACAACAAGATGACGTCTGGCACCAGTGCCATATGGATATAATGTCCGACAACGGAAGCCTTCCCACGATGCCACCTGGTTTCTTTAATCCACCTCTGCCTAATCAGAGTCCCCCACCAGCGAGTGCATATAACACAATACCGTCTGCAACTTCCAATCAAAAATTGCTTGGCCAGACTCTGTCCCCGAATTCGACACAATCTTCGAAACCCATGGTGTCATCCAAAACCCTCAGTTCAAATATGGTAGGTCAGACCCGACCTCCGACTTCTATACCAAATCTACTAGGCCAGACCAGACCCACGGCCTCTACGCCAAGTGCGAATATTGATGATTTGGAAAATATGATTTGCATGTAAGTGTTCTGCCAGAGACATATATCAAATTGTTAATCAGTTTTGTTGGTGGTGTTGTGCTAGTGTGTGAGCATGCTTATTGCATTTATATCATTTGTCAATGAAATGCGAATTAGTCATTCCTATATTTGTCAATGAAATACAAACAGCACTGTATTAATCCGTCCTATCGTTTGTCAATGAAATACAAACAGCACTGAATTAATCCTTACTGTGTTTTAATGAAATACAAACAGCACTGAATTAATCCTTACTGTGTTTTAATGAAATACAAACAGCACTGAATTAATCCTTACTATGTTTTAATGAAATACAAACAGCACTGAATTAATCCTTACTATGTTTTAATGAAATACAAACAGCACTGAATTAACCCTTACTGTGTTTTAATGAAATACAAACAGCACTGTAATAAGCATGCGACACTTCTCTGGGCACCCTTCCAGAAAGCAATCAGCTAGAGTCAAAATACAAGCCCAGTACGTAATTAGGTTCGATTCTAGTCAAACCCAGTAATTTTTAATATTGTAATTATTTGCATACTGTAGTTATTGATTTCGTATACTGCAATTACTTTCATTTCATTAAATAGGTTCAAGTTCAGAATGGCACAGTGCTTGCGGGATAAAATCAGTACATGTAGTGCTACGTCTGCAGACATTTTTGCAGAAGGGGTGAAGCGACTGTCTACACTGGATTGTGCTGCCAAGATGGAAGCCTGGGCCACTGCTGAGACTAAAAATATAGATGGAGCTGTGAAGGACACAGAGTCTGCTCACAACGTCGTCTGTCCAGATGGCACTTGTGGTGGCAATGAAACGTCTTCGGTTTGTGTCATTCTGCTGTTTCTGCCTATGATTATTGTCCTGAGACATGCTGTTTGATTTCACATCAGTGCTAACAAATGGTGGTGACTGAGCTTGGCTGCTTAGATTGGAAAGAAGCCATTCCTAGTGTGAACATATCTTCTTTGTTTTAGCATTATTTGTCTTTTTATGTAGAATGATACATTTCTAGATCGCTGTATACACGGTGTTTGTATCGCTATTATTTTTTGTGTCAAATATTCATTTTTAGACTGCTTGTACAAAGGTACACTATTGTTCCATATCGATTCTGTATTAATTGCACCTTAACAGCTTGCGTTTCTAGAGTAAATTATCTCCATAAATTAAACCTGCGACTGTTTTAGGAATTCATTGTTGTGCACTTGAAAAGAGTACTTGAAAAGGAAGCAAACATCACAAGATTAAGAGGAAACTAGAGCGTGCGACTCAACTATCAAAATCGTACATATTCATAAAAGAAAAAAAAATAGCAAAAACGTTAATTCAGGTTTTTCTTATTAGAAACAGAGGCTCTATAAATTTATTCACATTCTTTACACTTATCTTGTTCACTTAGTGAACATGTTTGTTAGATTCCAGGAACGAGTATTAAGTTTGAGCGTGGAAGTATGATCAGATTTATTACAACGACAAACAAATCTAGCAAATTCGATCAGATTTATTAGAATGATAAATATGTTTAACAAATTCATCAGATTTGTTAGAATATTTATTAGTACAAGCAAAACCTAAATTAACTTGCTGTTTTGTCTTTATTTTTTATACAAATATGAACGAGTCTGATAGTTGAGTCGCACGCTCTACTTTTCTTTTAATCTTGTGACATTTGCTTCCTTTTCAAATACTCAACCAGAATGAATTACTAAAACAAATGCAAATAACAATTTCTTCAGATTTATTAGAACTACAAGGAATGACAAAAAGAAATTCCTAGGATTTATTAAAATATAATTCATTAAAAACGTGTAGCCAATTCGTTCAAATTCATACAATTTTCACCAGTGGGTTTGAGAACAAGAAATCATAAATGCACTGATGATTAAAAGGTGTCAATATACAAACTCGTCCTTGAGTTTGTTGAATTAATCAATAAAATGGTGTATGCAATTATACTAAATAATTTATTGCAAGCAAATTATACTAGCTGGATAAAATTAATACACGGGAAATGTGCTGTCAAAATAAATTAGTGCAAGGAAATTGTGCTGTCTAAAGCATTATTTGGTATGACAGTGTGCATGTACAAATGTCTTAGTGTGCCATTCCGCATGTAGAATGTCTGTTGTGTGACTGTACCATTCCAAAGAAACTTTGAAAAGATCCTACCGTATATCAACTACCACTTCAACTTTGCACTGTTACATTCACTTTTGAACAGAAAACAATGACAAACACTTTCAAACTGGGACAATTGTCTTACAACTGGAACTATGTAGATCCTTATAGAGATTTTTCAAGGCTGACTGTTGTTGATATACATACAGAAATATAAATACAGATGAAAAGGCCGATAGTATCACCTAGCATGCAATAGACAGATAGTTGATCGATAGCAAGCTCTATGCACATCCAAGTCGTAAGGTCGCCGTTATCACCAACATTCACCATGAATATTTATGGAGGTGTTGGGGAAGAGGAGTAAAAATGTGAAGCATTGCTAGAGTGAATGTAAAGAGTAACGATATGCGCCCCCCCCCCTTTCAGTTCATCTTGCAGCTGGTATAAGCAAATGTTTTCAACCTGACGAGGGTGGATGTCGGACAAACATTACAGGAAATATAGCAAACAGTTTGTCACCCCTCTCCCTCCCAGTCACGTGCCATTTAAGAATGACATTTTTTTTTAAATAGACAGGTTAACGTCTTCGTTGAGGAAGAAACTCGCCATATATCTCTTAAGATGCAATTATAACTTTTAATGGGGGGAGGGGGTCCAGTGAGTCTATGCGAGTTTCTTCCTCTACTGACTGAATTAAAATGAGACATATCTCTCTTTTTCTGTGTATCTTTAACTTTTGCACCAAGTGGTAGAAGATGTATGATATATGACACAATGTAATCCCCTGCTATTTTACACACAATGCCCTGAGACTTTAATGCAAAATGTGCTTATATGTTTTACTCACAATATCCTGAGTTTTAAGCACAATGTGCTATTAAGTTTTACGCACAGTGCGCAACTGCCATTCACATGTTTTGGCGTCAGTGCACAACTAAATCCCAATCTCCTTTTCTCCATTGAATCTTAGGACATGTTTCATCATCTCTTGATTTTGGGAAAGATTTAAAACTGTGAGGATAATTCTCTCAACATTAAAGCGATATGCAAGCTAGGTGCTTCAGCTCTTACTTAATTTGTTGAAATCTCCCCTACTTGTGCAATTCAAAAGTTGTGCATTAAGATGTGACATAATATATTGTGCATTTCAAAAGATGTGCAATAAACATGTGATACAACACATTGTGCATTTCAAAAGATGTGCAATAAACATGTGATACAACACATTGTGCAATTCAAAAGATGTGCAATAAACATGTGATACAACACATTGTGCAAGTCAAACGTTGTACATTAAACACGTGACACAATACATTGTGTAACACAATTTATTGTATATTAATGTTCGATGTAAGAGAACTTGTTCAATACTGCTATTCAGAACTTAACACAATTTATTGTATACTAATGTCCAGACATTCATGTTCAACATAGCTGTTCAGAACACAATTTGCTGTATACTAATGTCTAGAAATAGCAGAACTTAATCAATACTGCTGTTCAGAGCTTAACTTGCTGTTGTTCAGTACTGCTCTTCAGAACTTAACACAACTTACTGTATACAACTGTCCAGAACTAGCAGAACTTGTTCAATACTGCTGTTTAGAATTTCACAGAACTTACAATCTTGGCCTTTACATGTGTTTTCATGTCAGCTGGACAGATATTTCATAGTCTGATTGATTTGTTTGGCTAAATCAAGTCAAATAAATGACCATCAGCATTTTGTAGGCTTCTTCAGGCATTAGCCAATAAACTTTTAGGTTATGTAAGTGTGAGGCATGCATTTTAGATTTAATTAAAATTGAATGAAGGTATTTGTCTCCCTTGATTTTGCTCTTTGTACTTTTAACAGCTTCAATATATATATATATTATATATGAAAAAGACCACTTCAAATGATGCTCTATCAGTTAACATTACAGCTGAAAACATTAAAATGATTTTCCAATAGGTCTAATTATGAAACTTACATGGCCATTTGTCTTTTAAAGAAAACCAAAAAAACGAATGAATGTGTTTTTTGTATGTTTAAGATGCGTAATTTTTTTTAACATTTAAATTCATAATAATTGTAAGTTGTAGTTCTAAATAAATACCCCCTCCCTTTCCCCCCACAACCCCCTCACCCAGCGCGAAAGCGGCGGAAGCCGGAAGGGCCATACACTACGAACGAACTAAATATATATCTGATATATAAAAAATACTGCTTACAATAAAAAAAAAAATTATTATGACATTTAGAGGGGGTGGGGATGGGGAGAGAACAGGTGCAAGCAAATGTGATGATGAAATTTTCAAACTTAAATGCCTCACCGGTGATGGAATTGTGGGAAATCAATATATAGAGAATACTTTTAGTTTTGAAAAAAAAGGCAATTTATTTCCTGCTAAAGAGAGAGGGAATGAAACTGATTGTACAATACTTTTCTTCTTATTGACAAAAGCACTAATAAAAACTACAGAATGAAGAAAAGGTTGAAAGTAAAATATATATATGTACATGGCTCATTATCTGGGCAAGTGTACCACCATGGGTGGATCTATTTGAAATGTGTTTTCTGAACAATAAAGCATTGAAATATCAATTATTTTTTCTTGAAATTGTGCATAGCATGCAAGGCCTTTTTTTGTTAGTAGATTTCACGGTTCTCGATGACCATATGGAAAATAACTGTCCTGTCTCTTAGAAAATCTTTCTAAAGAATAAATTTCTCTTAATTCCTCGGTCGTGAACGGAGGCACTGCGCTTTGTTTAGTAAATCACGCGCTCTCTCCCATGAAAGTGAACAAGTAGCCTATACAAGGAGAAAAACTTCCGTTTTTATTTAGGTGAGTGACTAATAATAAATCATCTGGAAATAAAGACGCTTTATATATTACTATCAAATTCTGTCATCAAAGATAATTAATATATTTAGAAATATATTTTTATTATTATGGTCATAATAAAGGAGATCCAAGTTCTTTTTAAAAATGTTTTTTTTAGAAGGTAAACCTACATAAATTCAAGTGTTACATGCTTTCCAGTCCCATCCTGACACCACAAAACAATTATGTGTAGCCTACTCTACTGTTCTCTCTGTTAATATTACATCATCATCGTGCAAATGTATATATAGTACAAAGTGGGTTTTTTATTTTTTTTTTTATTGTTGAGACAGTCATAAATTTTGTTTGAATGAAACTGCATGCGATATCATAAAGTTACGACAGAAAGCAATACAATACAGCCTTCTTCAGGCTTAAGGGGAAACCACTATCCTTACTAGCATTTTGAAAGGGAAGCTACTTGATGATTTAACATTCGCAGATTGAAATAATTCTTGCTCATTTGTGTCACCGATATTTTATAGTCACTCCTCATAATAAAGCAATATGTTAAAGTATTAGAAATATGGAAGGAAAGTCTAACATAACATTTCCGATAGTAACCGGCGGAGAAACAGCACAAAGGGTTCAGAGCTGTTTGTTTCCTGTACATAATAATATTGGTTCTACTTCTGATATATCAGAAACGAAAGGTAGAAAATAACGATTTATCACTGAACTACAATAAAAATCAAGTTTAAAATGTACAGCATTTCTTACACCTCTTTGTAGTCAATTATAATTATTGTGAGGCTTTGTGAATTTACTATTTTTATTTTAGATTTTGTTAGGTTAAAATTGTCATCATCATGTTAAAATTATAGATATTGGACACTCGTTAAAATATAGGCCTACAGTGTTTACACATGGGTAAAAATATATTATTTATCATTGAACAGAGGCTGACAACCTTGACTGGCTTGAAAACAGGAGCTTCTTGCCTAGTTCGGCTTTGCTGGCTCAAGGCGAAAAGGAATCTTCAATAATTTTAACGTCATCGCTTCACAACTCTCCAACTAGTTCAACTTCAAGGTAACTTATTCATTTAATGAAAATAATTATGTATAGGATTAGGAATAATATTATTAATCCTCACATCATCACAGATCTCCCTTATCCTTCATGACTCTTTCTGCTTTTAACAGTTCTTTCATGATGCATTTGTGTAAGGTGTTTTAAAATTATGATACATTTTTTTTTCTTTTCTGACCTCAGCTAATGAGCTATTAATTCAGTTTCCACTAGCTTTTAAAAGTATGAACTTGTTTTAATTTTAATCATTTGAAACTATAACTCACCAATTGAATAGACAATGATAATTTGCATAAATAACTGAGAAATACTCAGGAGATGTTGGATATGTATTATATATAATTTATATATTAATTCCAAAACAAAAATTTAGATTTATTGCCAGAAGTACAAAATCAGTTATTAGAGGTGCAATGCAACCCTTCTTGCCATTTGTTTACAATTGTTTTGATGGAAAAAATTTGCTTGCTGTACTTAATTATTAATATTATTTCAAGTACTGATGTACATGTATTTGAATCTGACCAAGATTGTTATTCAGCATTATTCTTCCAGTTTTGTCATAAGTGTTACAGTTTGAAACATCTTATATTCAGAAATAATATGCAGTTTTTCATTTGTTATTCTTGTAGCATTTTTGTTGTTGAAGAGGATGGAAAATTTGGTTTTGCAATCATTTTAACAACTTAAGGAATAGGCAGTATTTTGTATTACTGCTCTTAGAAGTTGTATACATTTTATTATTTATAGTTGTGATTTTCTTATTGTTGGTCCTGTCACCACCATCAGTCATTGTCATAATTTTTGTTGTTGTTGAAGGATAGTATTAGTAGATGTAAATAAACCTTTTATTTGTTTGTTTACACTTTTAATTTAATGTTCTCTGATTTGTCTAACTCTGAGAAACATTATTCATTTTACAGTGGCACCAGTGACAAATCTTGCACTTCTAGTTCTAAAATAAAAAACAAAGAAGAAACTGACCAGAATTTAATACACACTCTTTCAGCATCAGGTATGAGAAATTATAATATAATTGATTCATGACCTCTCTTCTACAATCAAAAATAAACCAAGAAATAAACGCTCTTTCTCTCCTCCCTCTCACTCACATGCACACACACTTAGACAGTATTTCTTTCTTGTGGATATCCTCCATTCTTTTAAGTTCATGAATATTCAAATGACATAAGAAAGTTCTTTACTAGGTTTCACTTTCAGTGAAAGAATGATTGTCAGTTTAGGACTCACTTTTGTTTTCACTATGTCACAAACATAACCACAGCCAGCCACCATGTTTACTAAAAGAAAAGATAAGAATAGTAAATGTAATCCATAAAATAATAATGGTAACGTGTATTAAATATTATTATTAGCTCTAGATCATATGGGAGTCTTTCATTCAGTGCTTGAAGATGAGTGTGGGTGGGAGGGATTTGGCAATTGCTTATGTTTATGTATGTGGGATGGGAGGTGTAGTTAAGACCAATTAGTAAAATAGTTGTATGTACACACCTTTTCCCTGAATATAACGAACAGTGGCTACATCTGTTCAAATGCAGCAAGTGACTTTTACATTTATTTGGTTTGTATATTTGTGACTGATGTCTTTATTTTTATTATGGAATGATTCAATAACTGTATTGCGTTGTCATACTTTTACACTTGTAAAGGATATAGTATACTTAGTATGAGTTTGCTTATTGTTCACTGTACAAGATATATTCATAATTTTTTATTAATACAACAAACAAATTATATTAAATAATTACGTGAAATCAATCACACTAATTAAGATTCAGAAATGCATTAAAAATGTTAAAACACAGTAAAATTACCAAATATTTATGGAATAAGGCAAACAAGTGATTATAGCTTAGAGGTTCTTTACAGGACATTAATAAGTATTTTAAATATTGACCCACAGCAAGCATTTGCTCTGCATAATAAATGTTTATTCAACCTATCTGGGTATTTTTATTGCATTCCAATACATTTGTGTTCATGTGTTCCATGATTTGCTGCTCTGTAAAACAACACTATAATTATGCATGCATATTACATAAATGATTTTTGAAAGTGAATGGATGCATTATTGAAACTATTTGAAAAGCAGTGTACATATGCAATTATTGAAACTATTATGAAATTGAATGGTTTGTGTGCATGCATGAGACAATCTTACCTAAGTGCAGGAATGCGGAAAGAAAGAAAATACTCACTGCAACAATAGGGGAGAGGAGTGTCAGAAATTGGGTGGCCTTTAATTATAATTTATGATTATTGTGAAGTTGGTGAATAGCCTCTTTTACTGATAATTATAGTGACGTTTTTAAGCAGCCATAATTTATAAGTATAGTGAAGTTAGTAAGCAGCCTCTCTTTGACTCCATTGAAAGTGGCACTTTCATGCTAGTTGATTTTTATAACTGAGTATTAAGTTTTATTTTGCAAGCACATTTTAAGAAATGTGTAAGCAAAACATTACTTTGTGCTTCTGTATTTTTATGTCTGCTTTGTCAGTACTTTTGGCTTTAAAATGAAGCATTCAGATATCAAAAGGTTAAGTTTAATTCATGCTATTCAGCATAATTTGTGTGTGACCCTCATTTTATTAGTTGATTTTGCTTTTGAAAGAAAAAGTCTAGGAGAGAACTTTAAATTAATGGTAGTGAATTTCTAAATTTTTATGTTTATTGTGGGAATTTTTTTTTAACATTTAATAAGCTATTTATATTTTGTTTTAAACATTAATAACTGTTTATAATTTTGTTTTTGCATGCAATTTGCAGATATTAATATTGACTGTAAATTTCATTACCAGTCTTTTTGATGTAACCTATATTTCTTTTTTTTATTGATATACTAGATGATGAAGACAGTTCCAAGAAAGAGAAGAAAAGACTAAAACACTCTCACAAGAAAGTAAAGGAAAAGAAACGGAAGAAGAAAAAGAAACGCAAGAACAAAAAGTCTAGGTGCTCTAGTCCTACAAGTGACTTGAAAAGGTGATGTGGCTTTTCACTAGAAAGAGCATTTGAGAAACAAATATGATAGTTGTATACAAGAATGTAAAGGATAAAACACTGATAAGGATTATACACAGGAAGCATATATACTGTTTGTATCGTATAAATGTAGACTACTCCATTCTTAATGTGTATTTGTTGGTTTTGTATTGCTTTCAAATCTTTGCTGTCCGTGATTATATAATATCATGACATCATACAGGTTTTTTTCATCTAGTCCCTAGTCCCTATATGTATCATCTGTAATTACTACAATTGATTGGTATTTGATGATATTGACTTCAAAGTAATTTTTTTAATGTTTATTTTTGAAAGAACATTTTATTTGTTTGTTAATGTATATTTTATTTTAAAATATTTTGCTGCAATATTTAATTTATTTGTAGTTATTTACTTGTTTATTTATTTATTTTTTAACAGAAAATCAGATTCATCTGTAGATTTTTGGAAAAATCACCCTGGAAAGACATTTCTTGAAGAAATTCCTGGCTTGGAGCCAGAATTTGCCTTCAGAATTGATCGAAAAGCAGACAAGACTTTGTGGGATTATGATTCCATTTACAAAGGTCACATAGCTCGGTTCTACCCTTTCACTGACAAGTGTCTTGGAAGCTCAGTGACTTTGCTTTCTGACAAAACCAACAAGGGCACTGGTCTTTC
Organism: Sinotaia quadrata; assembly: GCA_028829895.1. Classification (NCBI taxonomy): domain Eukaryota; kingdom Metazoa; phylum Mollusca; class Gastropoda; order Architaenioglossa; family Viviparidae; genus Sinotaia; species Sinotaia quadrata. The sequence continues at coordinate 82,938,940 of CM054177.1, forward strand.
AGTGCGTTACTTTATTAAAGACAGAAGGAAAGATATCAGAGCAAAAGGGCAGACAGTTAGAGTTGATAAAACTCAGGAGTTGAAAACTTTACAATATATTTCTGTTCAAGACAAAGATCAAAATAGATTGCAGCTGTCAGACAGCCATGTCTCCAACCCTCTTGGTATACTAGATCCTGCAACTAGTTTTTACATACAAGGCAAGAGCAGTGACAAAACTCAAACTGAGGAGAAAGAACTGATTATTATGGATGAGACTTTTGACAAAATTGCATACTACAACAAGTGCCTTCATGATGATCCTAGCAACATAAAGCTGTGGATGGAATTTGTCAGCTTCCAGGATTACATGTTTCAAGATGCCAAGTTTTCCTCAGCACAGACATTTGCAAACAGACGTCTGCGAGAGACATTTCAGCCACCACTTGCCTGCATTGAGAAAAAGCTTGCCATCCTTGATAAAGCACTCATTTCTAATCCTTCATCTTTGAAACTAAAAATAACTAAACTTGAGCTTCAGCAGGATGTCACTGACTCCAGCACCTTGGCTAAAGAGTGGGACAAACTTTTATTCACTCATTCTGGAGATGTGCGCCTTTGGCGACATTATTTGGCCTTTCGGCAGTCGCGACTTTCAACTTTTATGGTTGGAAATATGATCAAATTGTATCACCGCTGTTTTAAGAGTCTCTCTCCCATCTTGGAGGGCAAGGTAAATGTTGTCAAAGTCACTGAGAACCTGGAAAATGAAATGATTGGTAAGTTTTCTTTAAAACTAACTTATTTTTATCTGTTTCCCTTTACATTCCTTGATCCACTTGGTTTAATAGATAAAGAAATAGTTTCTTTTCAGCTAGCAGTAAAACTGATATGAGACCAATATGTTATAGATAGGGTATTTTATACAAAAGATAAATGGCTTTGAACATAGTTTTCAAATTCTGCAGACTTTGTTTTACTTGCAACATATTTTTATCAAAACAACATATTTGCTCACATAGTTTTAATTACTTATATTCCTGAAACTTAGCATACTGGCTCTTCATATATTAATTTAACAAGTTATGGATAAAAACCTGTAGGCAGTAGGGTTTTTTGCTTCAGTTTTTTAATATATATAAATTAATAAAATTTAAATTTATATAATTTCTTGGGGAGGGTGGTGGGGTTAACAAGTACATTAGCAAACAAAATCATAACTTTTTTTTAAATTAACATTTTATAAGACTTAAAGACCAAGTGAAATGGAATCTAGGTCAAACATAGTTTGTGAATGAGATTTGCCCCATTACTAAGACACACAAGCCCTCGGGGTTAAAACAAGCAGAAGTGTTTTGTGACAGTCAAATAGCTGCCAATATAATTTTCTCTGGTACACCGTACCATTTTGATCCAACTTATGCTGATAGTAGTTTGCATACCATTTCTAATGATGTTGGAGATACTTAGGAGACAATGGTTGACAATGACCGTGTCTGGTAAGTTATTTTTTCTGATAATATATAGTAACCATGCTGCATGCAAGACGTTTGTAGTCATTGTTAAGCTCATAGAAATATTTCTAACTATTAGTATTATTAAAATGAGTTATGTTTGATTTTTATATGAATGAAGAAATCTTTTTAATTTTAAGTAGTTTGTAATTGTTATATATATATATATATATATATATATATATATATATATATTACATTTACTACCAATATTTATTAATGATACTATTAATGATCACTACTACTCACACTACTAACATTTAGAGAATAGCAGTAAAGTTATTTTTTAAATAAGTGATTCATTCTGTATTAGTGTAAAAAAAATTTAAATTACTTTATTTTCTAATGATGAACAATAGAGAATAGCAGTATAGTCTTGTTTTTAATTGAGTGTATATTTTTCATACTATAAATATATATATGTATAATTTTTAATTACTTTACCTAATTAAAGAGTAGTTTCTTTTATATTTCTCTCTATATATATATTATTATATATTTGCATGTTTGTGCATGAATATCTGCATAAATGTTTTGTGTTTATTTTGGGTGTACTGTTTTATTTAATTAGTATTATAAATCAAAAGCTTAATTTAACAATTAATAGCCAGTGTTATATTAATTTAATAGTTGGATAGTCTTATAAAGCATAAATATATGCATTTCTTCTTTTTGATATTTTGCATTTATTAGTATATTGTGTATACATGATCTAAAGTAACAATCAAATACAATTACAAACAAACAAAAAAAAGTGCTTTATAATTATAATTAAGGTGCAGCTCAGTAACATTGAGCCAGGGAGTGTGTGTATGGGTTGAAATATAAACTCCAGCTACCAAGATATGTTTAAGTAGAACTTGAACCCTAATCACTCACATTTGAGATTAGCACCTTGACCTTATGGTAACCTAGTTTTATGGTTAATCACTTGAGATAAACTAGTTTTGATATTCTGCAAGGTGATGCAGACATAGTTTACATCATTCAGTTAATTGATATAATTTATTTATTATATTTTTTTAGCCTAATTTTATATTTTTCCTTTTTGTTATTATTTAGATTTGTTTGCCCAATACTGCAGTTTCCTTCATCAGTGTGGGTTTACAGAAAAAGCAGTTGCTTCATACCAGGCTCTCATAGAATTCAATATGTTCCGTCCCACAAGTCTGAATCTTGCTCCTACAGCTGATTGTGTGGCTGTCTTTGAGAGTTTCTGGGATTCTGGAGTTGCTAGATTTGGTGAACCAGGTGCAGCAGGTTGGGCAGCATTTATAGATGGAATCACATCACATAATTCATCCGTGAATTTCAGCCAAGGTGAGCAGGTTGAAGATTTTGATGTGTAATTTTTTTTTTCTTTTTGAAGCCTTTGATTCCTTGATATATGTCTGATATCTTAGACTTAGTTCTAAGTTTCTTGAATGTAAAGACTTTCTACACGGTTTAAATTCAACTGATGGAACAGATTTGTAAAGACATAATTAAATTAAATCACTCGATTGTAAAGGTTTTTTTTTTAAAAAAACAACATAGTTGTAAATTAAATCGCTCAATTTTCAAGATTAAAAAAAATAAACTGTTGTAATTCACCTATAACTTCTCAGATGACAATCGTCCATGACCATTGAAGTGTTTTTTAATTAATGACCTAAAGAGGTTAGACAATAACTAGATTTATACTATATAATAAAGCATTTGAGAATCAACTCATCATTGACAACCTTTGTACTGATTATGTTCCTTGTAGGATTATTTTTTTCAAATTATGTTTGTTTTAATGTAAAATCTTCACTCCCCCTCCACACCCCTCAGTTTGGCACAGCTTTAAAATGTTATTGTTTCATTGAATTAAATTGGAAGAGAATAAGCTTTTCACTAAAGAATGCTGTGCCTAATACAGCAGGGACAGCAGTTTACCATGATGTTTTCTTCTTTAAATCAAGAGGTAAAAGTAATGGTCTTTCTCAAATTATAAAGGACTTGAATTTGTAAGTACGTCTTTATTTTTAATGGCTTGCATGAGACATCAGTTTAGCATGTGCATTCTAGACATGTAGCACCCTGTTGTTAAAAAAAAAGGAGGGGGGGGGGTGAATATTATTTTAGATCAGTGGTTCTCAGAGTGGTGATCCATGGCCCAGTGCTAGTCTGTGAGCTACTGATTGCCAGACCACAGTAAGCTGCTAGAAAACAAAGACATTTTATTCAAAAGCCATATATTATAACCACAGTTCTTATATTTCATCACTTGAAAGTTAGGCAACACATAGCCCACACTGACAGGTATTCATGCTACAAATAACTCAAGTGTTGCCAATTTGGTGATTTTGTCACTAGATCTGGTGTTTATTCATCTTAGTGTCATGTTAAAAATTTAAAATTCATGTCTGAAATCTGGCAATCTTTAGTAAATCGGGTTCAGTTTTGAAAATTATACCACATGAAAATATTTTATTTTAAAGTTTGGCAAACTCTAATATACTGTTAGTGTTACTTCCACCTCATTTATTAAACGTCTGAAATGGATTCTTGACTTTGGGATCAGTGTGAAATAGTTTATTATCATTTACTTGGTATATGTTAATGGTAATTTCTACACAGGACATAAAAATATTGAATTAGGCAACTTTATTATATTTCAGGAATGCTACTAGGGGTAAGTATAATAGTTATACCCATCCTTTCTAATAGCACTCATATAACAATATAATAAAGGCAAGACATTTTGTCACCTTCAGAGTTTTACGTTAAGTAAATTTTTATATCAGGGTGGTAAATACTGTGTTAAAATATACTTTTTATTTGCTGTGCAGATCAACTAGTTTTTAGTAATTAAACTTCTACAGCATATGGTGTAAAATGGCATTTTTAATGATAGGCAGTTTTGGTTTTTTTTGTATCTTAGTCATGGAAATCACAAGGTTTAGGATAAATATATATTCTCAAGTGCTTATGTAAAACCCTTGTTTGCATCTTTCTATTTTAAACTTGTAGTGTGCATGTGGAGATCCATGTCATAAAAAGCAGAACACATATACTGTAATATAATTACTAAGAGTACAAAATGTAATTGAAACTAATTTTTATTCAGGCCAACCCATGCTGTTTTTATATTGTTATAGTGATTTTTCAAACAACCTTTTAGCAGTTTTTAGTAGTGTTTAGTGGTTTTTTAGTCAGTTTTAATTTTAATTTTAAATTAATCTTTTCCATTGACAGAAAATACACTCTATTCATTATCAGCCTATCAGATCTAAGAACGTAAGTATTAACTAAATTACAAAGTATCACAGTCATTTAACAAATTTTGTGTAAAAAAAACCTGATTCTTTGAAACATGATACCCAGGTTTAGTTGCTCTTCACCCGACTGTGAAATGACAGTAATGTGTTTGTTTTTGGTGTGTAAGACCTTCGTAAAAAGGGGAAACAATCAATAAAGATTTTTCCAATGTTTTATATATATTATACCCAGGACAGTAAAAATTATATTCATTATTATTATGCCTAATGTCAGACAGGATGCAGTGCCTAATGGAGAATTTTATAAAGAGGGGAATGTTGAGCACCATAATGGTGAAGAATCAGCTGTCAGACATGACTCCAGTAAAACTGAAACATTTTGACAAAGGAATTCACACTAGCTTCGCTCAAAAAAAAAAAAGAATGTAATTTCTTGATAAAATATTTTCAATAAATAATATGTTTTCAATTCAATAATTTTTAATATCCTAAATTGACATCTGTTCACTGGTCCCTGGCACACTGAAAAAAATGCATATCTACCATATATGAAATTTTTAAAAGCACTGTTTTAGAATGTCTATAGTTGATGGTTCATGGGTCTGATCCAACAGAGTGACATCAAAATGATGTATAAATGAATTGCTAGATTGAATTGTGTTGTTACTTTCATTTAATTATTATGAGAATGTTTCTGTAAAACCTGCCATAAGCTTTTGTACTAGTTGACATTAAAACTACAAATTTAATAAAATTATTTCCATATATACAGTTTGATTTTAGTTTTGAAATAATGTACAATTAAGAATTTGGCTTGCATTCATATTTTTGTTTTAATAGTATCAACAGAAGAAGAGCAAGAGGAGATTTTGTCGAAGGATGCTCCTCTGTGGCAGACATGGCTTAGTATAGAACTCTTGCGGCAAAGTGCACACTGGCTGCCATGGCGACCAGACATAACCAAGGGTGAAACAGAAGAAGACTGTGAAGACCTTGATCGTTTGGTGCTCTATGAGGATGTTGCTCCAGTTCTCTTCCGCTTGCAGCTGTCAGCATCCTGTCCACGCATTGTTAATCTTATGTTAGAGCTTTTGGGATTGGTACCAGGATCAGAATTATCTTTGGGTTATCACCATGGTTACAGAGTACTGGAGTTTGAACAGTTGAAACTGTGTACCCTTCATCAGGTTTGTTAGTTAGAAATGTAGAGGTTATAAATTTTTTTTAAAATTTGTTTATTAGTATAATGTTTATACTATGAAATTGTTTGTCATATATATATATTTCTTTTGTGCTTACCAGTATGTCATGATGATGGATTTGTTTCTTTGTATATTGCTATGACTGACGTATATCATGTATACTTATTTTATTCCTTAGACTGTGATGATGAATTGAAGAATTTGTTTCTTTGTATATTGCCTGACTTATATATATGTAGTTTGAATTAAGACTTGTGAAAAAACAAACTTTAACAACACTTTGATGCTTTATGTTTTGGATAACTTAACTGTTGTATTTTTGTTTGTTTGTTTGTTTGTAAATCCTTAAAGGATCCCAGCTGACCCCAAATTTACCAGTAAATGCAAGGTATAGTTTTTAATGTAGAACATAAGTAGATTTCAGAAATAGTCTGAGATTTCTTACATTTGTGAAGACTGCACAAAGTTATTTCTTTCTATACATAAAACAAAACCCCACACATAAAAAAAAAATGATTAATTAAAAACTGTCACTTATTTAAACTAGCTTTGAATTCTTACTATAAAGACATTTTGAAAATATTTGGTCGGTGCAGAGAATCTAGTGGTTAAGCACAGAAGTCAACTGCACATTTATTTTGTGTTACAACACTTTAGTACAGAGCCCAGCAGCTAAAGGGTTTAACCAACAATAGGAGAAAATGTGACAGTTTCCTGCTTGGTCTTTATGAGCTAAGACTGAAATTTATTAAGATGCATTTTGTAATTTGTAAATTTTGTGTTGTTTAATAAAATTGTCTTAATAGTTTGCAATATGGTTTTAATTTGGTATGAGATACTGGAATTTTCAGGAAACCATATTCAAATAAATGTTTCATGTAATCAAAAATTGACTTTAATAAGTGGGGGAAAAATACTGAGTTTTGTTGATTTACTTTAAAACTTGTTAAATTTTATTCTATATATTTATTAATCAATAATCACAATATGTGGTACATTGTGTAATTCTGTTTTCAAACACTTTCTCATTTAGAATCAAGTTTTGCTTTTAAGTAATTACAGTTTTTAATACATGATTCTGAATTGGTTTTAAAAACTTTTATCCCCCAGTTGCCAGCAGTATCTGGCTTGGATTGTGGTATATCAGCTGATGCTTCATGGAACCCTCGTGCAGAGATTGTTATGTTTGCAGAGGAGGTGTTGAGGCAAGCAGCAGACTATTTCACTGGGTGGCAGAGGACCATATTCGTCAGAGACCTGCTTCATCTACAAAAAGAAAAGCATGGAACTGATAATGTGAAGTCATTAAAAGCAGGAGCAGTGAAAAAAGTGCAAAAATATGGCAAAAATCTGCTGAAAGAAACACAGAATCGTAATGAACTAATGGTGTGGGATGCCTACATTAGAAATGAATGGGCATTGGGCAACACAAAAGATGCTCTAAGTATGTTAAGCATGGCTTTGACCATGTTTTCGGACAGTGTACCTTCTGATGATTACCTGAGACTTACAGGGTTGTGTGCCCTCTTTCACACATACACAGAAATACAGCTGAACTTTCAACCACTAGAATTAGTGCAACCTGAAGGGCGCCATAAGTCACCTTCCCAAGAGGCTAAAAATAATGTCCTTGGATGCTTTCAGATCCTAGTGGATCATAGCAAATTTGTGCAGGGTAAGGAAAAACAACCACCTTCATTCCAGATTTTAAGGATTCGAAAAAAATTCCAGTCAGTGACTCTGAGGCTTGTGGAGGATTCTGAAACTTGGTGTGATGTTGCTAAACAACAGTATCTGATTCAGTTTGTGAAATGCTTTGCCTTGTTTGAACTTTGTGCATCCAACATTGATGATGCATTGCAGGTATATACAGACATATTACAAGTGCTTTACTCTGTGCAATCGTCAGCTGCTACTAGTGCAAAGAAAACTATTACTACCCCATTCAAAATAGCTGTGCAGGATCTAAGGGAGAGCATCACTCTTTGCCAGGTTTCTCTTCTGAAGAACTATATGCTGGTCGAAGTGGTTTCCCTTGCTAAAATGCGAGGCACTTTGGACACGGCACTTTCCCACTTTCCAGACAACTCATGGTTGCTTAGGCAACTTTTGGACCTAGAAGCTCAGACACATATCGCAGGACGACTTCATCGCTACTTTGAGATTGGGACTAAAGATCCAGGGTCACCATATCCTGTTTTATTTGAGGTGCTGGCAGAGATGGGGAGACATGCTAAGCTGCAAAATTTGGTGAACAAAGAATATGATGTCAGTACATCAGGTAGCGTATATATATTTTAAAGTTTCTAATTTATGAGATTTGTTCTTTAGATTAATTGACAGGGTTATTTAATTCATCTTTCAATGAATAAATGAACTCGTAAGTACAATTCTTATCGTGTGATTTGGTCATACTTTGAAAAGTTTTTTTTAAAAATCTCTATTAAGAATATTGTCTTAGAATTTATGTCATGAGATAATTTTTTACCTCTGTCATCTTTTGTTTATCATTAGGTTATTCCAAGCATTAGCACTTGTATTTTCTTTGTAGTACAACTAAATACAGCTGACAAAATTCACATGTTCTCTTGTTTAGAATGGCATTTAACTATTTTATTTAATAAAGTTTCATCCATTATGTTGATTTGTTAAAATCTTCAAATTTAATATTTAAAGTTTGTTTGATAAACTGTCTGTTTATTGACACCTGTATTGAATGATATGGTATTTGCTTTTGTCTTCAAATTTAAAGGTGCCCCATACACAGGTACTGTTCATCGTGTACGTGCTGTATGTGAACGAGGTTTACGTCACAGAGTCGCACTGCATTGCCCTCTTCTCTGGCGTCTGTACCTCAAATTTGAAGTAATTAACATACCTTTACTTGTTTAAGTAAATAGCACCATTTTTTTCATTGTTAAATAATCAAATTCAGTGGAAGATATTGCCTTTCATAGGTAGGCAAAATGTTGCTAAATTGTCCTTTATAAGATTTTATGAAAGAACCTGAAACAGAAAAACACAACTTACAAAATTGATATTTTATTCTGTTGTATTGTATATTTTTTTAAAATAAGCTTTTAAAATATGCAGGATGAGCAAGATTACAAGCACAACATTCTCAACTAAGCAATCTTTAATAATGGAATTTTTAACTAAACATTAACTTTATTTAAGCTCAAAACAACCAAGGCTGTTAAAAAAAAAATATGTAGTACATTTAAGTACTATGCCTGATCAACACTTTACCAATTTAGATGTTGTTCACAACTACAATTGCGGTGGTCTGGTTATATGTATGCAGTAGTCCACCAGACAAACTTGTAAACTGGTTCTTGTAACTGTAAGTGTTCTTTTAGGTGAACAGTTTAAAACATGAATAGTTGATGTTTTGTTATTTGACTCCCATATTAACCAACCTATTTTCAGCAAGGTTGGTTCAGGTTGGTTTCTGCCACCACAGTCACTAAGCGAAACTTGCGTGGAATTAACAAAAATCCTGCCATTGTCTAATAAGTAACAGATTTTAAAAAATGTTGCCATTATCTAATAAGTAACAGGTTAAAAAAATCTCGTCATTGCCTAATAAGTAACAGACAGAATATCCTGCCACTGTCTAATAAGTAACAGATAAAAAATCCTGCCATTGTCTAATAAGTAACAGATAAAAAATCTTGCCATTGTCTAATAAGTAACAGATAGGGAAGTTGTATTTCAGTATTGATAATAATAATTTTCATATTTCCAGCTTTATTAAGATCTACAACAACAAAAAGTGTTAGTTGTTACATATGCTTAAATTTTATTTTAGATAGATAAGTGTAAATCTGAAAAAATAATTATTGATTTTGTTCTTTAGTGCTGTAATATGCATAGGTCACTTTTTATTATTAGGATGTACAGCATTGAAAATGTCCATCAGAGTATAGAATTCATGATATATCAACAGTATATCTTTTGTATGCACACATTTGATTAAGACAGTGGTAACTCGTATTCCATATGCAGATTTCAATCTTAACATTCTGTACTTGCCTGTTAAAATATGACAAGTAAAAATTTTCTTGTTTTCATCCCTGCCAGTTTTTTTTCATTCATTCTTTTCTTTGAATTTATCTAATTAAAAAATGAAGAAGAAAAAATCTAGAGTTGAAAATATCATTAGTTGGGTACCCCTATACCAATAGCATTTTTCAGAGACTAAATTAAATACACCTTTGCCATCTGAAGATATTTCTCTTATTTGAGAACATATTTTTCCCTCATCCACCTTATTCACTCGTGACTATCCTTGTCCATATCGTTTGGATACTTTGGACTTAGGATGTTTTACACTGTTTATGATGGTCCATAGAATGTTATTAAATGAGGTTTCATCATAGTTTTAGTCTTTGCAGTATTCTTTCTGTGCTTAGGAGAATTAATCCAGACAATACCATGTCATTACATGGCTTCTGTCTTTATTGATTTGATAACAAAAATTATTTAGGGTCTCCCAACATCCACAAAACTAAAACAGTTATAAATTATGTTTTCAGGACTTGAAACATACACATATGTATTCAAACAAGAGTTATCCTTTTTTTTTATAGGCAAAGTATGGAAGTCTGGAGAGAGCCAAAGGAATTTTCTACAGAGCTCTGCAGAACTGTCCTTGTGCAAAGGTAAATATAAATGTATATATAAATTAGTATAGTTTATAAAAATCCTTGGGTTGTAGGTCTATTTTATTTTTACAAATATATAATAATAATATATATATATATATATAAATTATTATAGTTTGTAGAGATCCTCTAGGCAAAATTTTTTTACATTGGGGCAAACATGATTATTCTTCTTCACTCACAATTAAATAAGTACTTGGTGGAATAAATTAATATTTAATTGGTTCAAAACAATTTGAATAAATTTCATAAATGCATTTTAATTAGCAAGCAAACCAAAGTCTAAGTCAGACAAATATCAATCATACCTTTATTGAGGAGAAAATTCCAACATTACAAAAATAAATGAATGAACAGTTCTTATAAACAACATTAAAAATTAGATTTGTACAAAGGGCACTGAAGCGGTATTATTTAACTAAAATTACACACAGCATTCAAGACAACAGAAATCATTACCTTCATATTGATTATTTGCATCACACTATTCTCTACAGGTGATGCCTGTTAGGAATTTTTTGTTTTTAATTAACTGTTCCTAACTCCACCTCAGGGCTGTTCCTGAAAACTCTAACAAGATAAAACAAAATCTCTTTCCCCCCTTCTTGTAAACAAATAAGGAAATATAACAATATAATATTTTTCTTTTCTTGCAAGCATATAAGCTGGATGATTTGGGGCCATTTATCATTTGTTCCAGCATAATCTCCTGCAATGACTAGATTTTTTTTCCCCCCTTTATTTGATCAGATAATATGTTATGATGTTAAAATATTCTGTTATCTCCATATTACTGAATTTATTTGCTATTAGTATTATAACTCATATTTGCTGTTGTAATGACCAGATGCTTTTTTTCTTTATTTGATCAGATATCATTGATGTTATAATGTTAAAAACATGTTCTGTTATCTCTGTATTACTAAATTTATTGTCTAATGACCAGATGTTTTTATTCTGTATTGATCAGATATCAGTGATGTTATACTTTCCTGAACATATTCTGTTATCTTCATATTACTGAATTTATTGTCAACTCATAGATCTTAATGCAATGACCAGATTTTTTTTTTACTTGACAATATATCAGTATTGTTGCAATGTTATGAACATAATCTGCTATCGTAGTATCTATATCTTGTCACAAAATACAAGATAGGACAGTATTTTTACCTGTCCCATGAAACGAGAAAGTTATGATTTCTACAAGTCCACCAGTTATTTTACCAGGTTGTCACATTTATCACATACTGGGTAATCACATCCAAGTCTTGCCTCACAGTCTTCATTGTCAGCAACATCATCAGAATCACTCTGTCATCAATTTATACATCATTAAGGTGAAGATATGTGCAACAAATTTAAATAAATTGTGCCGATTTCTAAAAAGCAAATGATATGCTTTAGCTCTATACCAGTTTTACTCAAATGGCTTTTGTTTTTTCTACTGTGAACATTATCACATGAAAATCTTTTGTATTCTGAGGATTTAATTCAAAAGGTTAACAAATCTATACTGAGACAAGTCAAAAGGGTCTGGAAGTTTCAATGAAAAAGGTTCAGTAACACTGCTTTCTTAAGTTTCTCTTTCATTGCTGCTTTTTAAATATTTTTCTGTGACTGTTGTTTGCAGATATTGTATCTTGATGGAGCACAGTTATTTGGAGCTGAACAGTTCCAAGAACTTATTGACCTCCTGACAGAAAAAGAGTTAAGGGTTCAAATCCCGCAAGAGGAAGTAGAACTCCTGATGAACTCTGAACCTCAAGAACCTGCATTGTCTTCTGGAGAGCCACCTGATGGTATTTTTGAAGATAATTTTTTAATTATATCAGAATTACATGATTCTGAAACTGACTTTCAGAAAAAAGACAAGTCTGCAGAACTGCTTTTATCAGAAAAGTCTGAAATGGGGGAACCTGCTAGTGAATGTCTAGAATTGTCATGTGATCAGAATATATCTACAGAACAGTTTCCATCAGTGAAGTCTGAAAAAGAATATTCAGTGAATGAATTTCAGGATCAGCCTTGTGATTGCATGTCTACAGAGAACCTTTCATTAACGAAATCTGAAATAATAAACTTTGCACCTGCCTTATCACATACATGATATGCATCCAACCCCCACCATCTTTTCATAAAGGATGTGATATCATGTAGTATACAGTAATATTTCCACAGAACCTTTGCTTCATATTCAAACTGAATATAAACTACTTTGGACACTGTACCAAAAGTACTGCCACAAATAAGAGTAGATTTGTTCTGTTGATTTTCAAAGCAGCATGAATCTTCATGCTGGTGCAAATCCTGTCATCTTTTCAATTAGTTTGTTTTGATGCTGCCTTCCCATTATCTCATAATGGGACAGCTCTAAGGAAAAGGTGGCTGTTCCTGAAGTTATTGTTCGAAGATCTGTGGAGTAGCCCAACAGCTCAGCAAGTGGGGTGATAGCATCAACAATCCGGATGTTTTGACGATGGTGTATGCTGTTGATGTGACTTCGGCGTTTTGCTAAATCTCCAAGGACATAGTGTAGTTTGTCTTCATCTATGCTGATCTACAAGAGCAAAAGAAAATCAGTTAACTTAAAGATTGTTATAGTTATAAACTATATTTGATTTCAGTGTTGTCTAATTGTAAAAAATTCTTAAATAAAAATAATTTATGAAGCTATATGATTAAGTAAAAATACAGACTATTTGATTGTATGTTACAATCAAAGTTAATAAGAAAAGTAATTAGATCAAGATGTGTTTAAGTGGTGAATCGTTCCTTTCTGAGATACAACTATTTTGAGAGTTATTTTCCCATGACTTGCAAGACTTTCTGAACAGATACTTTTAAAAACATTTAGAAATTGGTCACTACTGCCATCCGAACCAAGCTGAAAATGATCTTACAAGATGCATCAGATTCCAAGCTAATGATACTTTCTACACAAGTGCAAAGAGCAAGAGAACATCCTAAGCATCTTCTAAAATGGACTAAATATCTCAGTTATCAATGGTCATGGATTTACCTCCAAGTTCATCATGGGCTCCAGTAAGATGGGACTGGCTTGCCGTAATGCCTGGCTCACACACAGTGCTGCACAGGCAGCCACCATAGCTAGTGTTGTTCCTGGATGAGTTTTAAATTCATGCAATGAGACATCTACTTGGATCACAGGAAACCCCAACAATGGACCTGTGCATAGACAGCAACGAGCACTGCATTGACATTAATTTACACAGTTATTCAAGAGGGTGCTATGTTTTAAACTTAAGTTTGAATTCTCAGTAGCTTTAAAACAATCACCACTTTCTATTAGCCAAGTGTACATTTAAGAGTTATGGTGCTTTAGTTACTTGTAAAATATTTTTAATATTAAGCTTCTACAAACTGAAATATATGGTAAACAAAAACAACTCCCCCCTCAAAAAAAAAAAAATCCCTAGCTGTTTCACACCAGAGTGGCACACACATTTTTTAATAAATGAAATGGAGAGAATGAGCAAATATTTGATGCAAGAAAGCATCTTTACCATTTCCTAGTGCAGATTTAATGCCATTATCAATTGCCTTCAGCTGCTGTGGTCGCAGATATTCTATGGGATTGTCTCGTGAAGAAGCTATTTCCACATGTTTAAATACCAAGGATTGAGGATTGGGGCGAATGGATAGACGCATGTGAACGTAATTATGATTGTCTCCAACTACCTTGTCCAGCACCTAGATAAAAAAAGAAAAAAATGGATTTCTCACCTTATTTTGATACATTAACAACATAAAAAATTATTTTAGTCTTAAACCATAATGGGACTAAGCATAAAGTGTGGATCTAAACCTGTTTAAACTTTATTTCTATGGTAAATATTTTAATGTAATTAAATGTAAAAGTGTACATTCACATACAACATACAACAAAAGCATGCTTGGCCACAGGGACCTTATAATCTAATTAAAGTGAACTAAAGAGACAAGGAAGGCGGTGTTAAAGAAATAATGAGGTATAACTGGGGAGTCAAGAAATCAAAGATTGAAAAACTGTTTCCTACTTTCTGGTTTTCAGCTTAATGTCATAGATATCTGATCAGTTGAGCCTCATATAACAGATTTCTGCCTACTACAAATCCTTTGGAAAATGAAAATCAGAATGTATATGCCAGTGATTGCCACTTGAGTGCACTTGCATTGAAAATAAAGTCTAAATTTTATAATTTTTTTGTCCACCCAGGTATGTTCCAAAGATACCTTGATGCAAAAGTTTTGACATTAGGAAAGTCTTCCTTGGGCAAAAACTGGTAAAACCAACTGGTCTTTCTTTGAACTTGTCCCTAAGGTCATTTGCTTGCAACTCAATAACCTCCAGTTGCAGTTCATTTGGGCAACTGGCCACATTTCCTTCAAATGGGTTTTGAAACAGTCTCACTTCTGCCTTTGAATCCAAGTCAGAAAACTGCTCCTGAAACTGCAGCTGGAGGTCTTTGATGATCTCGCAGTCAAATGACATGATGAACTCAGCTGTCGCTTCAGCCATGAAGACCTTGCACTGCTGAAAACGTATGAAGTTGTTGGCCTGTACTTGTTCCAAAAACAAGACAAGTTTGGATCATCAGGCCTTTAGGTGGGTATAGATCAGAAATTAGATTTTCCTCTCCTTGTAGTTTTAGGTTCAGAAACTTTAAATGACTAGTTATCTGCAGCAAAGGCCAATTTCCATACCCACTCTTCATCAGAAAGTAATGGCTGTGGCTTGCCTTTACTTTCCAATTTCCTTTCTTAACTTAAATACTCTGCTCAGAACTTTCTCACAACTTAGTCATCTTACTGCTTTGTAATATGGTAAATCTTGCAATTCTGTATCTGTATCTTTCAACATGTCTTTGAAACGGCTGGACTTTGCCGACCCCTGATCTAGCTGATGCTAGTGCCTTTATCTCACTACCATTAAACTTTCCAAAGAAAAAATGTAATCACTAAAATGGTCTTCTTATTCATTTATACAGAAATTACTGAGAACACTTTTTAAAAATAATTTTTATTCCACTGACCTTCAAGAAATGTCTTCTTTGATTTCTGGCATAAAATCATTTCTCTCTCTTTCTCTCATTTTCAATAATCTGTATTATTGTAAGTTCTGACCTAAATTAGTCATATAGTATCATTATGTTTTACCTTTTCTCTAAAATCCAAACTATTATTTGCTTACCTCTGTCACATCAGAGGACTGTGAAACTGTTTCACGATACGCCACTTGCAGAGGTCCTAAGTCAGCGTCAACACCATATTCACCTTTGATACGAGACTGAATGATTTCCAGGTGTAATTCTCCCATCCCTGACAGAGTTGTCTGTCCTGTCTCTTGGTTTACTTTCACCTGCAAAAAGGTGAGATTGAGAGCTCTTTGAATTAAAATGATATAATTTTCAAAAGCTTGTTTGATTAAATAAGCTTAAAGAGATAACTGAGGAAAATTATGCCACTCAAAAAAAAAATTATAACTAATATCTTCGAGCTATTCACTTGGCAATGATTTTGTGCACAGACAGTTTTTTCAAACATAAAAAAATAATTTTATATTTCAATACTCTGTGTAGAAATCTTTTTACTTTAATCATAAAAATATGATGAAGACATTTATTTAATTTATTTGAGAATTAATAATAAAAAATTTAATTTCTCAACACTGAATCCATGATGATGGTGGAACTTTGTAGTAGACAGGAGAAAATAACTCTTGGTCAATATCGAGAGTTATTTACTCACTCACATCATACATACGATATACTCATCTCTAGCAATGTACTTTTCTATCTGTGTGTGAACCCCTCCCAAAATTAACTTGGATTTGAATCTGAATGCTGATGGGTCTTGCTAGTGTAGAGGAAACATTAATCTCATAATTTTCCAAGAAGTAATGTTTAGATAAAAGTGAATGAATACAGCTGTAGATTTCAGCTTGTGCACCTTTTCTATTGAAATTGACCTGTTAAAAAAAATGCATGAATGCTGCTATGCATGACACGTTTTATGTTAAGAAAAAATAAATTCTCACTTAACATTTTACACTGTGTTCACCCAACACTCTCTCATAGATGAGAAACAAAATAAATATATGTACAAATAATAATGTAATTTTCTTTTTCCTTCAGCTAACTGTAAAGCTTTGTAGGCTACATAATACATACAGTAAATCTGTTTGGTGCATTTTTTTGTCTACAATGTCTAAAGTAGTAAATGGGTATTCAAAATACAATCAAAACCATGTAAACTCAAAATTAAACAAATTCCTTTCAAAATATTTTTATAAAATAAATATTTGTAAAATAACTGATTATGTGGTGATGGGTGCTGATTTTCTGTCCAATAAACAGTAATAGTAGAAATATCAAAAGTGGACACTAAATGTCAAGAAATAAGTGTAAAATTATAAATTGATTAAAATTAGTTGCCAAAAGCACATCTAACAGCATTAAAAACTGTTGACTGTGAGTGTTATAAAGTCACCTTTAGGCTAGGGTCTTCTTTCTGAAGACATTCCAAAGCAAAATCCAGTTGTTTTTGGAATGCCATGGATGGAGGCTCAATAGAACAGAAAAATACTGGTGCTGGTACCCTGACACCAGCCAGAACTGGCAAATCAGTTTCCTTGTGATCGTCAGTTTCAATTTCTTTTTCTTGCAATTGCATAGTGACATCAGGAGGGGGTTTGAGTGGTGCTAAATTCTGAGCTAGATGCCATGCTCTGGCAGCTGACTTTGCTGTAGATTGACTTGTTGTTAGAGTGTCTCCTGTGAAAGTCTATAAATAAAGGAAAGTCGAACATATGGATACACTTTTTATATCTGTCAATTTAGTATAGTTACAGTCAGAAGTTAATTGTAAATATGCTTATTTTAAGGAAAATTACCTATAAAACATTAAAATGCAATAAACTTGATTGTCTGAGATGGATGGAAAACAATAAAGCTCAAAATCTTCTAGCAAATAGAGCATACTAAACAATGTTATGTATGTCTCCATACTGCATATTACCCACAATCTCAACCTTTATTTGTTATTCTGTTGCATCTTAAATTTGTAAGCAGACATCTTGAACCCCATAGTTTGTATACTATGCTCTTTTAAGCACTTATTTCCTTAAAGCTCATTTTTCATACATACAGGTAAATATATCTTTTAAACATATTATGAACCCATTCCCAGATAACTGGAAGTCTATTATCAGTGTGAACATAATGGTCATCAACCTGGCAAGAGCATGAAGATGCCATTAGTGGCTGTGGGACAAGACCCATACGTCTCTATTGCCTTAAATAAACTATTTATGCAATATTATTTGAAAAATCTGTTAATTAAATGTACACTTTTTTTTTAAACATCAGCACATCTTTAAAAAAGATATAAATAAATAATACATTTATATGAAACTGGGCCAAAACAGCAATAGTAAGACCTGAGGTGTATCAGTGTTATTAATGTAATTTCTTATGCATGAATTTCTTTTTGCATGTCTGGTTAGTTTTGTAGCAGGATACTGATTAAATTACAAAAAATAAATCTACAAAAAAAAAAATTAAAACAAATAAATATGCAATTCTGCAAAAGTCTATCAAAATGTACTTTTTGCCTTGAAACAGTTTCTGAACACCAATAATCAAAATGCTCACTTCGAAAATACCAATGCTGCATGGCATACAGTTTTTATTGTTTTTGCTGTTTTACCATAAAACCATTAACAGAAATTATAAAAAGCAAACGCAAAACTTCTTTATTATAAGACACAAATTATCTTTGAAGAACATAATAAAATCCAAGTCTAATAATGTTCCTAAAGTCTGGTCACACAAAACCATCATAGTTTAAAGTATTAAGCCAATAATATTTGCTCCAAAAGGTTCAATCACTCAATTTCAAACTCCATACCTGTCGAAGTCCTGCAACAGCGACGATGTTTCCTGCCACTGCTTGAGACAAGTCATGAAATTCATCTGCATACACCTGTAGTAATCGACTTGTCTTTTCCGTGGCTTGTCGGTTGATATTAAACAAACTGGCTCCGCTCTTCAGGGACCCAGAATACAATCGTAAAAAAGTTAGCACTCCACGATGCTTATCATGAGATACCTTAAAGGCTAAGGCACAAAGATCTGTACCATAGTATTCTGCAAAGCCAAAGTTTCTGTCTTTGGGACTGGGAAGGTATAATGTCACTGCATCGATCAGTGGTTGCACTCCTTTATTTTTTAATGAGCTCCCGCATAGCACTGGAATGAGTTTTTGTGATAGAGTTACTCTTCGTATTGCTGCAACTAAGTCTTTTACCAAGATTTGGTCTAATGGTACCTCTCCGAGTACAAGATCTGCAATGTGATCATCATGATCAGCCAACTGACCAATGAGACTGGTTCTAGCTGCAAGTGCATCCTGATACAGTTCCAGTCCATCTGATCTACTTAATGCCTTGGTAACAAAACTGCTTCCATCAGCGCTCTGATCCAAGTCCCATGTGACAGTGTTAAAGTTGACCAAGTCTACAATGCCTGAAAAATCTTTCTCTTTACCAAGAGGAAGTTGAAGAAGTAAAGGATTTGCATGCAACTTCTCTTGCAGAGAAATTAAGCAGCTCTTTACATCAGCACCATGCTTGTCCATTTTGTTAAGGTACACAATGCGTGGAACACTGTAGCGGTCAGCTTGTCGCCATACTGTCATTGTCTGTGCTTCTACCCCTTTCATATGATACAACAAAGTTAACAATACAATACACAGCTAACACAATAGGGAATCATTAAATGTTTCACAGTAAGCTAAGGATAAAATTTAGTTCTTAGAGATTTGTCCATTACTTGTATTAGTTAAATTCATAAAATTAAGTACTGATTTTATTACAAACAATGAGACATCAACTAACCAAAGGGACACTGTCATTTCATTTGGATTTTCTTTATTTATTAAACTTATTCTATCTTTGTATCTCAATCTTTTTTACTTCCCAAGGTAAACACAATACTTAGCACCTAAATATTTTAATATATCAAATTAATTTCTCTTAAATTGCACCATGTATATCACAATTTATATGACTGTGCATAAGAATGTTTACATTCAATATTTCCATTAGGGCTGCTCCTCTGGGTTCTAGTTGAATTAATGGCTTTTGTGAAAACACCTAACACATGAATAACAAATGCATACTTAGTATGAACAAATAAGCAACTTTTGAAATATTTGAATATAACTCTCAAATGATGTGGCCTCCCATGCACTTTTATAAAGTAATTAATTAACTAGGAGCAACATAAGTGCATCACAGTTCATAATCAAACTACAAGTGACCTGACATATCTACAAGTGACAGAACACAACCACAAGTGGCATGACAGCTACAAACTTATGACACAAATGCATGTGACACAACACACCTACAAGTAAAAGAACACAACTGCAGCAACAGGACATAACTATAATTGTCAATATATATATATATATATTCATACACAAGTAACAGGACATACCACAAGTGACATGACACTATCAGAACTGTAGAAGAGAATTAAATTTAAGTGACAAAATAACTACAAGCAACAGGACACAACTGACACAACAACAAGCAACGTAACTAATTGTGACAGGACACAACAACAAGCAACTAATTGTGACAGGATACAACACAAGCAACATAACTAATTGTGACAGGACACAACACAAGCAACATAACTAATTGTGACAGGACACAACACAAGCAACATAACTAACTGTGACAGGACACAACTACAAGTAATATGACCTAGTACAACTGAGTACAACTACAAGTGACACAATAAACGCACCAGCAGAAGCATCCAACACCGCTATGGAACCATCCAGTACTCTCAGGGCCCGTTCCACTTCAACTGTAAAGTCAACATGACCTACATGGAAAAAAGCCTTTACTCTCTTAGTCTCTAATGAGCTAAAAATGCATGACTAATAGTCTTATTTTTTATAGTATGATACTGATAGTATGAGATAACATTTTAAACAATTATAATAATAAAAAGATCTTAAAAAATGCCTAACCTTATAAAAGTTCAAAGTGTGTTACAATTATTACACATAATATACACAGTCTTTACATAAATAAATAAACTACTGAAATACATACGAAAACTAAAAATAATGTTATAGATGAATATATATGCAAAAAGAATTATAAGTATATGACAAATAACTGCTATTCTTGCTGAAGAAACGGTTGTGTTGAAAAATGGCAATAGTTCTTAAAGATGTGATTGTGAGCAAAGTAGACATGTTTGTGCTCAAAGAGTTTTTCATGTTTGCAAGAATCATTCATGCAATGCCAACAATTCTGATATCAGATAGAAGACCTACACACAAGGCCACTTGAGTAAGTCCTGTCTGATTAGTTTCATTGGAATTCCCAAAGTGTATTCTTGCAACCGGCTCCTTTCCCCATTTGAAAGAAGCTATTGGAATCAAAATGACCTGGAGCATGTGTGTGGAAAATGCACGCCAGCATGCTGCTCCAACTGATCAAACCAGAAATGGGGAGAACACCACCAGTAACCAAGTGTTCAATTTCACAGAAAGCAGATCTATGTGAGGTCTGACCCAAGGGAGACAAATCATATGCAACACCACCACTCTACAGGGAGGGTAAGTTCTGACTGGAGAGATTATCTGCTAATCATATTTAGTCATCCTGTAATGTGTTATTTTTATGGATATGTTTCCGTGTAAGCATCATAACAGGGACTTGTCTGATTAGATGGCAGCTGTCTGTTGATATTTCCTCAGGTGCTGGAAGCTCACACCTTGGAGTTGTCTAGAAGAATCATATAACTTTGTAAAAAATTATCTGTTCCCAATCCCATATCCCGAGTGCAAAGCATCTGCGAAAGTTTCTCTGACAAATTACATCCTCAGAGTAATTAAAAATTGAACCATTACTTCTTCCCAACAGGATTACATTCTATGTAAACCAAGAGGGAAGGCTTGGGGGAGGAGGGGCACTCTTACTCCGAGAAACTTTGCCTACAGTGATAAGGTTGTTGAAACAGAGGAATCATCTGTCAAATTCATATCCTGGTAGTACAACAGTGCAAATAATGAGAGTGGACAACATCTTTAAGTGAGGGGATTAAGTGAACTAGTTAGAGAGCTTAAATCTATGATTGGCTTCCATTGCCATTGTTGGGTCTGTTACAAGCCTGGAATCAAAGCCTTTTGCTGGGCCTTTGCCTTAACCTGATCTGACAATACGTTGGTAAGTATCAGTTCCTCTATGAGGGGATGGACTGAAAAATGACGTTGAACAGAAGTGACAGTGATACCCTTCAAACAACTTTAAATGCACAGACTTGGCCTGGCAAAATGTCTACTGATGCTAAAGCAATACAGGAGAGGGGAACACTATTCATAGGACCAGTTGCTAATGAGCTCTCTCTTCTGTTTATTTCCTGCCTATCCTTTAGATATACCTTTTATATAACCCATTTGTACTTCTATAGTAATAGTATGCTCACCTGGTTGTATGATTGAACAAGATTAACTGTATAGTGCACAAGACAGTGTGTAGATATTATAGCATGTCACTGAACTTGACTTCATGGTAATTCTAAGTCTGATATAATTGTTATCAAATGTCACAGAGATTGATTTCATGATAATTTTAATTAAATACTGATCGTATATTGGTACCTGGTGTGTCACAAAGAATACTTCATGGTAATTCTAATTCTGAAAATAAATAGATAAGCTTTACAGCACAAAAAACAATGACTGCATATTGAACCTGGAGTGTCAATGAGAATGACTTCATCAGTTCATGGTAATGCTAAAAATAAACAGAGTCAACTCTGTAGCATAAAAGAAAATGATTTTGGTGTCCAATGAACTTGCTTTCATGGAATTAAAAAAATAAAATAAACAGAACATCTCTTAAAGCAATGTATAATGATAAAATTGTTTTACCTGGTGTGTCAATGAGATTGACTTTGTGGTGTTTCCAGTGAAATGTAATGGCAGCTGAGTTGATAGTGATGCCACGGTTTCGTTCTTGTTCCATGTAATCCATTACTGTGTCACCATGATCCACATTTCCTATTTTTCAAATTATCAACACACCACGCTTATTGCATGTAGTCAATAAATAGTCAATGTTGTTATAAAGTCTCATTCTACACTAGTTAAAAAAGAAAGCAGAAATATATTTGTTATCAATTATTATTATTCATTGAATTTATGGCTAACAGTACTACAATCTGTTGAAAAGAAATCAAATTGTCATTAAATGATGAACGACCCAATCCAGATGATCTGTACCATTGTGCCCTACAGAACTGTGTTCTTGTGCCTGGTGTATAAATACCTAAATAGCATTACTGTTGGCTTCCTGGTCCCACCAGATATACACTTATGAACCCAACTGCAAAATATCACTTCCAACATATAAAGTTTAGGGAAACAGGCTTCTGATGCTTGGATTTACAAACAACTGATGATAAATTGATGAAATGCTTGTTGCTTCTAAAAGGGTTTCTGAATCTTTAACTCTGCAAGATCAATGAATATCATCAACACTCCCATTAAATTTTATCAGTCATATAAAAATTGGGGTGTAATTTCTGACAATCCTCTCTCACTACAACAGATCTTCAGTACTTGTAGAGCAACATACTGAATATCTGTTGTAGTGAGAGAGAATTGTAGAGCAACATACCTGGAACTGAGATGACTCAGTACTATTTTGCATATTTGAAACTTAGTACATGTACTATTTGCAGTTTTCTTACAGGTTGATGTTCAGTACTAACTACTGTTTGCAGTTTTCTTACAGTTGATGTTCAGTACTAACTACTATTTGCAGTTTTCTCATATTTGACGTTCAGTATTATTTGCAGTTTTCTCACATTTGGTGTTTAGTACTATTTACAGTTTTCTCACATTTGATGTTTAATACTATTTGCAGTTTTCTCACATTTGATGTTTAGTACTATTTGCACTTTTCTCACATTTGATATTCAGTACTTTTTGCAATTTTCTCAGTCTCACATTTGTTGTTCAATACTATTTGCAGTTTTCTTACATCTGATGTTCAGTACTATATGCAGTTTTCTCACATTTGAATTTTGATGTTCAGTACTATTTGCAGTCTTCTCACAGTTGATGTTTATTACTATTTGCAGTTTTCTTACATTTGATCTCAGTGTATGGTCAGCATTCTTTTACTTTTCAGGGTCCATCTACCATGAATGTATTGCTTCTTGAGTTGAGATATAAAAAAGACTGCTTATTTTGAGAGGGTCCTGAAGACATCTTTTTCATCTTTTGTGTAATTTTTTATTCAAACTACAATTGCATATCTATTTTTTAATCTGGGTATTAAAAAATATATCAATACAATTATTTTTAATACTAATATTATAATGCACTTTCCCTCTTTTCACTTTTGAAGATGTTTTGAGAATATACTGCTGACATTGTCAAACATGCAAGATAAGGCAAAACTAATCAAAAGTATCAGTGAATTGAACTCATTAGCCACCTGAGCAGGATCTAGTTAGAAGACTGGAAATGAAAACTGTAGCACAAATACAAAAAAATCTGCACACCCAATCAAACATGCACACACTCCTCACATATTCTGTAATTGACAAATAAATTGTTAATTATAATTTTTCATGCTTATAATCAAACATGCATTCAAGAAAATCATATTTGATAAAATTGCCCCTGGAAGAAAGCAAGTCATGCATAGTCATTACTCTGCTGCTTATCTCTTCATTCATCTAGTCACGCAGTCTTGTAAATATGAACAGACAGTATATGCTGTTTTGTAACCTCTCTACGTGGGAGTTGCGGTAAGAACTAAGATGAAGTGATATATGTAGGTTGCGGTGAAAAGATAGGATACTGACTTGTGAAAAATGTTACTCACCAAGATGCCTAGAAAAACCCGAGTAGTACAGCATTCGTTCTGTAGTTGTTGTCTTGCCAGCATCTATGTGTGCCATAATGCCAATATTTCGGATTGCTGCCATGTCCTCGTGTTCTGAGCTGTGAATAACATAGAAGCGTCTGCTTAGGTTCTGTAACAAACGCACATGCCAAGGCGTATATTTTTCAAGTTTTTTGTTACAAAAGAAACAATATCGCTGTAAAATACGTGGACTGGTTTTCCAGTACATGCTGAAGTTCGAATGGGACGCGTTAGGTAGATTAACGACTCTTACACAAAATGCAAGCTATGTGTTTGAATCTGCTTTTCAGCCACAGGAACTGACATATTTGACCTTGACCGCAAGAAGAAATATGCTTCCGGTATTTTGTTTTCACTAGCAACACGAGATCTCGTGTTTACGCTTTGTAACATGGCTTTAAACTATAAGATAATAATAATTGGAATAATAAAACATATGTTGTTAAAGAACTCGTAAAAATTATATTCATTTTGTTTTGACTTAGCATCCGATACAATATGACGTATCAACTAAAAGTGTTTTTTACTGTGAATACAAACTCTAACGATTCTATTTTCTATCCAAAACTTTGCTAAGTAATACCTAGTTTGCTTCGTGCTTTATATTCTTATAAAAGTATATTAATATTAAAGACATAACGATATATATTTTTTAAAATGTTAAGAATTAAGTGAACTCTCAAGATGATGGAGGTAGTATTTGTGAATTTGGCAGATATTAGTGACTTTTGAATGGACAGGTGATTTCTGATAGGCAATGGCGACTTTAGAAGGACACTGGAAACCTCTGACAGATATTGATAAATTTTGATTAATATTGGTGACTTCTGAGCGGTATTGATGGCGTCAACGTTACTGGTAGTCTAATTGCACAAATGACCACTAGTGATTATTACCTTTGAATCGTAGTAGTGACCTCTGAGTGTTATGATGGTATCATCTGAGTGCTACTATAGTGACCTTTAAATGCTATTATAGTGACCTCTGAGTGCTATTATAATGGTCTCTGACTGTTATTATAGTGGCCTCTGAGTGCTATTATAATGGCCTCTGAGTGTTATCATAATGGTGTCTGAGTGCTACTATAGTGGCCTCTGAGTAATACTATAGTTGTCTCTGGGTGATAGTAATATCTATCGCGAAAGCGGCGGAAGCCGGAAGCGCCCCCTACACTCCATCCATAGTAATATCTCGAGAACCGAGTGGTATTCTGAGTAGCACTACTGTTGACCCCCGTTACTATGATCAATACTGTATCAAATTATGAAACAATCAGTGAGATTGTTCGTTCCAGTATTGGCCGCATTTCTTCATTTCATGTGCAAACTCATTTTACGGTGGACTAAGGTTCAAGAAGCTCTTACTTCTATAGCTGACCACCACCACAGTAGTTAGGAGTGTATAACAATAATAATGCATAACTTGTGTGGTAGCTTGTGGGTATAATAATAATGTATGCATTTTATAGTTGTGTGCAACTGTAGTATATTGTAGCCAGGTAGAAATAATATATAATTATTATATATGACAATCGTATTTGACACCTTTATATAATAATCGTATAATCATTTATAATACATTCGTGCATGCCGAAGTCGAATATTGTAGTAATGTATAATAGTCGTGCATGCCGAAGTCGAATTTTGTAGTAATGTATAATAGTCGTGCATGCCAAGTCGAATATTGTAGTAATGTATAATAGTTGTGTAAAGGAGTCGAGTAGTAATGTATAACAGTCATGTAAAATAGTCGATTATAGAAGGAGTATAATAATTGTATATGATTAAAATATATGGTAGTAGTCATGAATTGTATTCGTGTGTGATAAACTAATATTTTTGTCTGACAAGTCGAGTATAGCGGTATGTTTTGTTGTGTGGGCGTGGTGCTAGTCACACGTGGTAGTCATACACTCCGTTTTTGTGTGTATACGTATGGCAGATCGTGTAGGCTCTAAAGATGTACGTTGTTGTGCGGGCGTGGTCCTAGACGCATGTGGTGGTCTGACCTCATTTAATTCTACTCCAACTAAAATGTACCCATGAATTGCATTAAGTGCAGCTTTTGTTGCTATGGACTTAGGTCAGTGGTTATTGATCGGGGTCGAGTGCATATTTACCTAAGTCCCTTTAATGAATGCTTTAAAAAAAAAACTACTTTCCTTGAGTCACCCCCACCCCGTCCATAACTTGAACATTGCACCAACAAGCCTGAGCTATTGCAAGGAACCGAAACAATCCAAAGTCCCGTATGTCAGACCGAGACAGTTCGCATTGGCCACATACTGATCGCTTTCCTTTTTTTAAGAGGAACGAACGATAGATTCCATTATTCCTAGATACAAGATTCGCCGTATTCAGGGTTAGATTGTTTATCTTGTTAAATTAAGCGCACTTCTTATATGATTACAATGGCACAGAGATCTTTTTAAATCGCAAAGCTCGAAAACGTTTTTGACAGCGTTCAGCATATCGAATTACCTCAATGCTGAGGTTTTTGCTTCTTCTGCTCATAAATCTTGCCTGTGGTAAGCATGACGTGAGGACTTTGACTAAAGCGAGATAAATATCTTTAACCAGTATCAAGGTTTTCGCGTTCTTCCCGACCCAGAGGTGACTTTTGGAATTAAAAAAACAGTAATGAATTTCAAATTTATTCTGGGTAACTGTGTGAAAGGGATTACTTGTAGTTAATCATTTAATATCCTTGCTTTTGTGTTTACATGGGAAAAGTTTACTTAGTACGCGGAATCCATTTTATATTTAGATCGTTGCATATTGCTTTAAGTGCCCCTCCCCCTTTTTAAGCAGAAGACTCTTAATGAGTTCGTTTGATGAAATGGCAAACCTATTGTTGTTTTAAGAGTGGCAAATCTAATTTTTTAAAATGGCAATCTAATGACAAACCTATTGTGTTAAGAGTTGCAAATCTATTGATGTTTTTAAAATAGCAAACCTATTGTTTTAAATAAAATGGCAAACCTATTGTTTTAAAATGGCAGACCTATTGTTTTAAATAAAATAGCAAACCTATTGTTTTAAAATGGCAGACCTATTATTTTAAATAAAATAGCAAACCTATTGTTTTAAAATGGCAAACTTATTGTTTTAAAATGGCAGACCTATTATTGTTTTTAAAATGCTGGTTTTATGTCAGAACACGTATAATTTAAGTACAAAGATGCAAGTGAGTATGTGTATGCGCGTTAGCAAGTGTATTTGACTACAATATAAACACAAACACACACACATTCAACCCATCACCCCATATATATATTCAGTCCTTACAAATAGAAGCTTATTAGCCTACAGTTATACTTACACTCTCACTACAACGACACACACACACACACACACACACATTCTCACTTTCACGGAGTGACGCTGTTGACAAAACGGCGACGACAAGATAGGAAAATTTAAAGTCCACACCCGCCATCAGCAAATAAAACAACAAAGTCGCTAGCCATGACGACGCTGTTGAACACAGCGCGGCCACAGTTCGTGCTCGCCACAGGATCATATTTAATAGAAATATTAACTTTTTAACACACACACACACAGGGCTATTGTTCCTACTTGCCACTAGATCATATTTAATTAACCTTATAACACACACACAGGGCTATTGTTCCTACTTGCCACTAAATCATATTTAATAGAAATATTAACCTTTTAACACATACACGGACACGCACGCACACACGCACACACACACACACACACACACACACACACACAGGGTTATTGTTCCTACTTGCCACTAGATAATATTTAATATTATAAATATTACATTTATGTAACAACACACACACACAAACTCACTCTCTCAATCACACACAAACAAAACACGGCTATAGCTCTTACTTGCCACTAGATCATATTTAAAGAAATATTACCTATATGCCGGTAACAGCAAACACACACACACACACACACACACACACACACACACAGATTGAGAGAGAGAGAGAGAGAGAGAGAGAGAGAGAGAGAGGAGAGTACTCCTATTGTAATACATACGGATACTAAAGGCTGTGAATGGTTGACTGTACGCCTAAATCATTATTGTTAACCCTTTTAAGAAAGAATTTAAACACAGCCCAATCACCCATTCCTATCTTTGTCAAGCAAACACACATCATATACATATATTGTAAGAAATTAAATAAATACTAGCACTGATTTATATACACATATATTGTAAGAAATTAAATAAATACTAGCACTGATTTATAGCGATTTCGTTCATTCATCTATCTGTTACTGCCCCTAACAGGCGCTAGCAAATGGTTCGTTTACTGAAGATCACTACAATTATAGAGGATTATCTTTCCTTATTACTAGATCAAACTGTATTCTGAAGATCACTACAATTATAGAGGATTATCTTTCCTTATTACTAGGTCAAACTGTATCCTGAAGATCACTACAATTATAGAGGATTATCTTTCCTTATTACTAGGTCAAACTGTATTCTGAAGATCACTACAATTATAGAGGATTATCTTTCCTTATTACTAGATCAAACTGTATTCTGAAGATCACTACAATTATAGAGGATTATCTTTCCTTATTACTAGGTCAAACTGTATCCTGAAGATCACTACAATTATAGAGGATTATCTTTCCTTATTACTAGGTCAAACTGTATTCTGAAGATCACTACAATTATAGAGGATTATCTGTCCTTATTACTAGGTCAAACTGTATCCTGAAGATCACTACAATTATAGAGGATTACTAGGTCAAACTGCTTGCTGAAGATCTGTTGTAGGCACTGCATAACGTTTCAGAGTCACAGGCCACACGACCCTTCTATTTCTTTGGTAGACATAATCAAATGACAAGGCTAAATGACCCTTCTGTTCATGGTTGGCAGACATAATGCAAATGACAGGCTCCACGACCCTTTTGTTCATGGTTGGCAAGCATAATGTATATCACAGGCTACATGACCTTTCTATTCCTGGTTGGCAAACATAATGCAAATCATAGACTATACTACCCTTCTGTTCGTGGTTGGCAGACATAATGCAAATCACAAGCTACATGACCCTTCTGTTACACACACACACACACACTCCTTCCGGCCCCTAATTCTAGCTTGGTTTAACTGTTCACCTGACTGACGCATAAACACGAATTAGGCACGGTGTCGGAGATTGACGTCACGAGATGGCGGAGAGCTAAGTGGCACTTACTGTCCGTTTTTCAGGAATCGAATTCCAAGCAGCAGATTAACACCTCTGCGTTCTGACAGCTGTTATGATTATTTTATTTCAGAAATACAATTCAAAGCAACATAATATATTGACAAGAATAAGTTATTGTTTCCAGTCTGATGACGTCATGCAACGTTTCGACGCAAAACGTCCTGCCAGAGCAATTTTTATTTCACAGAAATATTGAAACAACGGCATTGTTGCTGTCGTCATCGTCGTCGTCGTCGTTGTTGTTATAATTCTGCTGCAGTCGCAAATGTTTTATGAGCTGTTTTCTTCTTCTTTAATTTTTCTCTGTTTAAAAACGACGCATGATTTCATTTCGCATACTAGCTTTATAATTTTGCATGAAATCAAGCTCTTAAAAATAAACATTTAATTAACAACAACAATATCACCTTTCAAAACCCCTAACAGATGATGCACACTACATTTTTAATAAAGCAATTTAACACAATAATAATATTGAATAATATATTAAAAATAAAAACGAACCTGAACAAGCCAGCAAGACCAAATTTACCTTTTCTACACACGCACATACACACGTGCGAGCAAATAAATACTCACACACATATCTGTATACACATACACACACACACACACACACACACACACACACACACACACATACACACACACACACACACACACACACACACACACACACACACACCTCACTGCCCAATTAAATCACATACATTGTTGCCGTTAATGTATCTAATGACGTCTCTATACACCCGCGCACCATTGTTCGTACGAATATTATGTAATTCGATAGTCAGTCGTTACTAGTATTGTACGAATATTGTATAATTCGATAGTCAATCGTTACTAGTATTGTACCATTGTAGCAGGAGGTTCTTGACTTTGACTTGTGTAATCTGTCCTCAAACATCGATTCAAGTAACTAAGTAAAACTTTACGCTCTGAGGTAACGCATTAACCTCGTCGGCCGAAGATGGGCTTAACGTAATAATTCAACTGCAGCTGCAAGCTGAGGGGTGGTGATGTGATACTCAACTGCAAGCTGGAGGCATGGCGTCACATTTCAGTTGCACGCTGGGGGACATGACGTCATACTCAACTGGAAGCTGAGGGGCATGGAATCATACTCAACTGCAAACTGGAGGCGTGGCGTCACATTTCAGTTGCACGCTGGGGGACATGACGTCATACTCAACTGGAAGCTGAGGGGCATGGAATCATACTCAACTGCAAACTGGAGGCGTGGCGTCACATTTCAGTTGCACGCTGGGGGACATGACGTCATACTCAACTGCAAGCTGATGGGAGTGATGTGATATTCAACTGAAGCGTAGTTGACTTACTGTCACACTTCGACGTAGTACTCAATTGCAAGTTAAGGAGCGTGACGTAATACTCTATTGCAAGCCGAGCGTTTCGAAGGGGCGGTTTGTTTACAAATGCACAGGTTTGACTGTTTAGTATTTTTTTTTAATCAGTTCTTACTTTTCTGCCATATCCAACCGAATATCTGCAATTTCAGAAACTGCATGCTGTTGTATTGTGTTAATTTTATTTCACCGAGCTGTCGTAATTCCAGCCTGTTATTGGCTAGTCAGTGTTAATATTATTTCACAAAGCAGAGTCACTGACGCGACTATTGGCTGATCAGCATTAGTAATAATTGACTCAGTTAATGATTATTTTATTTCGTATTTAAGTTAGATAAAGCTGGTTCGGTCAGTCATTTTATTTCACAATGTTGGATCTAGGTTATTGGCTCAGTCAAATGTTATTTTATTTCACACTTAGTTAATTGGCTCTATCGCCTCCGTAGTATTGGCTCAGTTAATGACAGTTTTATTTTACAGACAATTAAATCGTCTCTCACGGGTTTCTGACTCAGATAACAATTAGTCTATTTCTGTAGCGTTAAATCGGCATGTGTATTGACCGAGTCAATGCGGTTAATGTGCATTTTGTTTCACAGAGATTTAACCTTTTAGGATGTATTAACGCATTTTTCTTAAAGCTAAACTATAAAAGTTAACAAATTTATTCGTCAATCGGCTCTCACTCAGACCACATAAACACTACAAATTAGCATCGATTGTTACACCATTCAGCCATCGATTAAAAAAAAATCTGGGACCAGCTCCATCCACCCCGGATGGAAACGGTTTGTATCGTTGTGTATCGCGTTCGAACTTCAACGCTGCCATGGATATGAAGTTCGATCTCTTGGTTAGAACGGTGTTGTTTTCTTCAGACAATCCGGTTGTTCGCGGTCCGGCATGGTTTCCAAGCATCGCGATCGGTAATGAGACAGTCTCTGGTCACACAGGCCGGGGGGAACAACTAGTAGTTCCATCCCCTCTCCCCACCTATCCATCCCCAATACATAAGTGACCGAAATTTTACAGAACGCTCAATACCGTGAGTGACTGTCGTGTTGAGACTTATAGTCAGGCAGGTTCTGGCACGCTCAAGAGACCGAAAACCGTTTGAATTGGAAAGTGCCACCAGAGAGCCAGCGGGCGACAAATAGAGCCGAAAAGATTGTAAGCGAGTTAGTGGAAGGGGGGGAGGGGCGATAGTACTCGATCCCCACACCTACCCAACTCTAGTTTAACTCAGTTCGACTTTTGTCGCGTATAGTCTGCAATGAGATTTAAAATGGTGTCACGTCAGTAGCTTCGAGCGGTTGTCACAAAAAGGAGACTGGTTGGTCACGTACCGAATGGAAATGGTGTCACAGAACAGAAAGTGCTGTTTGTCGAATTATTTTGTATTTGTCGCTGTTTGTGCTCCGTGTCGCGAGACGGGTACGAGGGCATAACCGAAACTACTTACAGCTATGCTCGTACTCAGGGTAACTACGCCGCCTTGCTGACGGAAAGAGTTTATGGTATTTTGTATTGAACTTCTGGTATCCACTGCCTTTCACAAACAGTGGAGAGGCAAGAAAACACTTTTTTTTTTAAAAACCTACTTTGCGCTGCTAATGCGTTTTTGCCTTGTGAGAAACGCGTTCAGTCAGTGAGGTGTCCAGTCCTATCGGTCGGGGAAGGCTGGACTCTAGAGATCTAACTCGGGCCTGTCAGTGACGCATGGAAACAGCATTACAAGTGATTTGTGATCGTGAAAACGATAATTTAGTGCTTGTGGCAAAACAGTCACTCGGGGATCTATTAATCTTGTTTTCTATTATTGCTATTAAATAAACACCTGATTAAAAAGAAACCACGACCGATATAGGATACGTTATCATATTGGAAAGTTAATCTGAACGCTGGTTTTGCGTAGAAACATGCTTTGTACAATCTGTCTTTTGAAAGCCATTCAGTAATAGATCAATAACTGATCTTCACTGAAAGAATTGTACAATAAATCTTTTCGTTAATAAACTATAAAAAGAAGCGGACTAAGATAAAACTCTTCATCTTCTTGACAAACAAACGAAAATAACTGAGAGCTTGAATAAAATCCAAGTACAGATTGTCAAAATAAAACGCGCGCAAAAATCAACAGCAAAACAGTTTACGAACTCAACACCGTTGTCAGTTTTATAACTAGATGTCGTCAAGCATGGTCTCCAAAGAACTGTAAATGTCATTAATGTCAGTCCACCCGTCCTAAACCGACACAGAGGGGGGAAAAAAGGACACAAACAACATTTTGTTCGTTCACATCTTCAAGTCACATCGACTGGACGTATACGTGCCGACCAGGGTCAGCGTGTCGTCTGCACTAAACATGGAAGCAGAAGTCAATGAAACTGAACTGGAAACAAGCACCGTTAGTGAGGTAAGCCACGACAACAAAAATGGCAGTCGGTTAATGTTCGAACTTTCATATCGTCCTGTACTTTGTTCAAAACACAACACCCCAATCATTTCTGCTCTATCTAATTGTGTGGATGTAGTTTCGGTGTAGTGTGTACATAGTGTGGGTGT